>OY987322.1:3713883-4072219 GCA_963920655.1 Geranium rotundifolium
CTGATTGTGGAGGGTGAAGTCTCTTTTCTGCTGTCTCTTGATTAGTAATTTTATTTATTTTTAGATTTTATTTTAAACTTAAAGTACTTGCATAAAATTTTATTTTGTTTTTCTTGAACTGGAAAGGGACATAGCTCAAGAACTATTTTTTCTCTGTTCTTGCATGCTATGCAAACAATTTTACCATTTTGTCAAATTTTGGTGTGCATTGTTCTGGGTCCATTGTTTTAAGATATACCAAGGATTGTAAATTTTGTATAAAAATTATCTATGATTGTTTTTAAATTTCACAAGTTTTAAGGAGATGTCCTGAAGTAACCTGGGAGAAAGATTGGAGAAAAAGAACTGACTTTAATTATGCAGTCGATATTGTATAATTAGTTTCATATGTACTTAAACTGAATAAGAAAGAGTTGTCATGTTCCATTTGAATATATGTTTTTACAAATTATTAAAAAATTTGTAGTACACTTAGTCTTTTACAAGGCCTAATTTATAATTTTTGCTTTAGGCTCCAAAATTAATTGAGCCCGGCCCTCCATAGTGTAACAGAAGAACATATCAGAATGATTATGAAAACCAGTGTTGTGAAAAATGCTAAGCGCTAATCGATTGGAGACGGCCTTGTAGAGACTAATCATGAACTAGTCGGGGATAAACAAGAAAATAATTCACATTGAAAATTTAATTGGACAAGTGAGGAATCCTTACAACATTGTGACAACCTAACATTCAACCCTTAAAATAAAAATATAACGTAGATTTTAACCATAACGAGCGTGGAAGCCATGCGTAACAAGGGATCTAAGCACAACGAAAGTGAGGTTAAACGATAGATTACTACAACCTAACACAAATTAAAAAATCCAGTTGAAAACGCAAATAATTAAACCATAAGTTAAAAATAATTGGAATTGGAAACACAAATAGGAAATGATGAAGTCAAAGGGCATAATGGGTAGTGAGAATAGGGAGAGACAAGTCAGCTTTAGAAGCATACAAGCTCTTAAATACATCAACCAGGCCCATTCGGTCAAAGGGCTTGAAAAGCCGAGGATGGTCGTCGTCGACAAGCTCACTTGGGGCCTCAATTAGGCCTTTCCCGGACACAAAAAGCCCAATAGAGTACCTGGGCTTGGGCCCACTTGTTATCACCCTGTGTAGAGGACTGTGTATCCTCCCATTGCTCCATCCCTGTATTGCACACCCAATTCATATATACATTTACTAAAATATTTATCAATGTTATAAACAATATCTACTAGTAATTTTACAGATAACGACGGTTTAATATTACACCTAACTGTTCGAAAATGACACTTTCATTATCTAACTAATTATTTTTTTTGGAACAACATATCCTTAAAATGCCCAAACTACCCTCAATGAACCGCAGTCAAATTAAAATGAATCGGCTCAATTAATCTCTAACCAAAAAATTAAATCGAACCAGAGGTATTTGAGTTGCATAATAAATGTAAACCAAATTGAACTGGTTCAATTCTGGTTTCTTAAACTAATGATAACTTAAGTATTTCAGACATTTTAAAACATGATGTCCCAGAAAAAGTCAGGGTACTAAAACAGAACGAACAATTAAACTTATGTTAGAAGTTCTTTTATAAAAAAAACTATTCTTATAGAAAGGAGCATAAAGTATAATTCTGGCCGGTTTGGTTCACCCGTGGGTTAAGGTTACAGAAACCAAACTATCATTTTCAACTATCAAATCAAAACCGGGAATCAAATTATAATTTATAATTTGAATTAAGTTCGAACTATCAGACTGATTAAGTTAATGTTATCGAAAGGAACATAAAGAAAACTTACAAGGAACGATTCGCCGGCTATAACAACGAAAGACGAACCCGAACCGTTGATTCCCGTGATCCAATGGTCGCCGGACTTGGCCTTAACTTGGAGGCCTTGGACCCCAAATTCATGGAGTATGGTTATGAAATTGCTGTCGTAATGAGGAACAGCTCCTACTCCTTTGACCCCACTCGACATGGGAGCTCCATATCTCATGACCCGCATAGAGTTGTCTATGGCTTTGTCGTGTGCCTCAAAATATTTTTCGACACCATAAGCTTCGAACACCATTCTCCTTATTATTCTGCCCAAATCCGCCATCTTTTGTACGTACAAACTGTAACTCTCACTGCAAGGTCTATTAGTTAAAAGAGAAAAACATATTTATACTGAAATCACAACATAATGACTTGAAATTTAAAAGAAAAGGGAAAATGAAATATATTCAAACTTCAGTCTTGCATGATATCACTACACTAGAGTTCACACTCACCCGCCCCGGGTACTCGACCCGCTAGAATACTATGTATGTTAATGTTATGGCAATATCTGGATAGGGATGACAACGGGTCGGTTACAGGTGAAATTTTGCACTCTCGTACCCTAACCACTCACCCGCCCCAGGTACTTGACCCGCTAGAATGCTATGATACCCGCCTCACTCAAATACTTGACAATATATATTTCTCAATATCCAACCTAAAATAAAAAAACTCAACAAAATTACAATGGTCGAAACAACCTCAACTAAAACTCATCATTAATTTCTATTCGGTGCGGGTTGAGATATAGATCAACCCTTACCTACCTCACACCCACAAAAATACTTGTTACTCGTTCAGTTTTTGGTTATCTTGTTATAGGTCGAGAACATCGAGCACCCGTATGATTTGAGATTTTTTACAATACGTATATTGATTTGCTTTACCTTTATCAATTTACTATTCCAATTTACTCATAAATGAAAACAACAAAGCAAAAACACAATATATATAATACCAAAATGCTGGATTGGCGTTGGGAGGCCACATGAGGTTGGCGAGGTTTTGAACATTTAAAGAGTTGAGAGCATCGGCCATTCCCATGGCCTCGTACAGAGGCGAAAAGGGCAGATCCGCCACGTACCCGTCGAACGGAGCCTCCGAAGTGAAGCGACGCTTTGTCTCTTTGGGAAGGTCGAACAAGTCTTGGAGTGAGTTAAAAAAACAAGAGTCTTGCTCAGGAGAAACGGCACTGTAAATGGCCCTGAAGCCTCCATATTGTTCAAGAGACTCCACCACTTTCTTGCGGGTCAAGAACCACCCGACACTTCCTCGGCTCAACTCATCCAACTCTATTGTCGGAAGCTCCATTAATGAATACAGAGACGCTAGTCATGTTGATTGTTGAGCCTTGCTCTTATTTATATACAATGGTTTCAATATTTTTTGCCCTATATATTATTAATTGGAGTACTCAACACAGCACCCACGTGACTGCTCCACTGTCACTGACCACCATATGATAAATTATCCGATTACCGATTATTGCTTTGCACGGATCTTGTTCATGATACGGGAAATCAACATTATTTATTAATGGGCGAAGATATCAATATAAATCATGACATGAACATAAACAATCAAATAAGGTCATGACCAACGTTGAGTCGTTGATAATACCAAGACCTTTTTCATGATATGATTATGAAAATACACGACATAATAATGGAAACATATCACTTGATAATAGAAATACATGATATAATAATGGAAACACAGTTCTCTTATGTTTGCACAAGACTTCATGACCTCGTGCGAACCAGGAGGTCTTATGCGAACCTGTGAGAACCGTGTTTCGATTATTATGTCATGTATTCCCATTATTAACCCATATATTTCCATTATTATACAATGTATTTTCATAATCGTGTTCCCATCGTTATGATACACCCAAAAAAATGTTTTTCTTCCAATTCCTCGTAACACCCTCCACTCGACGAGTAACACTTCCCATGTTGGCTTAAGAGTACGTAATTATGGAAAGCAATATAACATTAAAAAAATCTATATATCTTTTTTTTTCCTGAATTTTAAAGGTAAGATATATCATCCGTAATTAGATGAGTATATGTTATATTTTTTTGAAGTTTTTTTTATCACATTTTTTCTAAAGTTTAAGAATATCAACATCAATTTACTCGTAAATGAAGACACGGCAATGCAAAACAACTATATTACCAAAATGTGGGATTGCCGTGAGGAGGCCACTTATGACCATAGTTGGTTTTTCCATTTTAACAGGACTGAACCGGTTTTTTTTGAGAAGAAGAGACGAGCTCGTTATATTGAGGATACGTCTGTTAATACATAGCGAGCTAACGTGTCTGTTACATCAGCACTAGTTAACTCGAAATCAGGGCTCGATAGAGCATAAGTGGCTAGATAATCCGCCACCCGATTGCCTGATCTAGTGATAAACGAAAATCTCTTATTTACATAATGTGTACAATAGTTCTTGCAGTCTAATACTATTGCTCCAATAGGAGAAGAGGGGTTTGAGTCTCCATTCAGTAGCAGCCACAACCCTTTTGAGTCGGTCTCGATTTTTGATATTCATTTTAAACTTCATTTATATGTGAAATTAGACCTATATAAGTTTTTTTTTATTTGACAAATTAATCTCATGCATTTAGGGGTGTTCAAAAAAAACTGAACCGACCAAAACCGACCGAACCGACCAAAACCGACCATTTTTCGGTTTGGTTTTGGTCGGTTCGGTTCTGGTCGGTTTTTGTTCTTGGTCGGTTCGGTTTCGGTTCAATCAACCAAAACCGATCAAAAACCGAACCGACCGACTCCGGTTCAAATTATAATGAATTTTCCGGTTTATACTTCAATTTAGGGTGTTTTTCAATTGAATTTTTCTTTTTGGGCTTTATTAATGTTTTATTTTAGTTCTTGTAATATTATTATACATAATTCCTCTAAAAACCGATCGAAATCTAATCATTTTTTGCTTGATTTATGAATTTTTTTGGTTTTGTGGGTGAATTTCGGTTCAATTCGGTTCAAATCGAAAACCGACCAAATTTTTTTCGGTTCGGTTTTGGTCGGTTCGGTTCAAAAACCGAACCGTGAACACCCCTACATGCATTACTAAATTATAAATTATAGTTATAAACGTAATTAAAAAAAACCTATAGTTATAAATGCGCATTCAAATAGGAAACTATACAATCCAATCAAAAATTTCAGTTTGCATCTATTAAAATAACAAAAAGTGAACTTTATGCTTTAAATAACCTTTGGTCCGGTTCTTAGCAGTTTAACCGTGGTTCTATTTTGGAAGAATCAGATCTATCTCGCAATTGAATAAGTCTCTTTAACCAAAATCAAATTATTATTCTGAGTTCAAAATGAACACCCCTACGAAACTTAATCACATGGATCTTGAAAGAAGAAGTTAAAGAGCATAATGGGTAGTGAGAACAGGGAGAGACAGGTTAGCTTCATAACCCCTCATGCTCTTCACCACATTCACCACACCGATTCGGTCAAAGGGCTTGAAAAGCCGAGGATGGTGGTCGTCTACGAGCTCACTCGGGGCCCGAACGAGGCCCTTCTCAGACGCAAAAACCCCAATAGAGTACCTCGGCTTGAACCCACTTGTGACTACCCTGTGTAGAGGACAGTGTATCCTTCTGTTGCTCCATCCCTGCATGTCATAACCAAACGAGACCAACTTTGAGTTCGAATTTGTATCATGATCGATTACAACGAGCTCATGTCAAATATTTAATAAATCTAGCTCTAACAACTCGTTTAAAGGTAGAGTAACATTTTTTCAGTAATATATAAAATTTGTTTCATTCAAAACATTTTATGTTTACTTTATACTAATTTAAAAGAAATAAAAACAATTACATACTTTAAGTAGGTCACAATCTAAATAATAACACACATATAAATCAAAAGTTTATCACTAAATTAAAATGTGAATCAAACTGTAATTTATATGTGGGATTCAAACCAGATTGTTATATAAGTCAGTGAAGATATTTACATCTTTCAGATGTGGGACTCCAACACCCACACTCACGTGCAATTCGTGTTGGAATGCACGTGGAAATAGACGAGCATGGGTCGGTACTTGATGTAGCGTACGTGGCTAGGAGGAATTATTTATCTAAATTCGTTGATTCTTGCGAATACCGAATGTGATAGATTTGAGGGAAATCTTGATTTTTTTTACTAAACTTCAAAACTAATTAACAAAGACCGTATGAGAGTGCTTAAATAATGAAACACAAATTGAAAAAAAGGAAAACCCTAATTCGCTAGAAAAGAAAAAAAGGCTAGAAAGGAAAAAATGAAAATAAAGGAAACAAATATTAAAAATTATAAAAAAACTGCCTGAAACTTATAAAACCCGATTTTGACCCCTAAGATGATCTCGGATGGCAGAAATCCATTGTACTTCATGGCATAGCCATGAGTTTTGCTCAGAATGCCGTTTCCGCCCAGAAAACACTAGTCCTTTGTCGAAATCCGACACTTTTGCGATAACTCCAGGTGTTCTACATTCTGCATACCGGCTTCTTCGACCACACTGCATCATTCTCTCCTGGATGGAGAAGATTCGACCTCGAATCTGGATCCGCAACATCCTCCTCAGAAAAAAAATTACTCCGGAATTCCATATCTTTGTAGCACCTCCTACCAAATTTTCAGATGTACTAAGTACTCTTACCTTGTTCGCAAGCTGGATTGTATATGTGTAACACTTAATCCCGAGTTCCATGTTGAATTTCTGGACTTTCCTTATCAAAGTACACGCCCCTTGATCGATTACCCAACCTTGGAATTTGAGCCTTCTATCGTTGATACACGATGCTGGTATTAGGTTCTCGTTGCTGAGTAAGGCAACTATATACACGTAAGATTCCCAATAATTTTCGGCTACTCTTAGAAAATTTTTAGTCATGCCTTCATCGTACAAGCTCTCGATGCCCTCCAAAAACTGTTCGTAACCATTGTTGTATGAATCAGCTAAGAACAAGTATTTGACGCAACATAAAGTATCATCACTTGCTAATAAAGCATCTCTTCCTCGAATATTCTGCTCATGTTGACTCAATTGTGCTTCTACAATTTCAGCTTCTACATCTGCATCTGGTTCAACATAATCATCATAAATTGGGGGTGATAGCCAATCTATAAACTCCTCTGGTTTAAGATTGCTATTGAATTGTGGAATTTCAACCTTGAAACCCTGTTCCCATCGTTGGTGATGCAGTGTGGTCGAAGAAGCCGGTATGCAGAATGTAGAACACCTGGAGTTATCGCAAAAGTGTCGGATTTCGACAAAGGACTAGTGTTTTCTGGGCGGAAACAACATTCTGAGCAAAACTCATGACTATGCAATGAAGTACAATGAATTTCGGCCATCCGAGGTCATCTTAGGGGTCAAAATCGGGTTTTATAAGTTTCAGGCAGTTTTTTTATAATTTTTAATATTTGTTTCCTTTATTTTCATTTTTTCCTTTCTAGCCCTTTTTTCCTTTCTAGCGAATTAGGGTTTTTTTTTTTTTCAATTTGTGTTTCATTATTTAAGCACTCTCGTACGGTCTTTGTTAATTAGTTTTGAAGTTTAGTAAAAAAATCGATGTTTCCCTCAAATCTATCACATTCGGTATTCGCAAGAATCAACAAATTTTGATAAAGAATTCCTCCTAGCCACATACGCTGCATCAGTTCCGATCCATCAAAACAGATGACATGATCCATGAGCTTTTAGGCCCGATGGCGTGATGGAGGTCACGTCCAAGATAGCACCAAGCTTTTATACCATGTTAGAAACTCAACCCAACTAAAAGCTCAAACTGATAGGTGGAGGCTCAGACTGTTATATAAACTGGCGAAAAGATTCACGTCTTTCAGGCGTGAGATTCCAACGTTATAATTTTGGTTACGGAAACTTACGAGTAATGATTCACCGGCTATAACAACGAAAGACGAACCGGAACAGTTGATTCCTGTGATCCAATGATCACCAGACTTGGCCTTAACTTGGAGACCTTGGACTCCATTTTCGTGGAGTACGGTGATGAAGTCGCTGTCGTAATGAGGAGCTGCTCCTGATTCTCTGGCCTCAGTCGACGTCGGAGCTCCATATCTCATGACCCGAACAGAGATATTTATGGCTTTGTCATGTGCCTCGAAATATTTTTCGACGCCATAAGCTTCGAACACCATTTTTCTTATCATTGTAGTCAGATTTGTCATCTTTGTCGTGTGAAATCGGTAACACTCACTGCAAGTGTATTTGATTTAGAGTAGTAGAAACATAAGTCGGAAAAAACATTAGGGTTGAAATGATTTTAAAACACTTTTATATATATACCCAATTATTCATTCTAATTTGATAAGATAAAAAATAAAAACCATCAGGCGTTACGACCATATATACGTTCTCTCTTCCAAGATTCTCAAGGTTTTTAATTTTAATTCAAATGAAAATAAAAACTTTAATTTTTTAGTCTAACCTGCTTAAATAGATCAATTCATATGGAAGTAAATACTAATGCTCGTCTATACGAGACATGAAGGGAAATTATTCTCACTATGAGGAGGAGAAATGAAAAATAATATCCACATGAAAAATAATTGGGAGAAAAAGACAAACGTGAATGGTCATGTATAGGACTGTCGATTTTACCCGGTAATCTGACTCACCCGATGACCCGATAAGCTAACCGAATCGAATATATTAGGTCCAATTATATTAAAAATGTAAGATTTCTAGACTGCTCCCAGCCCAACATAACCTACCAAGCCCAGCCCAGCCCAATAGCCACCACCAAAGACCACCCAACCCAGCTGCAAGCCCAACTCACTCAGATTTGATACCTAAAGTAGATAAGAAGGAGCTTATAAACTCTTATTGAGTCCCATACGCTTCCGATGTGGGACTCAATGAGAGTGAGGAGATCTCTTCTCCTTCAGGCTCACGACTCGGCGACGTGACACGTTCTCCTCCGTTGATCTCAAACTCATATTCAATCCTGACCGTCTACTCGTCTACACTCTCATCCACACAAACTCAAACTTAAACTTAATACTGGAAAAACTCAACCCGACCTGATGAACAGCCCTAGTTACGCATAACCAATAAAAAACAGTACCAACTAAACCATTTTTCATATGATTTTGTTACGGAAAATGTTATTTTGAAGTAAAAGACAAAAGTGCCCTCCGACTAAAAATCTAATTTCTCGTAGGTATGAAAACAAGAAAGCAAAACAATTGTATACCAAAACGTGGGATTGCCGTTGGGAGACCACATGAGGTTGGCGAGGTGGTCAAGTTTGCGAGGGTTGAGAGCATCGGCCATTCCCATGGCCTCGTACAGAGGCGAGCCGGGCCTATCCGCCAGGTACCCGTCGAACGGCGTCTCCGAAGTGAAGCGACGCTTGGTCTCTTTGGGAAGGTCGAACAAGTCTTGGAGTGAGTTAAAGAAACAAGAGTCTTGCTCAGGAGAAATGGCTCCGTAAATGGCCCTGAAGCCTCCATATTCTTCAAGAGCCTCCACCACTTGCTTCCGGGTCGAGACCCACCCGACGCTTCCTCGGCTCGTCTCGTCCAAGTCTATCGTAGGAAGCTCCATTAATGGTGCTGTGTGGCTTGCTTCTTCACACCCGTTGCTCTTATTCAATGGTTTCAATATTGCATTGATGTATTCTAGGAAATAGTATGGTCATTTTATATTAAGGGTCAGGTCTACGTAACTATCCGAAACTTTAAAAGTAAATATTCAGCTCAGAGATTTGAAATGAACACATGTTAAATTTTTGAATAAAACATGTTAATTTTTAATGTAAAAAGATGATAAATGTCATTTGTCAGACAAAATTTTCAAATTATGCTAATTTTGGGTTTGGGTGTTTCTCAGGTTTATGTTTTATTTTCCGGCGGTTTCCTATGATGTTGTTCTTAGAGAACTTTTCCAACTTTTTAATAGCGAGCTTTAGTCATGGGAACTCGGTAGAAAATAGAAGAGAAGCTGGAAAAACACCCAGTGTTCAAAAACGACACGATAGAAAATTTGGAGTCTGACAAATGGTATTTTCGGTTTTTCATTTTAAACGTTAACAAATTTCATTTAAATATTTAGCATGTATTCATTTTAAATATTTCAATGTAATTAAGTATCTACTTTTAAAGTTGAAAATAGCTAAAGAAATCTTTTACGTAGTTGAAGATGATTATTTGTCTTTTTCTGTATATATATTTTTACTAATACGTTATGCAGTAATTATTAACTAGACTGCGTTTCCCATGTGCACATTATAAATACATACCAACCGACAATTATATAATAAACTAGTGAGTGTACAACGCGTTTTTGCGTGAAATTATTACATAATACGGTGGTGTTGGGTTGGTCATGTGACACTGTGGCTTGCTATAATTTTAAGTTTGAGTGTTTTAATCAATAACTTTAATGAATGAAATTAGGGGTAATTTATGTCACGTTTCAAATTTAATACCTCAACTTTCAGATTTTCATTTGGGATACCCAAAAATTAAATAAGCGACACTTAGCCCAACGTCTGTTAAATCTAACTGATTTGGTTTGTCAAAAAGTCTAAAATGCCCTCAATAATTTTGGTCTGTTAAACCATTCTGATTGGCTCAATTGATATGAGTATGAAATAACTATTTTGCCCCTGATTGAATCTCAATTTAACTAATTAATGGAAGGTAAAATTGACTTTTCAATTACAAATATAATAATTATATATATATATATATATATTATATTATCAATTAATTAAAAGGTTATTAATTATATATTATTATATTAATTAATTAATAATTATATTAATTAAACCCTAATTAATCTACATCATCTTCAACCTCCCGTCTCCGGCCGCTTGCTCCGACCAGCCCCGTCTCCGGCCGCAACTCCGACCTGCCCCGTCCCGTCTCCGGCCACGAGGGTCAGCTCCGTCGGGCCACCCACTCCCGTCTCGGCGCCGTCTCCTGAGCCACCACCCACTCCCGTCTCGGCGCCGTCTCCTGAGCCATCAGACTCGCCGGACTCGACGACGTCGGACTCGCCAGAGGGCGCGGGCTCCAGACGAGGAAGCCACAGGGGTTCTGAGTCGACCAAACCCAGATCCAGGCGAGCCCTCTGGTTTTGGTCGACTCAGATCCCAGATCTGAGTTTCGACAGAGGAGACCGCGACGGAGGTTCGGCCTCGCCTGCGCCGAGCTTCGAGACTGGTCGCCGACGGAGGTTCTCGACAGAGGAGGTCGCCGACGGAGGTTCTCGACAGAGGAGGTTGCGACGGAGGCCGCGAGGATCACCGATCGTGGTCGCGGAGTCGCCGGTCGGGGTCGCGAAGTCGCCGGTCGGAGTCGCCCGGCCGAAGCGGCGGCGGAGAGTGTAGTTGCGGCTGAGGAGTTTAGGGTTTCAATTAGATTAGGTTAATTAGGGTTTGATTAAGATAATCATTAATTAATTAATGGTTAATAATATAATCAGTAATAATATATAATTAATAATAATATTATATATATTTAACATTAAAGAATTATTATTATCACGGGTAAGTGAAAAGTCAGATTTGCCCTCAACTAATTAGTGAAATTGAGTATTTAATCAGGGGCAAAATAGTCATTTCATAATCATATCAATTGAACCAATCAGACTGGTTTAACAGAACAAAACCATTGAGGGCATTTTAGACTTTTTGACAAACCAAATCAGTTAGATTTAACAGAAGTTGGGTTAAGTGTCGCTTATTTAATCTTTGGGTATCCCAAATGAAAATTTGAAAGTTGGGGTATTAAATTTGAAACGTGACATAGTTGGGTATAGTCAAGTGTCATTACCCCATGAAATTATAAGGGGAGAACGTGGACTTGCCTTCATCTCCGTTTCTTCGTTCATTGATTTATTTTTAAAGTTGTCGTTTCTCATATCATTTTGTAAGGTAAAGTACGTCTAGTTATACTCAAGTTTGATGAAAAAACATTTAGCTATATTTAATTTTAAAAGTTGACATCTAGACTTCCAAAATATTAAAAACAGACAGATAGCAAACACCATTAACATTCTAGATGAAAAATGTTAATTTTTGAAGTTAAAAGACAAAAATGCTATTGGTTTGACTTTAAATTTTCAAACACATGTCATTTTTGAGTTTTGGAAGTTTTTGGTTTGGGTTCTTCTTTCTCATCTCATACCCTCTCAAATAATTAGAACGTCCGAACTTTTACCGGGCGTTGGATCGCTGAAGATCAGCGGGCGTTGTCCCAGCGCATGACACGTGAAAGCAAAGTTTCACCACAGTTATTTTCAAAATCCACCGAGTTCATAATATTATAGCATTTTACACTTACATCCTATCAGTTTAATGTTAAACTGAAGACAAGAATATTGTTAGATTATAATCTAGTTTCATTTTCTCGTATGTATTAGGGTTACCTATTCCCCTTCTTTCCCTTTCTCTTCATATTAGATTTTATAAATAGAGGTCTTTTGTAATTCACAATTGTTAATTGTATAATTTACCTTCCTATTTGTACTGTAACTCTAGATACCTATAGCCTATATATATTATAATAGTCCTCTTGGACAACCATCAATTCATTAATAATATTCCTATTATTAACATGGTATCAGAGTAATTATAGGTTCAAAGCCTAAATTGTTTTTTTTTTGGGAATTGGTCATCACGCAGAGGGTTTACTCTCTGCTATCCTTCACCGAGACCACGTCTGTGGGACTATTGGCTTCTCTCCGTCGGCACCGGTGTGCCGGAGAACCAGCAACCGACGGCCAGCACTGCTGCATCGCATCAACATCGCTTCTGCTAGGTCAGCCCCGACGACATCGCGTCAGCCCCAACGACATCGCATCGGCATCGCCTCTCGGCCAGAGCGTCTCTGCCGGCACGTCGAGTCCATCTTCCTGACGATTCCGGCAATGTTTCTTCTCACCGCCGGCACGTACAGGTTCCCGGCTACTACTTCGGCCCTTATGCCCCGTCTCCGGCCACCGGCGACCCCCGCTCTAGCCGTCTCCTCTGTTCCAGATCTACTTTCGGGACGTTAAATTGACCGTCTTTGGGACCCTTGCTGTTCTCACCGCCAGCAAGTGCGCCCTCAGGAGGATATTTCTGGCGATTCTGTGCCGGCGTGGTCTTCCCAAGCCGCGCGTGAGACTTACGCGCCGCCGTCTCTCCACGCTCCGCCGTCTGGGGTTTTCAAAAAAAAATAAAAATTCTTGCAGTTTGATTTTTTTTTGTGATGGAAAAATCTGATATTTTAAAGCCTATTTCCGTATTATTTAATGGCTTTAATTATGTGATATGGGCTAAAGAGATGTCTAGTTTTCTTCGTGGCAGAAAACTATGGCGATATGTGACTGGCGATATTATTGATCCTCTTAAAGATAAGGATGACACTCAAGAAGCATTCAATGATCGATTCGATGAATTGGATAGTAAGAATCATCAAATACTTACTTGGTTCCGCAACACATGCAGTCCGTCTGTTAAATCTCACTTCGGACGTTTTGACACTACAAAGGAGGTCTGGAAGCATTTAGAGAAACTTTACTCTACCACAGATGTTGCTCACCAGTATCAACTTCTTGGCCGTCTTCATCTATTAAAACAAGATTCTGGCCAATCTGTTTCTGAGTTCTTATCTCAAATGAGAGCTATTTGGGATCAATTGGCTGCATCTGAGCCTAAATGGACAGACTCTGCCAATTCCACTCTCTTTGTTGAATATCAGGATCGTCTCAAGGTTATGCAATTTCTCCAAGCTCTCCGCTCTGAATTTGAGGCTGTTCGCAGCTCTTTATTACATAGAGATCCTTTTCCCATACTTGAAGCAGTTGTCTCTAAACTTATATCTGAAGAGACTCGTCTTACGGGTATGTTGTCTCATCGTCCTGTTGATACTGTTTTTGCCACCACTAATGCAAGTCCTGGTCTTGAGAAGACTAAGTACTCTTAAGCTAGTTATTCTTCAAAGAAGAAGCGGTGTAATTATTGCAAACAAACTGGCCATTGGAAATCAGAATGCCCGATTTTGCGCTTCAAAGGAAAAGAATGGCATGGTCCTCAAAACCATGTGTCTCAAACAAGATCTTATGTTGTTGTTGCTGCCCCCTCATATTCCCCCAGTGCATGTGCGGATTCTCTTGATATGACCACTCTACTCAGTAAGGTTGATCTCCAGGCTCTCAAACAAGCGTTAATCGCTTCCCATACTGGTAATCATTCCCCATCGGTCATGTCAGGTACTTCGAAACCTTGGTATATAGATTCTGCATGCTGTAATCATATGAGTCCATACTCATCATTGTTTTCTCACCTCAAACCAATTCAACACTCACCTGCCATTCATACTGCTAATAATTCGGTAATCTCTGCATCACATTCTGGCACTGTGTCTACTTCACAATTCTCTCTTCCCAACACATTGCTTGTTCCCAAACTATCTCTTAATCTTGTATCTGTCGGTCAATTGTGTGACTTAGGTCTTGATGTAATATTTTCTGGCATTTCCACTTCTGTCTTTGTGCAGAATCCACTGACGGGACAAATCTATGGGACAGGCCGTAAGACGGGTCGCTTGTTCGAGCTCACAAGTTTACATACTCCATCAACATCTTCATCTCAGTGTGTTGCTGTTGTCTCTGTAGATACCTGGCATGCACGTCTTGGTCATGTTTCCTCTCAGCCCTTGCGTAGTCTAGTTTCTAATGGCTTGTTAGGTTCTATTTCCAGTAAACTTAGTGATTGTCTTTCTTGTCAGTTAGCCAAACATCATGCGTTACCTTTTTCCAATAGTATTTCTACATCTGCTGAACCTTTTGATCTTATTCATTCTGATTTGTGGGGTCCATCTCCTACTCCTTCTATGGGGGGGGGGGGGTGCACGTTATTTTGTTATTTTTGTTGATGATCATACTCGGTTCACTTGGATCTATTTAATGAACCACAAATCCGATCTCAATAAAGTATATTCTCAATTTGTTAGCATGATTCAGACCCAGTTTTCTAAAGTAATTAAAATATTTCGTACTGATAATGATACTGAATTCAAAGAGACGTCATTCTTGGACCTTCTTGCCTCTCATGGCACTATCATGCAGAGATCGTGTCCAGGAACTTCTCAGCAAAATGGTCGAGCGGAACGTAAACATCGTCACATTCTTGATACTGCGCGTGCTTTAATCATCTCTGCAGCATGTCCCGAATGTTTTTGGGGAGAGGCTGCTCTCACAACAGTCTACACTATCAATAGGGTTCCATCTCCTGTCATAGGAAACAAAACCCCTTATGATTGTCTTTATGGTCAGTCACCTTCCTATAATCTTCTTCGTGTTTTTGGGTGTGTCTGCTTTGTCCACTTACTACCTCATGAACGAAATAAACTAGAGTCTCGTGCTCGTCTTTGTTGTTTCGTTGGGTATGGGATTGAACATAAGGGATATCGATGTTGGGATCCTCTGTCCAAACGTCTCCGCATATCTCGGCACGTCACCTTCTGGGAACACAAGATGTTCTCATCCATGTCTGAATTTCATGTATCACCATCTGCACCTTTTTTCACCAACCCTGACATAGACTTATTTCTTGATGATGTTTTGGAACTTCCTCTTGAGCCTCCAAATGCAGGCACCGCGAATCCTCCCTCGGCTCCTCCCATAGATTATGCTCCGCCAGAAGATCCTGTGCCTTCATCTCGCCCCCACCGTCAAACACACCGTCCGTCTCACCTTCACGACTATCAGGTAACATTGCCCAATTTCCCGAGTCACCTATACTGTCTCGTCTTTCTATGAACCTCGTACATATATAGAGGCATGCACTAATCCTTTGTTGCAGCAAGCAATGACTGAGGAACTTCGGGCTCTTGAGAAAACTCATACTTGGGATCTCGTACCTTTACCTAATGATAAGTCTGTGGTGAGTTGCAAATGGGTATATAAAGTGAAGACAAAGGCTGATGGAAATGTTGAGCGTTACAAAGCTCGACTTGTTGCACGAGGATTTTCTCAGGAATATGGGATTGATTATGAGGAGACATTTGCTCCAGTTGCTAGACTTACATCTGTTCGTAGTTTGTTGGCAGTTGCAGCCGGACGAAAGTGGAACCTTTTTCAGATGGACGTCAAGAATGCTTTTCTTAATGGAGACCTAACTGAGGAAGTATATATGCAGTCACCGCCCGGGTATGATCATCCCCCAAACACAGTTTGTCACCTGAAAAAAGCCATGTATGGACTTAAGCAAGCCCCAAGGGCATGGTTTTCAAAGTTCAGTGGGAAGATGATCGATCTTGGTTTTACCTCTAGTCCTTATGACACTGCTTTATTCGTCAAACAGACTACTCATGGCCATATTTTACTTCTTCTATATGTGGATGACATGATCATCACCGGAGATGATAGCTCTGGTATCTCCGATCTCAAGCAGCAACTCAGTAAACAGTTTGATATGAAGGATCTTGGTAAACTCACATATTTTCTTGGGTTGGAGATCTCGACAGTGTCATCCGGTTATCACTTGTCTCAAACAAAATACGCAGCTGATCTTATTTCTCGGGCAGGCTTATCTGATAGTAAGGTCGCCTCCATTCCCATTGAGGCAAAAGAAAAGCTGACACCTTCCGACGGAAAGCTTCTTCCAGATGCTACTCTTTATCGACAACTTGTTGGTAGTCTTGTCTATCTAACTGTCACACGTCCGGATATTGCATATGCAGTGCACGTGGTAAGTCAATTCATGTGTGCACCCCGTACTACACATTATGAAGCCGTTCTTCGAATTATGTGATATGTGTGAGGCACTCTGTCTCATGGTCTTCACTTCTCCTGTGAATCACCTATGGTATTACATGCATTCTCTGACGCAGATTGGGCTGGTGATCCTACTGACTGACGTTCTACTACGGGATACTGCTTCTTTCTTGGCACATCTCTAATCTCCTGGAGAAGTAAGAAGCAGACGACTATTGCCCGCTCTAGTATAGAGGCAGAATATCGGGCTCTTGCCGATACTACCTCTGAACTCCTCTGGCTACGTTGGTTGCTTAATAACATGGGCATTGTTCATAACTCGGCTACTTCAATTCACTGTGACAACCTAATGTTGGGATTTTGTGCCCTAGCACAATGTATTTTCAATCTACTCATATAATAAGATTATTAGTTGAAATAAAATTGGCATTCATATTACTAAGTGTTGTAGTAATATCTTAAGTATGATTTGATTTGTATCATTGATGTGTCAACACATAATAGTAGATCTACAGATCAGATAAAATCTTACTTAAGCAGTCCCCGATCAGAATAGCTTCATAAGAAGCGATCGGTATGAGGCTAACTCTAAATGATCACGCTCTACTGATCATGGCCAGAAGGGGGCCAGAGTTAGGTCATAGTATCACCAGTCAGGGGTAATATAGGACGACCCGATCGTGAGCATGTTACATAGACACAGTCATGAACATACTCATATGTCGGCGCATGAAATCACATCCTCAGACCGAAGGACCATTGAGGTCAATATGTAATGAGTGACGAGTTTGACTCAGTCTAACGTCTCCTGTAAAAGGGTTACAATAACGACTGTGATTGGCTCGATCACAAGTTACATAAGTTGACTCAATGGATTGCTGAAGGATTTATCCCTCATACGGACGTGTGAGCAGATATCAGTTTAGGCCATTTGATGAGTACAACTGAAATACAATAGCATGGCCATACAGTCGATACGTAGTATCAGTTATAATTCAGTTAACTCATAATCAAGAAACAGGACAATAGAACGAGGATGACTTGTCTATGCCTCGTGGTTTTCAAAGATATCAAGAGGATAAAAGGATAGATTCATGTACGACAAGGTTAAGTCGAAATCTCGATAATCACAAGCGTTGGGTAATCATGATGTCTTGCTAGAGGCCACTCATGATGGAAAGGGTAAAATGGTAATTTTACCAGTCCACCGACGTGTCGTAAGCCTAGAGGGTCACACACTAAAGGTTGAGTAAAACGGATGGAATCATATGGAGGAATCATGAGAGAGACAAAATCTGGTTTTGGATTAAACCGGATTAGACCGATTTCGGTTTAGAATTAAACCGAAATCAAGAACGGTTTAGCAGGACTAATTAATTATAATGTAATTAAATATATTTAATTAAATTAGCTAAACTGGGCCTAGCCAGAATGGGCTTCTCTACACAATTAATTAAAAGGTTTGAGCTTTAAGCCCATTAAGGCCTTTAATTAATTAAAGTCCAAATAAGGGTTATAAAAGGGAAATTTTTAGATTTGAAAATTAAGTGATTAATTTTACAAACCCTAGCCGTCACTCTCTCTCTCTCCCCCTAGCCGAATTCGGCCAGCTCCCCTCCTTCCCCTCTCCGTCCGTTTTGCTTGCTTCGATCTTCTAGTAAGGATCGTTGTGAGTATCCCCGGATTGCTCTTCCTGTGTGGGCGATCTTTAGAGGTTACTAAATCCTATTTAGTAACAAGGAGATTTTGATTCAAAGTAATTTATTGAATTTGTTGTAGTCTAGATCTCATGATCAATTCATGATCATGCAAGATCTGTATTAAAACATGGAACTTTGAGGTTAATTTCTTGCATGGACATGAAATTAATTGTCTGGAACCCTCAAATAATTCCTTCACTGAAGTGCTATCCAGATCGCTCATAATGATGTTTTCCATGAACGCACCAAACATATAGAAAATGACTGTCATTTTGTCCGCCATCATCTCAATCAGGGCACTATCACTCTATGTGTCGTCTCTTCTAATGATCAGACTGCTGATATCTTTACTAAGCCTCTGATTTCTGGACGGTTCAATACTCTAGTTTACAAACTTAATTTGTTCAAACCGCCTTAAGTTTGAGGGAGAGTGTTAATTGTATAATTTACCTTCTTATTTGTACTATAACCCTAGATACCTAGTCTATATATAGTGTAAAAGTCCTTTTGAACAACCATCAATTCATTAATAATATTCCTATTATTAACAACAATACACACATCAATAATATATCTCTCATTATTTCTATCAGATACATATTACCAAAGTGAAGGGTTGCCGTTGGGAGGCCACATGAGGTTGGCGAAGTTGTCAACTTTGAGAAAGTTGAGACTTGAGAGCATCGGTCATTGAGAATGTTATACCCTTCAATGTACCATGTTTTTCGATCTTGTCCTTTGATTCTTACTGTTTTAAGCCCTATTATTATAATATAATAAATCACTAATTCACGTTACTGCTCCGTGATACCAACTGTTACCAACTATTATATGATAAGTTACCGGTTATAATTATTGCAGGGATCTAGTTCATGGTACGGAAACCCAATGTTCGAAAACCAATTCACATCTGACAGTTTTTATATAATAGAAATCATAATCACAAGTACTGTTATAATAACTGACGATTATAATTCACTCGATTTTTTGACCAATTCGTAATTTTCATCGTACCAATCATGAGTAAATGAATTTTTCATATGAATTATTTTTGGAACCTTTTTCAAGCCCAAAACAATTAAAATGTTGAACATAAGTAACAGAGAAATGATTTTTCATTGATTTGGTTTCATCTCGGTTAAGAGATGGAGGTGAATGGGAAGTGTAGATCTAGGGACTAATTATGACAGATTGAGATTTACTAATATACCCCTTACAATATCATATCATTAAATCAAATTTATTATTAAAATTAGAGAATCATTGATCTAATGACATTCGGCAGTTAAACTTGGTTCATAAATTGGTAATCTAATATGAGATTTTTTTAAAAGATTTTTATCCTTCGTATTTTGGATACATGTAAAGTATATTTAAGTTTGTGTAACTACTGATCGGACTATATTTAAGTTTATGTTCATTTTAAAGTAGTCACAATTGAGTGTTGTAACTATGTATTGTGTCTTGTAAGATGTTTTTAGTTGTATTTCTAATTTTAATTTATTCACATTCATGGGTTCATAGCTCAGTGGTAGAGCAATTGACTGCAGATCAATAGGTCACCGGTTCGAACCCGGTTGAGCCCTTTTTATCCTCAATAATTTTCAATATTATTGTGGCTTCATAAATTGAAGATATGGGAAATTAATTTTATTACAGGTAGACAGAGTTTGATATAATTTTATTACAAAAACAACACTAAACTTAACTAGATAGGTTGATTCGTGATATTGAAAGATGTCAGAGGGCATAATCGGTAGTGAGAATAGGGAGAGACGTGTCAGCTTTAGAAGCGAACCTGCTCTTAAATCCATTGACCAGACCCATTCGGTCAAAGGGCCTGAAAAGCCGAGGATGGTGGTCATCGACCAGCTCACTTGGGGCCTCAATCAGGCCTTTCTCAGACGCAAAAAGCCCAATAGAGTACCTGGGCTCTGGCCCACTTGACATCACCTTGTGTAGAGGACTGTAGATCCTCCCATTGCTCCATCCCTGTATGTATTTATGCATATTTCAAATAAATAGAAACAATTTTAAATATTAGTTGTTGACAATCTAAATAATATATATCAAAACTTTGGTAAACAAATATGAAAAAAAATGATAATACAATATTCAAAATGACTATATATATGAAAAATCAATACGAAAGTCGAAAAAATTACCTGGTAGATATTAAGTTAAAATCGTGAATCAAATTGTAATTCATGATTCGAATAACCAGTTAAGCTATGATGTTATAGAAATGAGTATGAAGTATAAGTATGGGCCGGTCCGGTCCGGTTCACCCACATATTCGGATAGCTAAAATTAAACTATGGATAATGACACTTTATTACACCTAATTATAGTGAAATAACACTTTTATACCTTAATTATTTTTCTCTCTTTTGTAGTACTCTGACAATTTTTTGTGACAACCAACCTCTATGATGTCTAATATACCTAAAATACCCATGGTTCAATTGAAAAAAAATAGACTTGAACTATTAGTTAAATCAAATTAGGCCGGTTCGAATCATATTCATTGATCTAACCAGAAATATTTTAGGTATATTAGACATTTTTTTATGTAGGTTGTCACAAAAAATTGTCAGAGTACTAAAAAATAGTTAAGGTATGAAAGTGTCATTTCGCTATAGTTAGGTGTAACAAAATGTCATTATCCCTTAAACTATCATTTTCAACTATCAAATTAAATGGTGAATCAAACTGTAACTCGTGATTTGTAGGAAACTTACGGTAAATGATTCTCCAGCTATAACAACAAAAGACGAACCCGAACAGTTGATTTCTGTGATCCAGTGATCACCAGACTTGGCCTTAACTTGGAGACCTTGGACTCCATTTTCATGGAGTATGGTTAAGAAGTTGCTGTCGTAATGAGGAATCGATCCAAGCTGTTCGGCCCCGGTCGACATTGGAGCTCCATATTTGATGAGACGCGTATAGTTGTTTATGGCTTTGTCGTGTGCCTCAAAATATTTGTCCACGCCATAAGCTTCAAACACCATTCTCCTTATCATTATGTTCAGATCCTCCATCTTTTTTGTGTGAAGACAATAACACTCACTGCAAGTGCATATTTAGTTAAAAGAGAAAAACATGTATATACCAAAACCGCAACATAATTACTTCACCAGAATGGCACAAAACTAGACCGAACCGGTCAAAACAAAAACAAACCAACCAATTTGATTTATGGAAGGTCAAAACTGAAAACCGGACCAATAGTTGGTTGGTCAGTTCAGTTATAACCGACTAATTGATTGGTTCGGTTCGATTAACTGGGCGGTTAACCGAAGCCTAAATGGACTTGTCATTTTCGAGCCTTTTCAACCCATTGCTAACAGCTCAAAACAATGTGGGACTTTGTGCGGTTGTAATTTGTGGGAAAACAAACTTTGTCAATAAATATATGTAAAACAATGCACCAATTATCACAAAAACAACTGCGGCTCAGTAATTGGGAGCGTGAACTTGGTTCTGCGATCGGTTTGGTCACCGAATGGGTCTGGTTCGGTATGATTCTTTCGGTTCGATCAAATTTGCGCAGCCCTAAGCACAAGTACAAAATGTGTCGTAGTTCGGGCAATTTTCAAGTAAGACTGACCACAACTCGATTTCATGTACATTTAACCATACCTCGCTCAAATATTCGACATGAACATATATTTTCCAATACCACCCAATCCAAAAATAAATAATTTTGAAAACAAATATATAGTGTTTGCAACAAATTAAACTAAATAAAACAATTATTTTGTAAGCCCAGCCCACTTAAAAATTCAAGTAGATAGTTGAAGGCCCCGGTTCTTATATAAGCTGCCAAACATATCCACATCTTTCTTATATGAGACTCTAACAAAGTGTTCGGGTCATAATTTTACCATCCCTATTTTCAGCTGTTGGCATAAATGAATATGACTATAATTTAACTATGTAATTGATTGACTCGAATATTAATATAATACCAAAATGAGGGATTGGCGTTGGGAGGCCACATGAGGTTGGCGAGGTTTTGAACGTTTTGAGGGTTGAGAGCATCGGCCATTCCCATGCTCTCGTACAGAGGCAAATTGGGCAGATCCGACACGTACCCATACCCGTCGAACGGAGTCTCCGAACTGAACCGGCGCTTGGTCTCTTTGGGAAGATCGAACAAGGCTCGGAGTGAGTCGAAGAAACGAGAGTCTTGCCGTCGAGACATGACACTGTAAATGGCCATGAAGCTTCCATATTCTTCAAGAGCCTTCACCACTTGCTTGCGGGTCAAGCCCCACCCGACACTTCCCGGGACCATCTCGTCTTTGTCGAAATCTATCGTCGGAAGCTCCATTGATACGTCAACAAACGTTGGTGTTGGTGTTGCTTCTTCGTACCCTTTGGTTGTTGCTCTTATTTAATGGTTTCAATATTTTCTTGTTTTAAGCCATATATATATTAATCTAGGGCGGCCATTATAAGGACAGCTTAACCTGCATGCATTTTATATAGGAGATTATTCATATCAAAATTAAGCATTCATATAAATTGCTAAATTAATAAAATATAGAATTAAAATGTAAATTTGATATATACTTGAATTTAATTTATTTATTAAAGTAATAATTGATAGTGCTCAATCATCTAAAATGAGTGACATGTTTTAAAAATTTAAAAATAAACCAAGGGGCAAAATTTAATAGTGCTTACTAAAATATTCTTTGGTTCTCTCAATCATAAATTGAATATTTGAAAATGATACATTATACATTTGAGGGGCAAAGATCTTTTTACTTTTTTGAAATGTAATATTTTTCTTTTATCTATTGATAATATAACGATCCACACAACACAACTCAATATTATCATACTTACGTGCTTTATTAACTAATGGGATTGGAGAGCGGACACTAATCTTTTGGATTGATGCAGTTCAGCTAAAAGTCTGGAAGTAAAAAAGTCTTGGGTGAACAAAGCACGTGGGTAGTTTATTGCGCTTAAATAGTTTTTGTTGTTGAAGAAGAGGCTCATGCATACACGAGCGTGAAAGGAAAATAAGTCTCACGTGTACATAAAGCATTAGAAGGAGAATTGAAGTGAATCCCACATGGAAAAAAAAAGTGAAATAAATTAGGTGTATATATAGGGAATGGTCAAACTCAACTAATAAACTTGAACTTTTAGTTGTGGAGCACGGCCCGATATGTACGGTACAGTTTTACATCATAAATTTTGTTACAGGGTGTAGGACGGTAATAATTAGTTTGGTTTAGATAACTTAAAAAAATATTAAGAGTACTTATACATTTACTAATGAAATTTGTATAGTTGAAATGATTCCTGTAAAATGTATCCCCAATTGTGCCTTTGTTCTTCTTTATTGAATGACCCTGTTAACATTCAAAAATGTTTCTGAAAACGACTCTTTTGGTATCAAATATATAGGATATGTTAGCGTGAAAGCCGAGAATCTATTATATTTTAACACCAATTGACAATGAGAGTAATAATAATTAATACAAATTTCAAAATTTCGCTGAACTTATAAGTAGCCAACGGCTCCATGATACCAACTGTCACTGACAATGGTACAATAAATTACCAATTATATTTAGAATATTTAAGGTTAATTAGAGTAATTATCTAAAATGTTTAACATTTTCTTAAGACGAAAGAGGATATGGTTTGGGTCATTTTGAATGGGTTATTTTTGGAATTGTATTTGAGTTTGGTTTTATTTTTATACAAGTTGAGATTGATAAATTTAAACTAAATTTGTTTTGTTTGTACATCTCTAATTTTGAAGACAATAAAATAATAATCACACTAATACTGGCGTAAAATCAAAATAAACTAAATTAAAATAAACTATAAATCTCATGAATTTGAGGCGACAGAAAATGTGTTTTATATAAAGTATATAATAATTGTTGAATTAGGGAAGGTTAATTATTAATTCTTACGGCAAATTATAATCAAATAAAATTCATAAACAAGTGTAATAAGTAGCAATTTAAAGGATTTTATTTGACTTGAACTAGGGATGGCACCCATTCTTGATGGGGATCCGATGCCCCGTCCCGCCTCAGAGAGGGGAATCCCAAATTTGAATGGAAACGGGATGGGGCCGGGAAAAGTATCTCGCCCTGGCCACCCGATATAAGAAAAATATTTGTTTTAATTAAAATTATATTTAAAGTACATATTTAATGAAAAATAATATTTATAAATATATTTTTATGAAAATAATATATTATAATACATAATGAAAATAGTATTTTTAATATATTTTTATTAAAATAATATTTTTTAATACAATTTTCATTAAAAAAATTAAATATATTTTAACATTATTTTAGGTTGAAATGAAAAATAGAGAATCTCGTACATGTCGGGGAATTCCCGCCCTGTTTCTAATAGAGAAGAAGGTGGGATTGTCATATCTTCCCCGAACCCACCCTATTGTCATTTCAAACTTGAACTCATGTCATTTGGGGAGTATCGGGCCTTACAAATTTCATGTCTTGAGTTTAATGTGTATACAACATCTCCTTATACCACATACTCTAGCGATAAGAGACCTGGACTCATATGTGGAAATCTTAGTAATCTCTCCCATCACATCGGGTTACTCACGCTTTTAAACTCAAATCGTCTTGCACTCTCACCAGTTAGCCCACCTGGTAATCATGATTCCAAATCCTACTGGCCTACCGGAATCGATCCACCTTGAGATCTACTAGTCTGTCAACCCGATGAGATATGTGCAAACCTAACTCTGATACAACTTGTTGGGGGAAAACCATGTCTTGTACACACCACAAGGAAGTCCATACACACATTAAAGCTCACCTCTGACCCAAAAGACTAGTCTATAAGGTCTTGGGTCTAATGCGTATATAAACTTTTCTTATACCTCTTACATATCCGATGTGAGACCAGTACTCACATGTGAAATTCAAAACAATAAACTCCACATTTAGTCCCATCACATCGGGTTGCTCACGCTCTTAACCCCAAATAACCTTTCACTCTCACCTGCTGGCCTATCTTGCGATCCTGACATGATCAATCATGGTTCTAAATCCTACTAGCCCACCTGGCTAAATCCACTATGAGACCAGGACTCATAAGTGGAATTTCTAACAATCTCTCCCTCCACGTTGAGCCCCATCACATCGGTTTGCTCACGCTCTTAAGCCCAAATCGCATTGCACTCTCACCCACTCGCCCATCTGACAATCATGGTCTGGTTAATCATAATTCTAAATCCTACTGGCTCGCATGACTTGATCTACCATGAGATCCACTGGCCTGCCGACCCGACGAAATCTGTGCAAACTTGACTCGGATACTGGAGGAGAAAACAGGTTTTACCAATGAGGAACACAAACAAAGAAGTTTACATACACATTAAAACCTACATCTAACTCAAAATACTAGCAGCATTAGGTCTAGTGTATATAAACTCTCGTTATATTTCATACTATTTTGATTGAGACATGAACTCATATTTGAAATTTCTAACAACTGCCTCAGGAACACGGAGGTATGAATACATCTTTACCACTAATTTAAGAAAATGTTTTGACAATTTTATACAATACTTTTACTTAAGAGCATTCAAATGTATGATTGTGATAGAAAATATTATATAAATAAGAAGATATAATATTTCTGGAAACCATACCCAACAATAACTAGATCATCTAAAATGTGTCGTGAAATCAACAATGAATGACCAAATATGCAAATAATTTTGTCGGTATAAAAGAGATCATTCGACATGCACTCAAAAGTATTTCCTGCTGTGACTTGAAGAAACATTTCGTATCAAAGGTAGTGAATGTACGATCTCAAACACATTCAAACGATCATCTAAAGTATATTTACGTGAATCATTTTATTTATCAGACTTATATCATATTTATATAGAATTTTAAAATGCGTATAAATATATTTTAGTGAGAACTGAAAGTCGTATGAGAATCGTGATAACTAATATAAGACATCATTTAGCAGAGGGACGAGTATTTTTCTGTAGCCTATAAGTGACTTTTGTCAAGAGAATAGGGTAACGAGGGTTTAAAAGTTATTAGGGTTTAAAAGTTATTTTAGTCCGTCACGTCAATTCTACATCATCGAGCAGATCAGCGCACCATGCCACATCAGCACCCGTGGTGCCACATGTCATGCTCCTAACGGTTCGCATGCACATGTGCGGTCACACATAATTGTTAGCCTATTATATAAATATTATTTTATTGAAATTTGTGAATTTTAATCCAAGTCGGGATATATTGGAAAAATAGTATTTGATTATTACCGATTTAAAATGGTTTTACACTCACTATTAGTTTTTTATGTTGTGACGGCGCACGTTAAGTGCGCCGTTACAGAGGAATTGTGCGCCGTTACAGTTTGTAACGGCGCACAAAAACATTTGTAACGGCGCAGTTAAAGTGCGCCGTTACAGTGTCGCCGTTACAATCTGTAACGACGCACAACGCGCAGTCTGTGCGCCGTTACTGGTTGTAACGGCGACGGATGTGCGCCGTTACTAACTGTGACGGCGCACGGCGTTAGTGCGCCGTTACAAAGGCTACCGTCACCGTTGCGTAAGGCGACGGTGCCGTCAACGTTTGTAACGGCGCACTGACGGTGGGCGTCGTTATAATTAGTGATGGCGCACGCCGTTTGTGCGCCGTTACATTTGTAACGGCGCACTGACGGTGGGCGCCGTTACAATTAGTGACGACGCACGCCGTTTGTGCGCCGTTACATTTGTAACGGCGCACAAACCGCGTGCGCCGTTACAAATAATGCAGTATAATAAAAAAAATCTTTTAAAAAAATAATAAATATAAAATATATTTATTATTTTTTAAAAAATTTATTTTTTTATTTAAAAATGAATATTGAATTTGTTGAAAATAAAATTATATTAATATTGAAATTGAAATTGTTGAATAAAATATTTAATTTACATAAGATCTATGATGACGGGCCTCCAGGATCTGTAGAACTATTCGGGTTAAATGGAGGTGGAGGGGCGAGATTAGGGTTGAGTAACTTCAGCTGTTGTTGGAAGTACTGGAACATCTGCTCGGCATGCTGTTTTTGGGCGGCGTTCTGCTGACGTTCAGCGCGAAGTTCCGTGAGTTCAGTCCGGAACTCCGCAATCTCCGCTTGACTACCATCGGTGGAGGTCGAACGTCTTCTCTGTCTCGGCGGTGCCTCGTAAGCACTCCCGCAACCCCGGATGCGTCGTCCTCTGGAGGGTTCTATGGTAACTCCTCTGGCAAGCTCGATCTGGCGAACATGCTCGGCAGCTAGTCGCATGACCTCATCCTCTTCAGCTTCGGTCATCTTGTTCAGCGTTCCATCCTCGTTGTAGTTCGCCTCGTCATTCTTCCAATCCCTAAGCGCATTCTTAATGTAAAGCTGCAAAAAAAAATTGATTAATATAATAAATTTAAAATTACTATAATGAAACTTACAAGCTTCGGGTTGAGTTCCTCCTCCCCCTCATGTGCATCATTACCAGGCCTAGGTAAGGCCTTGTGAGCCTTCAGTAAGGCCTCCAACTTTTTGGAGACCTCCACTTCCCCGGCCTCTGACATCCTCTTCCAAAGCTGTCGAAATGAGACTTTACCAGTGTGGTGGTTTAATTTGTTCTCACTCCTCCGAATGGCACTCATTTGAGTACCAACTTGTTCCTGGGAAAAAAATAAAAGTAAATTCACATCAAAATTAGTAAATTGAAGTAAAATTAAAAAAGATTAAAGTAAAAATTAGTAATATACCTCGTTGGCATCGAAATGTTGAACGAGCCACCGCCACTGGGACTTCTTCCCTTTCAGAGACTTGAGAATCCCATTACGGTCCAGTCTTGTAGGGTCGACGTAGAGCTTGTATAACCGTTTCATGTTGGATTTTCGCTCATTATAAGCGCCTATGGCCGCCTCACGAATCCAACCCCTAAGCTCAACTGAATCGGTCACTGCAAACAAACGCTGAAATTCACAAACATCACGTCAATATTTATAATACGAGCATTTGAAAAAAAATGTGAGAGTCGGCGGAATTACCCTAAAACTCCTCCAAAACGCCTGGAACTCAGACGCCGGCAAATCCCCAAACGTCTGGTAGGAAGCGTCGCGTTCCCGAGCGAATTTCCCTATAATCATCTTCACCCTTTCCATTGAAAGGATACCTCCTGCGACACGTGGTCGGCCGTTTTCCCACGTCAAGAGCAACGGACCTCCGTTCGTCTGAACTGCTCTCTCTTCGTGCTCGATGTTGATGTCGATCTTTTGGTCCTTTTTTGCCCTGGCTTCCCAGCTCTTCGTGTTCAGGCAGTCGACTTCCACTTTGTAATCGAAGTACAGCTCGTACCTCGGAATCTCTCTGTACTCGAGGGGAAGGAGCCTCCACTCGTTCAGCGGGAGTTCTGACTCATCCGGCACGAAGTCCTCTTCGGAGGGTCCTGCGACGTCTCCGAGCATCTCCTGGAAACTCCGAGGATCCGGGACCTGGAACTGCCAGCCAACCTCCGTATCTCCCGGATAAGTCGGCTGAGTGGGCTGCGGCGGTGACGGAGTGTACATCTCATCATGTAACTCCGGCGCCTGCGAAGCCTCGAAAAATGGAATGTCCATGGTGGCTCGCCTAGGTGCCCTAGCCTAAGGTGCCTTACGTCTAGGCTCCATTATCTGTAATTGACCGAATAACAGTTTTAAGGTCAATCTGATCGAAATAACCCTAATTCGGCCGAAAATGCCCGAATTACCCTTTTTAAGGTCAAATTGACCGAATTACCGGTAATTCGGTCGGAGTTGACCGAAATACCCTTTTTAAGGTCGAAATGACCGAATTACCCCTAAGGGGCATTTTTTAAAAAGTTCCAAAAATACCCCTAAGGGGCATTTTTTTTTTTGTCAATAGTCTGTCACGTCGTATCGATCCTCAAAGGAAATGGGCGCTACCATAGTAAAAAAAGAGTGAAATATTCCCCCCTATCCATCGATTGGTCTCCCTATGCTTCTTTTTTTGGAGGGGATATTATCTATTCATCCGCTGGTGAATTTTCTTTTTTGAACTCATCAGCCTAAGCTTTATTAGTTAGGTCGCTTAAAGACTAAATAGACTGAGTGATCCTCCATTCCATTTGTGCTTTCAGGAAGTAGGCGACGCGAATCTATACTTTCTATCTTTCAATCAGATAGCAATTTCTTGCTTGGATGCCTTTGAAAGCCTCGAGATGACTTACAGAAAGGATGCTTTCGAACTTTATCTTCTCTCTTCCCTAACCTAGAATGGTCTCTTTTTTGATGGGCGAATGACGGGGGTTGAACCCGCGCGTGGTGGATTCACAATCCACTGCCTTGAACCACTTGGCTACATCCGCCCCTAGCCCCTCAGAGCTTTCTTTTTCTATCTACGATAATATCCTTTCTGAACGGCCTTATGAGATGAGCCCTATCAAAGATCTTTTCCTATACTATACTCTCGTTGCCTATGCCCTTGCCTTGTAGGACGAGCCTCTTCTCTTTTTCTACGATACCCGTAAGCCAACTCTCTTTAGAACTAGAAATACGGAAGCTCATCAACAGCAATTCTCTGTAAGCTGGAAGGAAGAAAGCGAGCAGCTCCAACCAAGAAGAAGAGCTAGAGACGAGGAAGCCATAGCGGCTATTATCTCGGGCGGCTATGGCAGCTATGATCTGTTGTAAGCTATGAGCTCTATTGCCTAGGGTAAAACCGCTAGCGCCTTCAGGCCTAGGGTTTCTATCTGTCTATTCCTCCCCCGAAGAATCTATAAGGCCGCTAAGTGTCCGGTCAGAGGTAGTGAATGTCGACCAAAGGCTTCCGTGCTATGGGTTTGGTTTGGCTGGATAGGCCAAAGTAAGGAAGTTGAAAGAGCAGGCTTTTATCATGGTGAGTCTTCTCTTTTGTTTTGTGACTTCGATGAAAAGATGGCGGGAAGTACTGAGCCAGGAGATAATCTTGTCCGGATGGAAGGAGGTTCTTCTGCATCTGATGCACTTGTGAAAAATCAGGGGGACTGCCCGTCACTATGCTATTTAGCACCTTCTCTCTTTGCTTTCTTTAGTTTATTATATATTAGTGAGGAAAAACCTTCATAAAATGACCTCGAGTTGGTTTGAACTATCCGCTTTTACACCCATTTTGAATGAGAGAGTAGGAGACGGAGCAGATAGACTTCATGATCAAACACAAAATTGGATCCGGAAACCCTAATTTTTCCACCAGCCTCCGAAAAGAAAGCCATTCTACACTTACGTATGCCTTGCTCATGGCAAGCGTAAAGGGCTAAGTATCCAAAAATCCTAAGGGGCATTTTTTTAATATTTCCAAAAATACCCCTAAGGGGCATATTTTTTTTAATAATTTAAAAAATGGGGCATTTTTTTAAAATTTCCAAAAATACCACCAAGGGGCATTTTTTAAAAATTCAAAAAATACCCCTAGGGGCCAAATATTTTAATATTCCAAAATTGCCCCTAAGGGGCAATTTTTTTAATAATTCCAATAACACCCCTACGGGCAATTTTTTTAATAATTCCAAAAATACCACTAAGGGGCAATTTTTTTAATATTCCAAAAATACCCCTACGGGCAAAAAAAATTTAATATTCCAAAATTACCCCTAAGGGGCAATTTTTTGGAAATTCCAATAATACCCCTACGGGGCAATTTTTTTTATAATTCCAAAAATACCCCTAATGGGTATTTTTTTTAATTAATTCCAAATTAAACATGCAATTATGTTTGGAATTATAAATATCTAACAAATCATCTAACAATTATCATCTAACAATTGCATCATTATAAAAATTAAATATCCAATATCATCGAACAAATATCTAACAAATCATCTAACAATTATCATCTAACAATTGCATCATTATAAAAATTAAACATCCAATATTATCTAACAAACATCTAACAAATCATCTAACAATTCATCTAACCTCTTTATCTAACAAATATCTAACAAATCATCTAACTAACATTTTATTAATTATTTTGGAGATTATCTAACAAATCATCTAACCTCTTTGACGGGAAGGTCCGGCGACGGCGGGACGGGACGGCGGGACGGCGGCGGCGGGGGCGGCAGATCGGAGCAGGAAGACAGAGGAGAGGAGAGGAGAGATTGGCAAAAACAGAGAGGAGGAAGAAAGGGTTCTGCCAATATTTATGTTGGATTTTATAACGGCGCACATAATGGTGTGCGCCGTTACAAATTTTGACTCTAACGGGGCACATAAAGGTGTGCGTCGTTAGACCTAATTTTTGTAACGGCGCACACGGGTATGTGCGCCGTTACAAACCGTAACGGTCAGAAAACGAGCCAATGGTCAACTTTTGCAACGGTCAACAAATTTGTAACGGCGCACATACCTGTGTGCGCCGTTACAAGCAAAACTTTGTAACGGCGCACAACAGTGTGCGCCGTTACAACCAAAATATCCGCGGGAAGTTTAAATTTTTGCGAAATTTACCCGCGAAATTTGAATTTTCGCGAAATTTCGCCTCGAAATTTGATTTTTCGCGTGGCGCCACTTTTGTAACGGCGCACTTACCTATGTGCGCCGTTACAAACCTAAACCCTAAATTTAACCTAAACTCGATCGTGAATGATAAGCAGTCTTCCCGTGGTTTGATTTTCTTCAAATTTGTACTATACCACGTATATGTAATTTCCAACTAATCGAACGGTTTCGATTCAAAATAAAATATATTAATCTACCGAACGTTTGATCATCAATGAGTTTAGGGTTTTTGTGAGTTTTACATTCCTTAACCCTAAACTCACGCTTTCAACGAAAGTGGAATGTGTTGAAAATAAAGTTTTAATCCAACCGTACGGATAGGAGCGCAATGAATGTGTACTTCATATGCCAAAATTTCATTCAATTTCGATAATGTATGAACCTAGATCTAACCGGTCAATGGGAAGTCAACATAGTTGACTGGCCTATTTGACATTTTTTAACGGCTCACATAGGCAAAGTGCGCTGTTACAAACTTCCAAAAATAATATTATTTTATTTATGTCGATCCAAAAGTTAATCCGACCGTACCAATTTGAGCGCAATGACTTGTTAGTTCATGTTTCATAATTTCAGGGTACTATGTTGAACGTATGAATCTCGATCGGGATCGAAAACCCGATTTCAAAGGACAAAAGTCAACTATCTGATTTTTCCTAAGTGTGGATTTGGAACGGCGCACTTAACTGTGTGCGTCGTTACAAATTTGTAACGGCGCATTGTATAATGTGCGCCGTTACAAATCCACACTTAGGAAAAAAAACAGTTTAAGGTCAAATTGACCGAATTACCTTTTTAAGGTCAAATTGACCGAATTACCCCTAATTCGGCCGGAGTTGACCGAATTACCTTTTTAAGGTCAAATTGACCGAATTACCCCTAATTCAGCCGGAATTGACCGAATTACCCCTAATTTATCCGGAGTTGACCGAATTACCTTTTTAAGGTCAAATTGACCGAATTACCTCTAATTCGGCCGGAATTAACCGAATTACCCCTAATTCGGCCGGAGTTGACCAAATTACCTGTTTAAGGTCAAATTGACCTAATTACCCCTAATTCGGCCGAAGTTGACCGAATTACCTTTTTAAGGTCGAAATGACCGAATTACCCCTAATTCGGTCGGAATTGACCGAATTACCCTTTTTAAGGTCGAAATGACCGAATTACCCCTAATTCGGTCGGAATTGACCAATTTACCCTTTGAAGGTGAAATTGACCGAAATACCCCTATTTCGGCCGGAGTTGATCGAATTACTCTTTATAGATCATAGATTAAAAAAACCATTTATTCATAACCAATCAAACATACATATACATATTAAGTATCAGAGTCGGCGGAATCATAATCTTCATGCCCTTCCAAATCGCTGTCATCGGTTTCTTCGTCGTCGTGCTCGGTTTCTTCGTCTTCTTCATCGTTCTCAGCTGGAGGTACTGCGGTGGATACCGGACTAAGTTTGTTAGGTCGATAGTGATACCACCTGGTGTGACGATGTTAATTCGATCTTCTTGGTAAGGTTCATCGACTTCAAACTCCAGGTCGTCGTCGTCACCGGCACGGGCTAAACTGCTCGGTTTGTAGTGACCCCTATGCGACACGACGTTCACAACCTTCCACGGTCCAGATTTAGGGTCGTCGATATAGTATACCTGTTTTTCCATTAAAGCAAGGCAAAATGGGTTTTGTTTGTGACGATCTGTGGACGTGTTGACCGAAATGAATCCATTTGCGTCCTTTCTAACTGTCTGTTCGTCATACCACCGACACTTGAATAGAACGACTGGCATGCCTTCCGAGTAGGTAAGGATACATACGTCCATAAGAACACCGTAGTAACATATGTCGTTTGCTTCAATCATGACCCCTGAATTTTGATTTCTCCGGCCCTGGTCGATTCTCAAGCATAAAAATTTGACGCCGTTAACAGTACACTGCGAATAAATGGCAGACGAACGAGGACCTTTGGATAGTAGTACCAACTCTCGTTGCCACCCTGGAGCACTCATCTGCACACGGAATATAAATGAGTTATCCCTAAAATTTGTATATGGTAATTGAAGTTAACTGATGTCTATTACTTACAATTCTGCGCCACTCGAAGACAAAGGACATGACTCGATCCTGAAGAGATTTCCTAGGGTGTATTCGTTGGAACCCTGCACGATGTGATTCTACGAATGTATCTGCTTTGACACAATTCTCAATCACTGTCCAATTCGCCCAGAACATCTCGGATGTGCTCAATTTGTCGTTTCGCACCACGCTCTTAACTTGTACATGTGGGGAAACAACTGATAAGTTGAAACCTAGAGCTGGACTAACAAAACTTTCGCTGGCTGAAGTGGCGCGGTTAAGGTACATCTGAGTGAAGGTGACAGACTCGTGCATCAAGTACTGTTGGGCTATACAACCTTCTGGATATCGCGGGTTTCGCACACTTTTCTTGTACACGCCAAGTTGCCTACAATCGAATTATGAAGGTTAATGTCATATTCGATTATACAGTTCAATGGTAATTGGAAATGATATTTCGAATTCAAGGATCATACCGTTCAATTGGAAACATCCATGTGAAATGAACTGGGCCGGTTCACAAAACTTGATCCGGGAGGTGCAGTAGAAGGTGAACCATAATTGTACAGAATGAAGGAGGGAAAATAGTTTCCAACTTACAGACTAGAACCACTATATCTTCCCCCAACCTTTTCAGGGCTTTTTTCCTCGGTTCCCTCGTGCACAACAATTGAAAGGCCTTTCCCAGCTCTGTTAATGCTTCTGCCACATAAGGCGGAACGTACTTTCGAATGATAATGGGGAAGATACGTTGCATCAACACGTGACAATCGTGGGTCTTCAATCCGAGGAACTTTTTCTCATCGGGATTCACCTTGCTCTTTAGACTTCCCGCATATCCAGAGGGAAACTTAACAGCTTTTATATGCTCCAGTACTTCCTTCCGATCACGACCCGCCACGCCATAAGGTGCATATGGGAGCTCCCCGTCTTGCACTCATTGGTCTTGCCGGACACCCTGTTCCTCGTAAGTTCTCCTAGCTTTCACGTCATCCTTAGTCTTCCCAGCAATTCCAAGAACTGTACCTATGACGTTGTCGCATACGTTCTTCTCTATATGCATCAAATCCAACGCATGTCTGACTTTATGAGTTTTCCAATAAGGCAGCTCCCAGAAAATGTTTTTATGAGACCAACATATAGGAACACCACCCCCTTTTCGTTTACTGAACTTCGGATGCAGACTAGGCGGTGGGTATTGATGACGTAGAATCGCACTGAGTACAGCAGCCCTTGAATGCCGGGTAGGCCTTCTCTGTGTCTCTGTCTTCCCGTTAAAGGCCTGCGGCTGAAATCGCAGCGGATATTTCGGTGGTAAGAACCTACGAGCACCTTGGTAAGAGATTCTTGAGTTACTGTGTTCAGAATCGATCTCGTCCAAGCATAAAGGACATGCCTTATAGCCTTTAGTCTAGATGCCCCCCCCCAACATTCCCAAACCCGGGAAGTCACTTATTGTCCACATCACAGCAGCCCGCGTGATGAAAGCCTATTTCTTAGAACCATCCCACGTGACAGCCCCGTGCTCCCACAGATGGTTAAACTCATCAATCAGCGGACGCGTGAAGTTATTTAAGCATTTCCCCGGTGATTTTGGACCAGATATCAACATGGTGAGGATGTTATACTCCTTTCTCATAGCCATCGAGGGCGGAAAATTCAACGGGATAGCGACTACAGGCCACAAACTGTAACTCGACGCATTAGGCCCGTATGGAGAGAACCCGTCGGATGACAGCGCCAGCCGCACGTTCCGTATTTCTCCAGAAAATACTGGGTATTTAGCGTCAAAATGAATCCAATCCGCACCGTCCGATGGATGTACTAATATTTCATCGTCCTCATTCTCTCGCTCCCCGTGCCATCGCATCCACTCAGCCGTCTCTGGGGAAAGATATAAACGTTGAAGTCGAGGAGTCAATGGGAAGTACCACAACGTCTTTTTCGGAACTAATTTTTTTCCCACTTTAGCGTATCGTGCTTCTCCACAAACGCAACATGTCTGGAGTTGCGATTGTGTTCCATAGTACAAAGTGCATCCGTACAGACGTGCATCATATTTCACGTGTGGCAGTTGGATTGCCTTCATTTTCTGCTTCGCCGCTACATAGCTAGATGGATACGTATTACGTTGGGGTAACGTAGAACAATAATCTTTGGCAACCTTGGTAAAAGCTTCGTCAGACATCCCGGTGCTCTGCTTGATGGACAATATCCTTAACATTGCTGCTAATGAAGTATCCTCACTATTTTCGTACAACGGCTTTTGCGACTCCGTCACCAACCGGTTGTATGCTGTCATGGTTGCCTTAGCGACTCCCTCCTCGACTTCGGTTATTATTCCAATGTTCTGTTGCTCGTCCTCGTCCTCGTCCTCGTCAATCCTTACATCTCTAGTTGGGTCTACATCATCCACGAGTTGATGCACAGGATCAACGTATACTGGATTGTTGTTCGACGTCGAACAAGGCTGATTCGCCGATGTTTCCCTGAAACTGATATCCCAATTCCGGCTCGAGCTAGCTCCTTCGGCTTCGCCATGATGGAACCACACATTATACGATCTAAGGAAATCTTTCCTCAATATATGATCGCAAATGGTGTCCATATCGTGCTAAGCAGAATTACAACACCTCGTGCATGGACACTTGAAACGTCCCACACCATCTCTTGGAGCGTTCTTCCTCGCAAATTTTACAAAACTGCTTAATCCTTTCATCCATTCCTCACTCATTTTTTCGGATCCCATCCATCTCCGATCCATTCTATGTATGTAATATATATAAATTCGGTTAACAATTGATTTACAGAATATTGCATTATATAAAAATATGTACGTACCTTCTAATGCACATAAATGACCTAATTACCCTTGTTTGGTCATTTATGACCTAATTACCCCTAATTAGGTCATAAATGACCAAAATACCCCTAATTAGGTCATAAATGTCCGCAATACCCTATTATGGTGGTTTATGATCAAATACCCTAATGTAATGTTATCATGCAAATAATGGAATCGGGAGAATTTACCCTAATGTTATCATGTAATTAATGGAATCGGGAGAATTGACCCTAATGTTATCATGCAATTAATGGAATCGGGAGAATTGACCCTAATGTTATCATGCAATTCATGGAATCGAGTAATTTATTTCATCAATTCCAAAACTAATTTAATAAATTTAACATGCAAATTATTCATACAAGCAAAACCATACAAATTAATTCATATGAAATCATATACAAATTTGCAGTTATATGTAGTGCATTATTTAAAAATTTGTACATACCTTCTCGGGAGATTTGTCTGAGGGTGCTCGGGAAAATTTATAAAATATCGAAATTACCCTTGTCGGGAGAAAAGTAGTTGTGAGATGTTGTAGGAAGAAGAATGGGAGGTTCTGCCAAGACTTATAATACATTTTTGTAACGGCGCACATAGGATTGTGCGCCGTTACAAAGTAACGGTAACAACAACGACTTCATTTCCGACCGTTTTCCATAACGGCAACAAAATGGTCAACGGTCAACACATTTTGTAACGGCGCACATAACGATGTGCGCCGTTACAAATGTGCGCTAGTAACGGCGCACGGATAAAGTGCGCCGTTACCAATGTTTGTAACGGCGCACTGTACTTGTGCGCCGTTACAAATGTTTGTAACGGCGCACTTTATCCGTGCGCCGTTACTAATTTCAGTTCTAACGCCGCACATATTTTATGTGCGCCGTTACAGTGGAAAAAACTGATAGTGACTATATAGCAATTAAATTATTGTTACCATGTACTTTTTACGTATTATTATACCGTATAAATGCCTTAACGTTTATTAATGTTCACCTTTAATCGTATAATGTATATGTTTTAGTACCACATAAAATTTGTTGGAAAATAGATAATTTCAATAAAGTACAATAGTGATTGACTATTACGTAAATAAGATTTCTTACAATAATTGTGTTAACCTGAAACGAGATTATCCTATAAATACATTATTAATACATATTTTGTTGAAGTAATTAAAAATTCAAGCATACACGAGCGCGAAAGAGAAATAAACACATACACAAACATGAGAGAGAGATGTTATATTAATCTCACGTGTAAAAAGTTAAAATTACTATGTGTGTATATAAATGCATGGAAGAGTTAAACCTAACTAATAAGTTTGAGTTTTTAGTGTGGATCCCGACTCGATATATACGACCCAGTTTTATATATTCTATTTTTTTTATTTCAAAAAAGTATTAAGTATAGGTCGTGATGAAAATAGGTTGACCCTTACCCGCCTCCGCAAATATACAAGTTATATGTTTGTTTTCGGGTATCCTCGTTCCGATCGGGCCGAGAACATGGATTGTCCATAGATACACTGATTTTTTTATCATTTCTATTTTCAGCAGTTTGTTGTAGAATTTAACTACGTTTGATTGACTTGAATATTAGCTTAAATAATAGTCGGGATCTTCAGTTATCCGCTTAAACTTTTAGATAGAATGAGATTTTAACATGATATGAAAGTTTGGTTCTGATTTGGACGTGATCTTCAATTATGTTCCTGCACTGCTCGTCTTTATACACGTGCATTTGATCAACCCGACTTGCATGGTGTTGGTGTGGTTGTGTGAGGCTTGCTTCTTCGTACCCTTTGGTTGCTCTTATTTAATGATTTCAATACTTTCTTCCATACCCTTCAACGTATACCCTATTTTTCCATCTTGTCCTTGATGCTTTTTATTTTCTTGTTTTAAGCCCTATTAGCCTAGGGCGGCCTTTGTATAAGGACAGTTTAACCTACATTTAGACAAGATATTGTTCAAATCAAAATATTTTTTCAGGGAAAAGGAAGAATATTATTAAGGAACTAACCCGACATGACGTTGGACAACCGAAATAACAGATGGTGAGACAGACCCATCGTGATCCTATCTACTGTTAGTTAAATCGTACATGGCTAGTTTATGAGGCACAGACTTACAACGACGACGAGCAAAACAAATAGAAATATATGTCTCAGAATTGGACAATTCGTAACACCTATAGCTAATTATGTATTCATAGATGTTCAAATCGACTTGTTTAGCAACATGCACACCCACGACCTCCACCTTATACAAATAGAGAAAACTCGTGATCCCGCAAAATTAAGCATTCGTGAGTTAATAAAATATAGAATTAAAATTAAATTGAAAATGTAAGTTTGATATTCTTGAGTTTAATTTATACATTTGAATTTAATCTTGGGTTTGTTACAACTTACTATATTTATATTTATTTTCGCTAATTTTACAATTTACTACACGTATTTTAAAAAAAACTTACACCCGCCTCACCTGATTAATTACCAAAAAGTTACATGTTACTATACTCCGTCCAATTTAAATTATTTTGTAATTAATTTTCTTTTCAAATGATAAAAATGCCCACTCATTCTTTCTTAATTAAAAATTAAATGACCAACAACAACGAGCTCCTGTATCGCCTCCATTTCCATCCCAATTCGTAGCCACGATCAACGTCCTCATCTCAGATAAGGAAATGAACTTCTGCTCCTCGAATTCAATATCATTTGCCGACTGAAGATTTGATACCTCGTCCAAAATCTCCTTAAATTTGAGTAAGTTGGCGCCAATTCGATGAAACCAACCAAACTCCTTGAAATCGGGCAAACAAACCTAGCTCAGATGTCAATTTGGCATTGGACGCATAGCGATCCCCCCCCCCCCCCCCCCCCCCCCCCTCCCCATTCTGAAAGGGTGAGACCTTGAAATCCAGTGAAGATGGCAAATGAGTACTCTCCATGAGACGTAACCTTAGGGTTTCGAGCGTAGAGGAGGACGAAAATGGACGCTCTGGTTCTTCTCTTTCGAGCGTACATTCACTATTTTCTCTCTCCTACCCTCTACACCCACTCCCTTCTTTCCTACACTCCCTCCACGTCATCAACTCTTGAAGAGGCTCGTTGTTGTGGCTGCCACATGACAGCTCTGTGAGTCCCCACTTTCTTCCCACTATCTGTTGTGGATGGTTTTAGTGAATAGTTCTCATTTATGCAATTACAGTAAGTAGACTGCTTTTCTCGTACACATTAATATATGTATTTGTCGCAATCGCAAGTATAGATGAAAAGGAAAATAACAGTTTATTATATCTAACTATACCACTTTGACACTATGACTATTTTTTCTTCTTCTTCAATACTCTAACTATCAGTTTGAGACAACATGCCCATAAAATACTTAAGATAAATAAAAACGATTAAAAAAACTATATATGGACCATATACCTCCGAAGAGATGTTTCACACTTTTAATGTTTTAATCGTTTTAATTTTTTTGTTTTTTCAATTAGGGTTATTTAAGTATTTAAGAAGTATGTTGTCTCAAACTGAGAGTTAAATTGCTAAAAATAAAAATAATGATGAAAGTATCAAAGTAGTATAATTAAGTATATCGTAATTATTCCGAGGTAAAACTCTCGAATATCTATTATAAGTCTGGGGTCATTGCATCTCTCCCCATTCTACCCTTTATTCTTCATTGAATAACCTTTTTAACGTTTTCCTCTTTGAGATCAATATCCAAATATCATTGCAAATGCAATTTATAAAAAATAATTTCTAAAAACGACTTGTTAAGGCATCAAAGTATCCAAATAGTACAAAAATGGAGAATCTATTTTATTTTGACACCAACCGACAATAATTAATACCAATTGTAGTATTAGTATGTACGACAACAACCACATGCGGCTCCGTGATACAAACCGTCACTGACAATAACGGTATAATATATTACCAACTATATTTAGAATATTTAAGGTTAATTAGTCTCGAAGAACACCTCGGTCGGCTCTAACTAATTTGACCCGATAAGCACCTCTAATAATCTTCATCTATACATACGAATACAAGCAGAGCAGAATCAAAGCAGAATCAGAAATTTTTTAAAGGGGCAAAAAATTCTAAATGAACCGAACTTTTTAATAAATTTTTTGAACTTTATTAATCAATTAAGTATTTGGCTTAATTTTATTATAATTGAGCTCAAGTTAAATTCGAGCTCAAAGTTAAATTTGTTAGACGAGTTGAATTCGAGTCTAACTGATAGAATTAACGAAGGATATATTATTGGTTTGTGTATTATGATAGACAAGAGACCTTTATTTATAAAGTGATAGAAAAACCCTAATACATGTGAGAAAAGAAAACATGAATATAAGAAATCTAATATAATCTAGGGATAATGACACTTTGTTACACTTAACTATAGCGAAATGACACTTTTATACCCTAACTATTTTTGTCTCTTTTTTAGTACCTTAACAAACTTTTTGTGACAAACTGTGCTAATATAACTAAAATACCCCTGATTTAAGAAATCAAAATAAAACTAGTCCAATATGATTTGTCCAACCATATTTGAAATGGTTCAAATTTAATTTCACATTTTCGGGCATAATTGTATTTGCATCTTAAGTACAAATCAAATTGAATCAGAGATAAAAAAATTGAACCAATTCAATTTATAGTTTCCTACACCAAGGGTAGTTTAGGTATTTTAGACATTTTAGAGGTAGATTGTCACAAAAAAATTGTTAGGGTACTAAAAAAGAGAGAAAAATAGTTAGGGTATGAAAGTGTCATTTCGGTATAGTTCGGTGTATCAAATTGTCATTATCCCTATAATCTAACACCCCCCCCTCAAACTCAATGTGGTGAAACAAGAATTGAGTTTGAAACTTGATAGTATTGAGTTGTGACGAGGGTTGCGGCTGCCGAGAATGTTGTCGAAGTGATGTGGCGAGGATTGAGGATGGAGGATCCGCGCCGCTCACGGCCGATGGCGGATGCATGATGCCCGTATGTGCTGAATGATACATGATGCCTGTTGATGCCCGAAGATGTCTGATGGCATATGGCGAGATAGCAGCTGCCCCATGATGGATGATGGCTGATGGCGAGATAGCAGATGCCCAATGATTGCAAGATGCCTGATGGCTGATGGCAAGATAACAAATGCCCAATAATTGTCAGATGCCTGATGGCTGATGGCGATATAGCAAATGCCCAATGATTACCAGATGCATGATGGCTGATGGCGAGATAACAGATGCCCAATGATTGCCAGATGTCTGATGCCCGCTGGTTGATGGCTGAATTCAGTCGATGCGCGTTGCTGAAGTTTGATGGAGTGGAGGTTTGTTGTGTGGATGTTGTTGACTATGAGGCTTGTGGTGATGTCGAATTTACCATGAGCAAGAGTTGACGATGAATTGATTGAGAGGAGTGAGCTTGCTAGCTGATTACGTATCAAGACTCTTTAAGATTGTGGATCAAACTTTTAACAAGTTGTTCAAAATTTGTTTAAAAACACATAGTTAACTTCGTTATTTAGGTAAGATGTATTGTATCTGACGAGACATACTGAGTTGGCCTATTCTGATCTTAGCTTACCTATAGCAATTGACTGTAGGTCACTAGTTCGAACCCTGTTGAGCCCTTTTTACTGTTTACAATACTCGGCTACACTACGTGCCGCCACTTTGGGAAGAGCACCCCAACAACAAACAGCTAAGTCGTTAATCCCCCAAATCCGATGAACGGTTGAACACGCTCGTCGACCCCCAAACAACCCGTGCCCCGATATGTGACGAGTCGCACCGGACTCAAAATGCCCTTACAAAGCACGCACGAGGTTCCTCGCCTCGTCCAACAAGGACAGAACAACTCACCAACCCTCTCCACCACCAAGTATGCATTTAATATGAATCATATCTCCAATTGCAAAATAAGGCTCAAAGCATAGCAAATTACTAGTGAAGCCATTTATTGTTTAACAAAGCTATACCAAAATAAAGCCCAATCGATATGCTTAACTGAATACTACCCAAAATCAGGTAGAATATAAATAGTTTCAATAGAACACAACAACCGTTCAACATTACACTGTTTGTGATGAGATCGAAGATTCAACCAGGACGACGACGACAACATTTAACCACGTGGGTTTATTCGTGATCACGAAAGGGCATAATCGGTAGTGAGAACAGGGAGAGAAATGTCAGCTTTAGAAGCAAGCCTCCTCTTAAACACATTGAGCAGACCAATTCGGTCGAAGGGCTTGAGAAGCCGAGGATGTTGGTCATCGACCAGCTCGCTTGGGGCCTGAACCAGACCTTTCTCGGATGCAAAAAACCCAATACAGTACCTGTGCTTGTACCCACTAGTCATCACCGTGTGTAGAGGACTGTAGATCCTCCCATTGCTCCATCCCTGTATATATATCAATAGTTAGCTTAAAATTAAATTAAATCGTGAATCAAACTGTAACTCGTGCTTCGTAGAAGGCTTACGGTAAATGATTCTCCAGCAATGACGACAAAGGACGAGCCCGAAAAGTTGATTCCGGTGATCCAGTGATCACCGGACTTGGCCTTAATTTGGAGACCTTGGACCCCATTATCATGGAGTATGGTTAAGAAGTCGTTGTCGTAATGAGGAATAGTTGATACTTTGGCCTCGGTCGACATTGGGGCTCCATATTTTATGAGCCGTACAGAGTTTTCTATGGCTTTGTCGTGTGCCTCAAAATATTTTTCGACCCCATAAGCTTCGAACACCATTCTCCTTATCATTATGTTCAGATCCTCCACCGTTTTTGTGTGCAAACCATAACGCTCACTGCGAGTTCATATTTTATTAAAAGAGAAAAAGCTTAATCTGATAGGTAGAAGCCTCGATTATTATATAAACCGGTAAATAGATTTTTTGCAACAAATACTATTTTACAATTGTAAGTAAATATTTTATTGTTTTTTATTTCAAAAATGTATTGAGTATCGGTCGTGATGAATATAGGTTGACGCTTAGCCAGCTTGTACCTGCAAATATATCGTTTCAATCAGGTCGAGAACTTCATTTATATGTCAGATTCAGGTTTTGTTACCATCGATATTTCTATATACGTAATAAGGATGTATATCCAGCACAAGCTCGTGGAACGTCTGAACTTTTCTTAGGTGTTGGATCACTGAAGATCTGCGCGCGTTGTCCCAACGCATGACACGTGAAAGCAGAGTTCCATTGCGATCATTTTCAAAGTTTTACCAAAATCATAACATTCTATCATTTTGCACTAACATCTTATATCAGTTTACCGGTGAATCGAAGACAAGGATATATATTACGTACCAAAATGAGGGGTTGCCGTTGGGAGGCCACATGAGGTTGGCGAAGTGGTGAGCTTTATGAGAGTTGAGAGCATCGGTCATTCCCATGCTCTCGTACAGAGGCAAACTGGGCACATCCGCTACGTACCCTTGGAACGGCGTCTCCGAAGTGAAGCGACGCTTTGTCTCTTTGGGAAGGTCGAACAAGTCTTGGAGTGAGTCGAAGAAACAAGAGTCTTGCTCTCGAGAAATGGCTCCGTAAATGGCCCTGAAGCCTCCATATTCTTCAAGAGCCTCCACCACTTGCTTCCGGGTCAAGCCCCACCCGACACTTCCTCGGCTCAACTCATCTTTGTCGAACACTATTGTCGGAAGCTCCATTTTGATACGTAAAGAGACTCTGGTGTTGTGTTGTGTTGCTTCTTCGTACCCGTTGGTTGCTCTTATTTAATGGTTTCAATATTTTATGCTATATATACGGTTATACCCTTCAATGTACCATGTTTTTCGATCTTGTCCTTTGATTCTTTGATTCTTACTGTTTTTAAGTTCTATTATTATGATATAATAAATCACTAATCACGACATTTAAGTTTGATTAGAGTACTCAACATCCATGTTACTGCTCCGTGGGTACCAACTGTCACCGACTATCATATGATAAATTACCGATTGTAATTATTAGACGCATCTGGTTCATGGTACAAGAAGTCGAAATTCTGAAACCAACTCGCATATGCCAGTTCTTATTATAATAGAAATCATAATCGCAACTAATGTTACGATAAATGTCGATTATAATTCGCTCGATTTGCGATTTTTGTTACGTAGGTTGAACAAATGGACTTCTCATATAAACCAATTTTGAAACCTTATTCAAATACAAATTGTTGTTGCATCTTGTGTTGGATTTATTTTTTTAGTGAAAATAAAGATGTCTGCGTTTATGTTTCAGATTCTGGTAGGACATCCTTCAGTGTGTATTTTTGAAAAGTTTCGATATTATTTTTTTTATTTGCAGAATCGTGTCTGTGAGATGTTCTCTCGATTATGGGTAAGGAAACCCTTGCAGAATCATGTATGTGAGATGTTCTCTCGATTATGGGTAAGGAAACCCTTGCAGAATCATGTATGTGAGATATTCTCTCTTGTATGGGTAATGAAATACGACTTGAGGGTTACGAAACCCGAGGAATGTCTTTGAGAGTTTGTATGTTGCTATAAAAGGTGAGAGCTTTCCTCTTAGCAGTTTCGACGTTCTTTTGTGCAAATACTCAGAGTTTCTAAACGTGCAAAACTGGCGTATAAGGAGGTTGTATGTTTTGATAAGAACGGTGTCATTCATTAAACACCATTCGAGAAGATTGAGTGTTTGTGTGATTTGGGTTTTGTGTATACGTGATTGAAGACTCGCATGATGTTGATGAAAGAGGTCATCCGAGCATAGGCGTTTGCTCGAATATTGGAATTAAGGAGGATCTCAAATTCAGGAGGAGACTCTGGTCTAATATTCACTTGTAGTAATGGTATCCAGGGCGTTGATTTGTGTGATAATCATTTAAGGCCTCTTTTGTTCTATTGACTACCATATAATGAAATTTTTTCCACTTGCAGAGTGCCTCCGGACATAAGTGATGTTGCACCGAACTGGGTAACCATATTTTGTGTCTTCTATTAACTATTCTATCTGTTAGTTATCCATTATCTGTGATCAAGCAAGTTGTAATTTTTAATGTTTTAATCGTTTTAATTTTTTTGTTTTTTCAATTAGGGTTATTTTAAGTATTTAAAAAGTACGTTGTCTCAAACTGATAGTTAAATTGCTAAAAAATAAAAATAATAATTAAAGTATCAAAGTAGTATAATTAAGTATATCGTGATTATTCTGAGGTAAAACTCTCGAATATCTATTATGAGTCTGGGGTCATTACATCTCTCCCCGTTTTACCCTTATGCAATTTATAAAAAATAATTTCTAAAAACGACTTGTTAAGGCATCAAAGTATCCAAATAGTACAAAAATGGAGAATCTATTTTCTTTTCACACCAACCGACAATAATTAATATCAATTATAGTATTAGTATGTACGACAACAACCACATGCGGCTCCGTCATACAAACCGTCACTGACAATAACGGTATAATATATTACCAACTATATTTAGAATATTTAAGGTTAATTAGTCTCGATGAACACCTCTGTCGGCTCTACCTAATTTGACCCGATAAGCACCTCTAATACTCTTCATCTATACGTATGAATATAAGCAGGGCAGAATCAGAAATATTTTAAAGGGGCAAAAGTTTCAGTGTTGCCGCCTCTCACAACAACTGGACCTCGTTTTTCAGCTCACCTCCCCGTTTTCAACTAATCGAGTGGTTGAGAAACGTCTTGTTTCATCAGACGAACTAGAATTTTCTTATAAAGTAATCACTTAAAACTTAAAACATTAAGAAATCAGACAGTCGTGACTCGTTTCATTTCCTTCTCTCTCGCACAGTCAGTTGCTCTAGACCCTTATGCAGTTATGCTTCTCGCTTCTTCGCCTCCAACGTTTTGCCGCCCGTCGGCCGTCGCCACTCGGCTCCTCTCTTTAGCGAATCAACCGAATTCGGCTCGACTCCTCTCTCCTTCGATTTGGAGCTCCTGGGCTTCAGACTTTGCAGCGGGTGTTTGATTTGTATTTGTTACTATTTGTGTCAAGAATATCAGCATGACCATATATAGTGAACAATATACACTTTGAACATTAGCAGCTAACAAGTCTCCAGATATGGCACTGTAAATGGCCCTCATTATTGAACCTTCCATATATTGTTCCAAAGCCTCCAGTCCAGTCCAGTCCACTCCACCACTTGCTTGCGAGTCAAGGACCAGCTGATACTTCCTCGGGAGCTCCATTAGTTGCTGCTAATACGTTGTACAGAGACAATACATGGTGTCGGTGTCGCTCTTATATATGTTGATTTCTGATATACCCTTCAACTTACTATACATATTGTTTTGGATAACTGCAAAAAATCATATATCTAAACTCAGTAGAAAATGAATATATTTGTTTCCACCTAGACTTGCCTAATTCCTCCTCAATTCACCTGATTATGTTATGTGAAATCGGAGGTGTTTTAAAAATCCCCGCCAGAGCCGCCGCCACCTGATCCGGTTTTTACAGAACGCCGAATAAAAACTAAAATGGACAAAATCAAAATGACCTGTATGTATTTAGTTATTGACCTTCCCAACAAACCATCGTCATCGTCACTGTCGCAGGCAAAAATTAAAACAGCCAAAATCAGAATGACCTGTACAATCTATACTACTACACTCCTCTCCTGCATCATTCAGCAGAAACTAAAACGGCCAAAATCAGAATGACTTGCTGTACAATCTATACTAATCTATTATGTGCATTTCCAGAGCTTGACGAACCTGTCGTGGCTTGCTGAAGCAATCAAACCGTTAACACCCGAAACTGCCAACCCCGATATCACTCGCTGGTGTGCATGCACTGCCACTGCCACTGTACTCTTCTCTCTCACGTCCCATAGCTCCAACGCCTCACCACAACCAATCACCGCCAAATACCGATCCGTGGGATGGAAAACGCAGGTACGGAACGCTCTGTTGCTGCAGCGCAGCTCGTGAATGCACTCTGCTGCAGACGACCCAAAACTCCATACCCTCACCATGTCGCCACTCACTGATGCCAGGCGCTCCCCGCGAGGATCCCAGCAGATAGATTCAACTTTGTTTTTGTGACCCTGCTAATCCATTTGTATATGTAAGTAATTAAAGTGGGCAACAAACAATTGTTCATCATCTCACTTCAGTAAATTATAAACCAACCAACCTCTAGTTTCTGCTCATAAACTCCAGCATCCGCATCAAATATGGACACGAAATTCTTTGAAGCAGCCGCAAGGAACTTTCCAGGACCTGGTTGAAACCTTAATTGCGCTGCCCCGCCCTTATACTGTGGAAACCGAAACTCCCATTACTATGTTACATACAGATAACATATAATTGGAGGATGGAAGTACAAATAACATATACCTGTAACGCTCCACCCAAGCTACTACTCTTGATATTCCAGTACCGTATTTCACTACTGTTATCAGAGGAGAATACAAGATCCTCGTTCCTAGGATGGAAGTCCACTGACGTGACGGTGCTAGAATGCCCCTCAAAGGTGCAAAGAGAATACCCGGGCTGCAATATATATAACAGCTCTCAAACATAAGTTACGAAAATCCAAGAAAATTTTAGGCAGTGGATAATTTTGCCCTGCATTTTGCATCTGATATCAAAGAAGAAAATTTGGTCGATTTAATACCCCTATAAGCAAATCTGAACCAACAAAGATATATGCAACATTTATCACACAATAATCAGAAGAGTACTCACACTGTCAGCATCCCAAACCTTGACAGTTTTGTCAGCTGAAGATGTAGCAAGCCTAGACATGCTTGGACTGAAGCGGACATCGGTGATCCACCTACCATGTTCTGAAAGTGTAGACTTCACTGAAAATGATTCTGTGCGCCATAATATGACCTATATAGAAATATCAAGAAACAATTAAAAGCAGGTAAATGCATCGCCATTTGATGGACTTGCATTTGACTTTGAGCCTTCGAATATGGACCTTCTTATCATGCCCTCCAATGGCAAGCAGTTTTCCATCAGATGAGAAATGACAACAGTCAACTTTGCTTTTACTTGCCGGAAGAACATGGATTTCAATAAGTGTGAACCCTAGCAATAACAACAAAAATGTTAAAATAGATGGGGCAAAATCAGACTGCACTTAACAAGGTTCAAAGCTGATACGACAAAGTTGCACAGCTCATACCAACCCCATCTCCGTGAGTGTGAATTGAAGGTGATGAGGGTGATGGTCCAACAGTGTTCGAGGTTCCTGAGCTATTAGCAGGACCTGAGGATGACATGGCTTCTTTTCTCTTTCTTCCATTTTGACGTTCTGGGTCCTTGATAGAAGGAAGCATAAAATATCAGAATGTCAAGCAGAACAAACCTGTTTAAGCTCGTGGACAAATTCAAAAGACTTGTGGTAAACTCCTCACGACTAAGACACAAAGATGAAATAACCAGTGAAAAAGAATTACATGTTGATGATGAAGCCAATAGTTGAGTAAATCTACTATTTCTGTTGATACGAATTAAATTAGTAGATTTGAGAATTTATACAAAACACATCAAATATATAATAACAAATAACTTTCTTTATAGCTATGCTTTGATTTATTTGGAGAACTTTAAAGTTTTGCTCATGGTACCCTCTAAAGTTATAGATGGTATAGAGACGAAAGCAAAGTTTATAGCTGATATGGTTTGTACAGGTAAAGCTATGTACAATAGCAAACCTGTTCATATCCTCTGTGGGTGGTTGACATACAGTCATCCACTGACATGCAACCTGAAGCACTCAGTATATCTTGCTGCTGGTGTTGAGGACTCAAATTCCAAGGCACATACTGTTGTTGCTGTTGGTTGCTATTCTGCAGTTGCTGCTGACAAATATTCAGTAACAAACTCAGATTCAGCTAAAAGACCTTAAAATATAATATGTATGAGTTGCGCAAAAGAAAAATAGTGAATATCACCTTAAGTGGCACATTTGTATCTCTATGATGCAGAACACGAAGTTGCATTTTGGTGATTTAATATTAGGATTATTAAGAAGCATCTGTAGGAGAGAATGAGCCTATAGCTACAAGGAATGTCCGTGATATACATATTGGACATACCTTGACCCATAAGCTAACCTAGTAGGTCATGGGTACAAGGGGTGTATGTACATGTACACTCCCTTAAACACTTATTTATGCGATGTGAGACTAAGACTCACAATGTGGACACCTAATAATCTCTCCTCCATATTTAACCCCTCGTCAAATCAGTTTGCTTTATTTCATACTAAACCCAAATTGACTTACACACCAATGCTACGCTTGCTCATCCGACATCCTGGCTGATCCACCCAATTTATAGGATCAACTATCCCACCTGGGTCGATCCACCGCGAAATTTAGAATCTTATTGGTCTGTTGGCCAAATGAGCTACGTGCAATCAGACTCTACTACCACTTGTTGGGGGAATGGACCTACCAAAGAGAGGTTACAAGTGAAACTCATTGACCCAAAAGACTAACTTAGTTACGCATGGATCCAAGATGTGTGTCAACACTCCCTTAACCCCTTATGTAGGACGTATACTCACAATGTGAACATCTAAATGCCCGTTTTGTTGTGCTTGAAGCATAAGTTGTTGTTGTTGTTGTTGTTGTTGTTGTTGTTGTTGTTGTTGTTGTAACTGAAGCGGGTTGAATGGCAGAGGGGGCTGCATCATAGAAATTGGTTGTAGAATCCCAGAATGAAGCTGATCCCGTCCCTAATAAAGATTATACATGTTACCACAATAAACTGCATATATAACTTATGCTTACAGTAGAAAGGTACTAATTTCATTGTTTTATCACCGACCTGCTGATCAGAAATCCATTTTGAGGAATAAAAATTAAAAATGCCTACTTAACTCTCTGGTCATTTCTATCCAGCTGCTTTAGATTTCATGGTGACAACTGATAAATCTAGTTGCCGTAACTTGTGGGAAATTTTCGCTTAAAAATATGATCAAATTAAATATCGCATTTTCTAAAGCCTGTCCAACCCAAAATCTCAAGCTGATGGGTGAGGCCCCAAGATGTATATCATGTGGTGACCAGATCTATATTCTTTCAAATGTAAGGCCCTAATAATGTTGAACAAAAAAGTCATGAAACAAAGTATACAAAGAAGATAATGATTGATATGCAAAGAAGAAAGATTTACATTTGATGTTGCAAGGTTCTGCCTCATGAGAGCATCGCTGCTTCCATCTCTTCGATGTTGGTGATGTTGATGTTGTTGCTGACGCTGCGCATGTAACTGATATAACATTTGTTGCATCTGCAACTGTTGCTGATGCTGAGCATGCATCTGATATGACATTTGTTGCATTTGCAGCTGTTGTTGCTGCTGCTGTTGGTGTTGTTGCAGTGGCTGAAACTGAGGGTTCAGATGTTGTTGCAATTGTGATTCTCGAGTTGTGGCAAGTAGAGCCTACAATTTCCATATACTTGACGTAAGCACAGCAAACACATAAAAACTCTACACAGAAGTTTTGACAATCCCATAGAAGGCTAGGTTCCCCATTCTAACTATTAAAATAGGATGTTATAATATTTCCTATTTTAACACTAACACACAACTGCATATCCATATTTATCTTAACAAATTATATTCATAAGTAAATATGGTACCTTTTTCATAACCATGAACAAAAAAGGGTACAGCACCAAAGCATTTCTTACTTCTTTTCTATCAATGAAAGCAAAGCATTAGTACTTAACAACACTTAAGCTAGTGCAATCTACTAGAAGTGATTCACAATAAGAAGCCTGCATAATCACAGTTCTTCCGGGTTAAAATAATCACAGAGAAATTATGTCTTATGCTCAAAGCCTAAAACAGTTTTATTTTACATAAAAAGCTTTTAGTCAGACTAAGTCTCTAGCAAATGACAGAGAAATGATGCACCTCTAGCTTCTGGTTGACACTATTTGAGATGTTCAAGGCAAAAACAAATCGAAACAATATTGCCATGATCCAGAAATAAGGCATTATGCAGAGCTAGATGATAAAAGAATAACTCAAACACAATTATTCCATACAAGCATCTCAGAGAACATGAATTGAACAAAGCAAACAATATAATGTAGAACCACCAAAAAAAAACCATACATCTATATCAACGTCGGTTGCTGCCTTGTCATCTGTCCTTGCATTGTATATATCCCAGAATACAGACCACCACTCCGAGAGAAAGCCATCAGGTGCATTAATATTTGGAGTATATGTCAATTTGGAATTAACTAATCAATCATGATAACACAAGGCAAGGTAAATTTAGGATAAAATATCCTTATCAGATATCTCCAGTAAACTTACGAATAATATCTGTGGATACTTTTCTTTCAGTTAGAAATGTGTTTGCTGAAGCATGTAGTTTCATCTTCACAAGATAGTCATATATATACACATCCAACCTGACCCAACATAAGAATATAAAATCAGTCAACATTACCGCATAAATCAAAGGGGAGAAAGGCAACATTTCAAAATGTCATTTCTTATTTTAAATTTGAACCCAGATCTATACATTCACACCCTTCAACTAGGACAGAACATAATCTGCAGATATAATATGATAGTACAAGAACCATTATGTGATCATGGCCTTAAGAATTCCCTATCTGAAAACCGAAAAACAAACCATCTGACTAACCATGCCTATTACAAGTAGAGCAAATAAAAAAACCAAACACAACTTTAATGGTTTAGATTTGCTCTCGATTTGTTCGTTCAGCCGGTCTTCAAAACAACATATTATTTGCATTATCAGGCAACCATGAAAATGTCCCGAAGGTAGAAGTTCACATTGCAATATGCTAATACACACAAGTACATTAACATTTCCTCTCTTTTTTCTCACAATTCAGAAGGAGGCCGCCACTTGGGAAGAACAAATAAATATCATCAAACTAACACACAAAAAACCAAGAAACCAAAATGTAATCCCTATATTACCCATACCAAAAAATGGAAACATAATCATCAAAACAATCAAAGACCCCATGAGACATATACAGAAAAAAGGAAGGAAATCCCACACAAATAAGAGTACCCACAACTTCATTGAAGCAAAATGCAATCAAAACCTAAAAACCCAAATTAACAAAACCCAGTAACCCAACAGTGTCTCTACAGAAACCCAGTAATACCCAACACTCAGAACATAAACAATCACCATAACTCATAAGAATTAGTAAATAAAAACACAATAAACCCACAACACCACTAAATGTGTTCATGCAAAAACCCATTAAATAACCCTAGAAAACAACAGCGCCCACATCAAGTATAATGGTAAAATGTCGAAAACTGAAAACCCTAAAGCCGAAATGGAGGCTTGAGCAAGAGAAACACAAAACCCAGAAACAAGAACGAGCCAAACCAAAACAATCGTCGCGAAACACTCACATTTTCTTGGATTCCCAGTCGGTCCGTGACATGATTAGTAGCAGATACAAAAACCCAGAAAATCCGAAAGCAATAGAGCACAGCCACCAGCGCGAGACGAGTTCTTCAACACAAACGAAGCTCTGTCGTTGTGTGGAAACTAATATTCCCTCCAAATAAAGTCTGCTATTCATATATATATATATATATATATATATATATTTAAATATATTATTTTTCATTAAATATAGATATACTTTTAATATATCGGAGAGGAACGATGCGGGATATCTCCAAATTCAGGGATTCTCTACTCCTTTTTCAACCGGTCGAAGACAGAGAATATTGTCAACTCCAGTCCCACTAATTTAGTCAACCACAAGTGTTGATTGATAAGTTATTTAATAAACTGATAGATTCTTTTAAATATTCAACTCAAATTCAAATTTATTTTTAGAGTTAATTACACTTTACTCATATTAAAGTAACATGTTTTATACTTTACTACAGCTAAAGAAAAAAGTTTACATTACGGTCAGCTAATTGCATATTATTTACAATTTACCCCAACGGTGTTAGATTTTGAATGAAATGTTTTTTATTTTGTGTGAAAAACGAAATTGCCCTCAATTACTCATCAAAATTTCAAATTTATTTCATTATTCATCAAATTATTTATAATTCATCACATACTAATATTTATTACTAATAAAAAATTTAGTTTTTTATAGTATTATTTAATAATAATTATTGTTCTTAATAATTATTGAAATTATAATTATTTAATAAAAACTAAAAGTAAATCAATTTTTAAGTATTGACTATTAAACATTAAAAATGAAAAGTAAATTAAATTAAATATTAATTATTTATAATAATATTAATTGCTAATAATATATTGAAACTTTCGAATAACATAATTCTCTCATACGAGTTTCGTTTCGGGCTCATAGTATATTAAATTAAAGAGAATCGGAAGATCAACAATTTTGAAGAAATAAGTTATTAAAATTGATTTACTTTTACTTGATAAATAACTATTTACCAAAAATATTAATGATATAAAAGAATAATTATTAATAACGTTTTTTTTTACATTTTGCTCTAATGCCGTTAAATTTTGGACGAATTTATTTTTAAAGAAAACAAAAAATTTGTTGTTTGATGGAATTTTTTACAAAAACTTTGAAGTTGTTGATCTTTTGATTCTCTTCGATTTGATATACTATGAGCCGGAAACGGGGCTCGAATGAGAGAGATGTCATTCGAAAGTTTCGATATATTATTATTAATTAATTAATATTTATTTATTTAATTATTTATTTATTAAAATAATATTCATTACTAATAAAAAAATTCAAAGTTGTTGATCTTTCGATTCTCTTCGACTTGATATACTATGAGCCCGAAATGAAACTCGTATGAGAGAGTTATGTCATTCGAAATTTTCAATATATTATTAATAATTAATATTATTTAAATTATTAATAATTAAACTGGGCTGATCGGATTTGAATGAAAGTTGGCATTCGTTGAGAAAGAAGACCATGGGGATATTTTGGTCTTTTTTTAAAAAATAATAAGTTTTCATCCAAAATATAACACCGTTAGGGTAAAGTGAAAAAAAACGCAATTAGCTAATCTTAATATAAATTTTTTTTCTTTAATTGTAGTAAAGTGTAAAACTGACCACTTTAGTATATATAAAGTGTAATTAACCCTTATTTTTAGAGTTAATTACGTCTTACCGTATTTAGTTGGAGGCTTTTACAAATTAGTGTACTTGTTTTCACAGCTGTCTTTTGGACTCACCTAGTTATATATTTTTTGCATGTTTTCATTTTCCATCCGTTTTAACTCCTTTTATTAATCTTTTCAAAAATGCCACAAATGCCCCCATCCCATCTTCTCCAACTCCTTCACAGTAGTAGATATCCATTCAAGAGCCTTCACAAAACCCAGAAGCTCTCTCGGCCTCACCAACGTCACCACCGACGGCAACCCCTAGAACAAGATCTCCATCGTCGAGTTCGCGACACCACAAACAGGACAACTTTGACCCCGACTACAACCACATCGGCCTCAACGTCGGCTCCTTCAAGACTGTCCCGAGCCCCCTTCCTTAGGGACTCACTAACTCGGAAAATGGAATCACCTTAATTTGAAGAAGCAGCGGAGAATAGAGAGAAATCAACCTATAAAGAGGGAAATTATATTTTTAGGGATTAGTTATCATGATTGATTGAATTGGGAAAAAATTGTATGTTAATTGATATTAAAATGAGATTAGAAAATCAAATAAAAGAAAATTAGAAATGAGATTAGAAAAAAAAAAAGAAGATATTTGGGAGAAAGAAAGAGGATGACAAAATTTTGAAAATTTGATGAATAGTCAGGGCTATTTTAGACATTTTACGCTTTAATAAAAATTTCCTTCCAAAAATTAATGGTGTTAGAATACATTGTAAAAAACAATATAACTAAATACGATAAGTTGTAATTTTTAAAAATAAGTACGGTAACTTGTACAAAAGCTCCAACATTAACTCTTATTTTTATACACGAGTTAGATTCAGTAAATATTTTTAGAATTCAATAGACTAGTAGAGTAGAGCTAATTATGCTTAATTAATAAAAGTTAGACAAACCAAGCTCAATTTAATTTAAATATTTTTTCCTGAGTTCAATTTTTTGAGGTCATTTCAGCTAGCCAAATATTTTTTGACCTTCTATAAACCACCCAAATTAAAATTTAATCATCTAATATTTGGCAGACCCAACTTAATCTAATTATTCTGCATTACTCATCAACAATTGTTCATAATTTCTGAATACAAAGGACAGCCATTTATGGAGTTTCTGGTTCTATGCCACTAATAACCAATATCAAAAGCTATTCCTCATACAAAAACCTAACCATGTCTTTAACTAAAATAACCTGCTAAACATCTAGAGCAAGCTAATACTGGTCTATTACATAAACAAGACAGCCAAAAAAATTCCTCACTCCTTGAAATCATCCTTATCGTCAACGGAGATCGGCTTGTTGCGCCAGAACACAGCAAGAGCACTCCCACCGAGCTGCAATGCAATGCACGTAATTACAATAAGCAAGCGCTCAGCGAAATAAATAAAGAGTGAGAGATCGGTTAAAGAAATAAGTCCTACCGCCATGCAAACAACACTAACAGCAGATGGTACAGCCACAAGAGGGTTGGTGAAATGTTTCTGTGCAAGTAGAAATCCCAAAGCAGAGCTCTGCATGCACAAATTAACATATATAAATACAAATCGGATGATATGCGCAAATTTGGATTCGCCGGTAATGACTGACTCTGAGTTGATTCAGGCTTTTGAAGATAGGCTGAGAACCTAGCAAAGCTCTATTCAAAACGCCGAGTCAATTTGTGTTTTCCATTTTTTCCTATTGTCCCTGCTCTCTTTTTTTCTCTGTTTGTTTGTTTTTTGTCTTGTTTTTGTTGGTGTAATTGACTGCTTTTTTCCCTCTTGGAAATTTATGCTGGTTCTATATCAATAAAAAATTTCATTTGCTGATCAAAAAAAGCATTGCAGCAAGTTCATAGAATACTTCTCTCCCGGCTTCTAGTAGAATTAATCAAGAATTTGTTTTCCAAAAAGTCTTTTGCTTAAAATTTCTCTCCGTTACCGGAACAAAAGTCCTTTCACCAGTAGCAATTTTTCTAAGTCATGTCTTTTCACTATTTAAGTCAGCGGTTTGAGGCACATACTTTCATATGGGAGATTGTGGGTTCGAGCCTTGCTAGGTGGATGGGATGGATAGGGTTTTGGGGTAAAATAGAAAATTTGTGTAATTATTCAAAAAAAAACATCACAAATCAAAGTGTATGCCCACTAGGGTTGGCCTGGTGGTCAAGTGGGCATCTTACTTACCTCGTATAAGGTCAGAGGTTCAAATCCTAATCTGCTTGGGGGCAAATGGGGTTAGGGGCAAGAGTAGAATTTTCTATAGTGTATTTGTAATCCTATAATAATAGGCAATTTTTTTATTAAAAAAAGTGGAAACAAAGAGGAATATTAATTTACAAAATAGTTTTATCTTTTCCTAGAAGTTTTTGTATACCAGATAGGAGGGTTATTCGGGTGAAAATAACCTCTTATGGTGCAAACTAAGAACCATTTTACGCGATTGTATTGATAAAATTAAAGCACGTTGATAAATAAATTTAATTACATTTTTTTTCATATAAATTACATATAGTTTCCATTGAAGGGTTTAGTCTTAGACGTATATTTTTTCAATCAAACGACTGATATGTGTACCTATTTTCCATCACAAGAATAGTTTTCACCTACAGTAATCCCCTATTAGATAGAATCATAAATAATTAAGCATGATGATTACCTGCATCCCACATTCTATGGATATGGTACGAGAAGTGGATTCGCCAAACGACAGTCTTGAAATCCAGTAACCGATAGCAAACGCAGCAGCATGTAAAGCAGCTACTGGCAATATCAACTGTGCTCCTTGAGTTTTCAACACCTCAGCCACTTGGCCAATCTAACCACAGATAACAAAGTCAGTTCTTTGCAATTTACAAAGAAAATATATATTACCTCAAAACAAATCAGAAAATATGTTGGCACTTACAGGACTCGCACACAGAAGAGTGGTGAGAATAACTCCGATTAATGGGGTTATTGTGATTATTTTCGAAGTGAATTTTGGGAAGAATTCATTTGCTAGCACTGTCACGCGAAAAGAAGAAAATTAATCGTAAGGTCTCCTCAGTGTTAAAGAGATGTCAAATCATTGTTCATGTTGGTTCAAAATAAATGGTGTACATGTAGTAGTTACCTCCAACTATAGTTGGCATTAAAACAACCTGAAAGGTGCTGAGAGCCAGGCCCTGCAAAAACGAAGTAGTTGTCACTGGAGCTGACATGAATATAATGTTTTTTATCAGTAGTAATTAATCAACAATACCGCCAGCACAGGGATTGGAACCAGCAACCTCGTGTTCATTACATGAGGTGTGTGTGTGTGTGACTGAAGTATGTAAGAAAATTTTCACACGTGTGTGTGTGTGTGTGAAACTGTTTTGGCTGATATAATGATGTAGGACGACTGGTTGAATTTAATTTATGTTCTGTTTCTAAGAAATTTTTTACAATTTAGACTAACATGCTCAAAATTTCAGATGTGATTTGTGAGGCTCTAATGCAGCATGATGTCATAAAGGTAAAGTGACTTCGCAACGTGCAAAAGCATTTAGGTAAGATACTGGATCTTGAACCGTGTGATCCCATTCTAACTCCAGCATAGTATGAAATTAGTACTTATATGCCATAGTGACTCACAATTATAATACTTATTTATACATGTACTTACAGCAGCATCAACTGGAACTAGCTGACCAGCCAGGAGTTTTGTGAGCAGTGGGGTCATAATAATAGCTCCAACAGTTGAACAGCTACAGGAATGAGCCAAAGAAGCATGAAGGGTAAAAATTAGTACGATTAAAATTGAAATTCTCCACCAAATCAAGATAATTGGTGTTCACAGATTAAACATTTCTCTAGAAGGTGATTCTTTTTTAATCAAAAAGGTCTCTACTTCGTGAGTGTAATCGTAGCTACCAGTCTCAAATGTGGTGGTTAGCAATCATCAAGTTGTGAAGAAAACGCCAGGTGCTAAGCTCAAGAAAAAGTGCAACAAAGAACATGTAACTAAAGCGTTTAAAAGTGTGGATGCAAGTTGAGCATACGTTGTCATGAGAACTGAGAGTGCTACATTCCCCTTGGATATATATGTCGCAACATTTGATGCCTGACCTCCAGGACAGCACGAAACCAAAATAAGACCAGTTGCAAGAGGTGCGGAAAGCTTCAAGGACTGAAAACCATCGAGATGACCCGTTAGCAATAGCATCAAGTAGATTTATATTAATCGCAAAAGGTGGATATCGTATAATAGCTTATGAAGCATTACCATGGCGATAGCAAAGCCTAACAAAGGTTTGATGAAGTATTGAGCCAGAAATCCTACACCAATCTGCAGCAACAAACTAACTATCTCATACAGCTTAAAGTAAAAAGTTATTTTGTTAAATTAGATGAGAACGATTGCTCTTACAGTCCATGGATTCCGCATACATCGTCTGAAGTCCTCAAATGTCAAAGTCAATCCCATTGAAAGCATGAGGAAACCAAGCCCAAGAGTGAAAAGATCCGTCTCCAGCCAAGTTACCTGTAGGAAAACCCACGGCATTCAGCAGAGAAGCAAAACACGTATAACTCATCAAATCAGCATAAGGACTTCACTTACCGCAGATGGTTTGTAGATGCCAATTATGGTGCCCAATATGACCTGTCCATCCAAGTAGATTCAAAAGTACGAAATAAGTCCATTAAGTTTACAAAATGGGGACTCGAGAATGTCGCAAGAAACTACTTAAAGTGAAATAGCAGAATACAGCATTACATTGTAATAACAAATGTACAATACATACCCACAAAGGAAAAAGGGTTGTCAAAGTTTCAATTATTTTCTCGTATTGGCTCATCCCACTAGTGTTACCACCGGAACCATCTCCAGATAAATCTGCTGTAGCCTTGCAAGAAACTTGGGAGTTCCTGCAGATAGCATTTGATAAATTAAAATTTAAAATGCAGAAACTGTACATAACAATATTGCAATCACCAAAATGTCATATGCTAAGCCATCTCGTAGGAACACCAAACGATGGACACAAGAGACATACAGCAACTAAATATTTAGCCGAGTATGATAACATGAATCCAATATCAAACATCTACATCTCTTGAACAAAGTAGAGTAGAGCTTGAATATGCAAAGAACACAAACCAACTTTCACACATGCTCTAGATAGAAATTGAGCTTTTGCGCTATGACAATAACAACACAGAAGTAGACACAAATTGGGGCATGCAAGTTCAAATTGAACCATAAAAGCAAGCATTTCCTTGTAGAACATACATACCTTGAACTCTGCAAAAGTGAAGGAGTGTTCGAGAGAGCAACAATTGGGCTCCATGTTTTCTTTTCAATCGACAAACCTCTTCCATTCTCAGCTGCGGACCCAAACCCTCTAAGATCTAAAGCAAAATGGAGATTGATAATCACGACAGAGCCACGAAATGATCGAGAAGATCACAAACACCAACATGCACCACACAAATGATCAACGACCCACAAACCAGAGTAGCAAATTAACACTACCCAGAACGCAAAATCAAAAAAAAAAGCATGAGAATCAAAATTCAAACATACCCAGATGAGCTCGGAGCCTCCTATCAGGAAAAGACGAGTTGGGTCTGGAGATGGGATCGCAAGTGCGCAACTTCAGGTCCCGAAGAACAAATCTAGACATGGAAGCCATTGAAGAGCACAGCCGCGAGGTGAAGGAAACACGAAGCGCCTCAAACCCAGAATCTGTGATTTTACTCAGATACTGTGATAGTGTGGAGATTTTCAAAAAATCGACATGAATTGAGTTCAAAATTGCCCAAACCGTTGATGGGGATATTTTGTGGGACTCGTGGAAACCGAGGAACCACACAATTCAAGCCCTCCGATAAGGGAAATCCAATCCGAAACGATTATTGGGTTTTTTGAATTATTAATGAAAAGGTCCACTGCTTTTTTTGTAATTTGTCGCTTGTTCAAAACTTTTGGATTTGCAGTTGTCTGTTCGAGCATGAAATTTAAATCGTTGGTTTAATTTGGGGGCTTTTGACAAATTGAATTGACATTGATTATAGGCCAAACTGTAATGATGTATGTTTTTCAATATGGCTTTTTAATAAAGTTTGGGTTTTTATGGACCATTTTTCAACATTTGTTAGGGATTCGATTCAAACAATCCTCTTACGGTTGAAAATTTTGCTTTCCTTTATTCATATAGCTAGGGATATTCATGATTTTGGAGTCGAAACGAATCAATTGGAATCAAATTGAACCGAGTGGAATGATTCTTGAATTTTTAAGAATCCAAATCAGCAGTTCAGTTATGATTCGCTTCTTCAGTTCTAGTCTTCTAGAATCATTGATTTTGAGTTTTTGAAATTTGACTCGATTTATGTACCGAAATTAGGAGTGTTTACTAGTGGTGAATCCTGGAAAAAAAATAGAGAGGGGCAAAATTTTAAACTAAAAATTTAATTTCATAAATAATTAATTTAATTGATAAAATAATTACTAAATGTGTATGACAAAAACTAATTCGACTTTGAAAATTTAGTTTTTAGTTGAATTTGAACTTAACTTCTTTATATATGAAGCGAGACGGTTTCCAAACCTTACAAACTCCGATAGATTGGCTCGAGTTGCACTAGTTAAACAATAACGACCCAACGTTGCGCTCAAACTCGGCTTGAGTTATATATCAAATTTTTAACGTAACAAGAGATCAAATGACTCGTTCAAAATCCGACCCACTTATCCATAACAATAATTCACGTGTAATAATTCACTAAATGAATATAAATTAAAGCAAAAATATAATTGAACAACCTATTATAATAGGAAACTTGATGGCGAGGTATTCAATTCGTTTTTTCCTTGCTTACGATGACATTTTGAAGTTATATAATCTATGTTTTTATCACGTACTAATTATATACTAAAAAATATATAATATATTGAATAATTTAAATATAGTTATGTAATTTGTTGGTAAAGTTTTACTAATAATTTAAGAAATTTTAAATGTTGTTTTACCTGTTCGACTTGATGTTGAGTTAGTTATTATTTAATTAATGAAATTCGATTATCCTTCAGAAAAAGAGTGTGTGAGCAAGATAATTTTGGCGAGTATGGTAACACGAGATAAATAAAGGGAGGAGTTGATGTGTTGAGCTTTCTCTTATTTAAGAGGCCCAATATCACAAAATGACCAGCCTAGTGCACTGCTATAGTATTTTCAATAAAAAAAAATGTAACATGTGACCTTCTAGGTTAGTGAAGTTGTTTTTATTCACAAAGCCAAACATCACTGATAATTTGAAATAAACTTTAAATATATACTTAGATTTTAAGGAGGGGAAGTACAATTTTCGAACAAACTTGTACACTAATAATTTTTAAAATCTCCGACCACTTGTCCCCAGTGTTCACATTTAATCTCCAATTCACCCACCCGCTAACTCGGCCGATTAGCCATCCGATTGCGAGTCAGCCCGACCCACCCCCAGTGTTCATTTTTCTCGATATTCTTCTCATTCTAACTTAAGCTTTTAGTTTATTATTTGCATGTCAGGTTGGGGTCAAATTTTCATAATTAAGGCCTCCATTTTTGGATTCTTTATGGAAATTTTCAATTTTCGATTTTTGGGTTCAAGATTTGACTTTTAAAATTCATTGATTTTCAAGTAATTGTATTTATTTGATTTTAATTGTTGCATGCATGTTATTTTGCTTGATTCACTAATGTACTCATCCACACTAATTTTGTTACTTGTAAATTGTAATGAATTTCCGTCTTCTTCCTTCTATGTTACTGTCTCATATCTGAAAATTTATTATTGTTCATAACAATAATATATGGAAGATTTAATGATATTTTGCATTGTCATGCCTAAAATCCATGAACAATACGTAAACATTAAAACATATATTTAAAATATAGCTTTACCGATTTCTTAATAATTCTGGTTTTAATAAGAGTAGGCACGGTTCCGGACCAGATACAAACATAAGAACTTTTTGTAATCATCAAATGAAAATTTCGAGTAATAAAATATGTGATTACTCATTAATGATAGGTACATGTAATTATTCAAAATTGATTAGTTTATTTTTGTCATTCAACGGGAAATATGATGATACTTATGTATCTGTGAACCATATTTTTTAATCATCTTGTTAACCACAAAAGATACGAGTATATGACTTTATTTTATAAACGATTTTATTTTTATGAATACGTAATTTTATATATAAACTTACGCGATTTCAGTTTTACGAATACGAAATTTCATTTTTAAGAGTGTGATTTCATTTTATAGACTCACACGATTTCATTTCCTCATGTCATTATTTCATTTTATAAACTTGCATGATTTCACCTTTTAAACTCACAATTGTTACATTTATCGTCGAGCATTGACAATTTTTAGCTTTCATGTATTTAGTTACACTTTGTTTCATACGAAGTACATGTTTCACTTATCACATGAGTTATCTAGTAAATTATTCATAAGGGAAGCATTATCAACGAAAGCTTTATCTCAATTAAAATGCATTCTCCTATAATGATAATGATTATTAAATGGGATAATTCCACTTAGGTCACCACAAAAGTTTGTTGTCTCACTTAAGTCATTATAATTTTAATTTAATTTCTGAGGTCGCCAAAAAAGTTTGTAGTCTCACTTAGGTCACCATAATTCTAATTTAATTTATGAGATCACCATAATGAACTTTTGTCTCACTATTGGTCTATTTTTATTTTGAAAAGACCAAAATGCCCTTCTCATTTTGGAATTACCCCATCTTCTTCATGCACTCCATTTTTTCCAGCAACAAGCTCGCCCTCCTCTGTCGGCGATGAGCACGCCCTCCTCCGTCACACCATCCTCCACCTCCACTTCCCACGGCCTCCTCCACCTCCCACGGTGTGCACTCCATTTTTTCCGGCAACGAGCTCGCCCTCCTCCGCCGGCGACGAGCACGCCCTCCTCCGTCGGCGACGAGCTCGCCTTCCTCCACCTCCACTTTCCACGACCTCCTCCACCTCCCACCGGCCTCCTTCACCTCCCACGGCCTCCTCCACCTCCCAAGGCCTCCTCCGCCTCCGCGCATCTCTGTCCCCAACACACCGACGACAAGGGCATGGTGGCCGGCGGTGGAGTGGAGTGAAATGACATTTTTGAAGGGAAATGACATATTTTGAAAATTTGAAAACAAATGAGGGGCATTTTGGTCTCTTCAAAATAAATATAGACCAACAGTGAGAAAAAAGTTCATTTTGGTGACCTCACAAAGTAAATTATATTTTTTTTACTTAAGTGAGACTACATTTGTTTTTGGTGACCTCATAAAGTAAATTAGATTGTTGGTGACCTAAGTGAAACTACAAAAATTTGTGGTGACTTAAGTGGAATTACCCCTTATTAAATTTACATGAAATTTTTTATTGAAGTGCACCCATGTAATATAATAGTACAATTTTATAGAGATATAGCAACATGCACATGGGCCTGTATTGGGAGGTTTTCTGTTATGGGCTATGGGCTTGCTTAATTGATAACCTATATGGGTCACTAACTTACTAATGTTATGGGCTATGTGCATGCTTAATTAATTAATTACCTATATGGGTCAATAGGCTCACTACTAGGGCTGTAAACGAGTCGAGTTTTTAACGAGTCGCTCGAGCTCGACTAATTAAATATTCGATTCGGGCTCATTATAATCGAGCTCGAGCCGAATTCGAGCTAAAGTGTAGGGTCTTCTTTTTTCTAGCAATTATTTGGTTGCTTAACATTTATGACATTTTCCAACTAAACCCATTACTTAAATTGAGTTGAGCTACCTACACACTCACTCTCCTCTTATTTCCTTTCTCTCTTGTAAAGAAAAATAACAATTTCACCTCAACAACATTATTAAATTTGTACATAAATTTAATTATTCACCAAATAATATTTTTTTTCTTACCGACGAAATCATCAACAACCCTTTTACATTTCTGAACGATTAAAGAAAGTTATTGAAGAAGTTTAATGTCGTCTCCAATTCATGAATGATAGAAATTATTTGGTGTCCAATAATTTAAATTAGGAGTCTCTTAAAAGGGTTTAGTGGATCACTTGTTGTGTACAAGATGATCAAATCAGAAAATTGTGGTACAATTGGAAAAGATGGAAATGTGAAATGATTCATTGTGAGACAGTTGGTTGGATAATTATTACTCAAGTTTTCGACAAGAACATAAACAAAATAAAACAGACAGATGTGGTCACAAATGAGATGTTCTAATGCGGTTGGTACGAGAATGAACACACTTTTATCGTCGGATCATGTCCTTTGATTTCGCAATCTTTGTGTCTAATGAATTATTGATTATCGGGCAGGACCAAATAGATAATTATAGGTTATCTTTACATTTCATAGTCATTTTAAAGTATAATTTCAGATACAACCCTCTAAAATATACTAAATCTCACTTAACACTCTCTAAAACCATTATTCTCACTAGCACCCCTTAAAATGGGCAAAAATCTCAGTTGTCAAAAATTTATTGAAAAAAGACAAAAATACCCTTCTCCCTCACCACTCCCTCTCCTCTCCCTCACCATACTCTCTGTCTCTCCTCCCTCCCTCCACCGTCGCCAGCGAGCCTCCTTCCGGCCAATCCCCTCCCACCGCGTGTCAACCGTCCTGGCGATAATGGCGAAGATTGAGTTGATGGGGAGGGAGGCGAGGTTGAGGGTTTAGAGGGAGAAGAAGTTCAAGGTGAGAATGGAGGGGGCGGAGGAGGGGAGGAAGGGGAGGCTGACGATGGCGGCGAAGGTGTTTGAGGTGGCGCCGGGAGTGGCGGTGGTAGAGGGTTTTGGCCGGAAGGAGGCTCGCCGGCGACGGTAGAGGGAGGGAGGAGAGGTGAGTGAGAGGTGAGGGAGTAGTGAGAGAGATGGGTATTTTTGTCTTTTTCAATAAATTTTTAACAACTGAGATTTTTGTCCATTTTAAGGGGGTGCTAATGAGAATAATGGTTTTAAAGAGTGTAGGGTGAGATTTGATATATTTTAGTGGGTGATATATAAAATTATCCCTTATTTTAAATTTATTTAGGGTCTTTTTTTTTGTGAGAGGATTGTTATAGTGAGGAAAAAAACTTTTAAGATGAAAAATATGAATGTATGAGTGATATTGGATCTTATAGACGTAATTGTCTTTTGTTTTACATTAATTTATTATTTTATAAATTCACACTTTGATTGCCCTTGCTCCTCTTATTTATTTGAGTGAATAAGGTTTTTGTTGTTTCTGTTTAGATATATTGCATGTTTGTCAAGTTACTTTAAACAATATTAGGTCGTAGATTTGCGCGACGTGCGGTGTTATTTGTAAAATATAATTGAATAAATAAATTGTTTAATATGCTCAAAATTATTTTTTAAAGTGAATTATAAAAAATTAAATAAAAGATTTTGCAAAAAACAATAAATTAAAATAAATAAATATCAATAATATTCCAATAACAACATAACGAACAATTCAAATAAATCATTGAATAAGTCTCGCATATTTCAAGATATCGAAAAATAAAAAATTAGTAGATGATAAAATACTTGTATAAAAGTAATTGATATACATGTCAATATCATATCGTCTTTTATGTGACATATCACATATGATAGTTTTTTGGTTCCTTAAACTCAATTGACTGTCTTTTAACTGCTATTTCTTCCGTTAATAACATGGAAAATCAACTTTAAAATAAATTTACTATCTTATATTGAGCATTACCAAATAATTCACTTTATTATCATCACTGTCGGTCTCTGTTTTGTTGCTGAATCTGTTTGAAACAGTGAACTCCATCAATATTTCTTCTTTAATCCATCATTCGTTACCTGAAAATCAATATGGCAGATCCGAATATTGCATAACCAAACATATCAAAAAAATTCATCAAAATCTAATGAATGGGACATATAGATTGATTTATTTCGTGATTAACATGTATTCAGATTAGTTTAGAATAAGAATTGTAATTCAACATAATTCTAATTAATATTAAATTTGTTTGTTATTAATTTTTTTATTGAGTTTGAAATGTATCAGTATACTACGGTAAATTATTGAATTAAAAAAATCAAAATTTTTTATTTTTTAGTATACTACAATAAACTGAATTAAGTTTGAAACATATTATGATACTAAAATATATTAGTGTTTTAATTTTTAATTTAGTTTGAAATATATTAATATATTATGATAAATTATTAAATTAAAAAATGAGAATTTTTATTTGAGTTTTAGTTGTATTAGTATACTACAATAAATTATATAAATATTAAAATTTTAGAATTTCTAAAAAATAGAATGGATAAAAATCTATTCAGAGAGGTTGACACGTGGCAACTCGAGTATTTTCCTTTTATATATATATATATATATATTTCATATTTAGTTAACTATTTAAATATTAAAATTAAGGGTAAAAGGCATTTTGACACACTTTAAATTGGCCAAAATGACAAGTTGTGTGTGAAAAAATAGTAAAATAAAACTCGAGTGTATGAAAATTAAAAACATAAAACTTTGGGTGTATCGACGAGCACATTCCCCTACAATTAATTTTGAATTATTATGAAACACTTAATTTTTATCTGAAAAGTTTCTATTGTCCTTAAATCACATCCACTGTATTCATCAGCCTTTCTACTCTTTGTTTATTTTCAGGTGAAATTATTTTCATATGTTCCCTTAGGTTTGTTAAAACACTTCAATTACACTTAATAAATTATGCCAAGTTAACTAACTCAACCTAATAATATATAGTGGTTGGAATAATAATTATTAAATGACACTTTTTGTCATGTGAACAAATTATTTTGCATTGAAAATTAAGCAACAAGATGATAGAAAATAAAAATAAAAGTCGTACAAAAAAAAAAACAAACCAAGAGGGGACATGTTTAGAGCAACGAATCATGGGTGCCATATGGCTTCAACGTTTGAGCATCATGAGACTCGCAGCCGTCTCCGCCGCTGGACTGGTCTTCAACGGTCGGAGAAAATAATATTAATCTTAGAAAATATAATTATTAGTTTCTTTAAACATTCATTTTTATGATGCCAGCAAGCCTAGAGACATGCCGAAAAGAAACAACAACAAGATTTAATAAAACAAAACTTCCACTTGAACTAATAAGATCACGTAATATAGATAAATCGAGTCGAACCAATTAGTATTATGCAGAGTTACAAATTCCAACTCGACTGGCTGGAGAAATCTCGTGTTTTGTTGCAAAATGCTTTCAAAAGGTTTCTCGATAACCCTGGAGACAACCCGACTTGAACCAATTAGCATTATCCAGAGCCACGGCCCCCACCTTGGATTGATGGAGAAACTCTGTGATCTCACTACAGAACACATTAAACAAGCATCTACGATCAACCATGCAATCGATCTCCTTACTTCAACGATGGTGATCAACATCTCTAGAGAAATCACGAATTTTTGATAATTCAAATCCTCCAAACTCTTCGTGCTTACCAGGATCAGTCCAGCGACGCCAGAGAACCCCTCATCCCTCCCAGTATGAGTACAAATTGGCACAAAAATATAAGTATATTATTGTACTTAGATAATCTTCATTTGGGTTAACAGAAATTTTTATTAATTACAAAATTTATCATTCATGTCTTAGATCAATCTTCATTTGAATCAGATATATACATAAAACAATATCATACATTATATTCTAATTAAAATGTATTTTTAGAATACAAATCAACAAAGATAACGCAGCTCAAATTAATTAAACAAATCAAAGCTTTAAAATAACACAAGATTATTTTTGATTCATCATTCCATATGTTTTCTTGTACAATAAGTACTCAATTGAATACAAAAAGTTATGGGGTGTTGGGAATGGACCAGAAAGATATTAAATTTGTTTAAATACATTATTATTGTTTTGGGATCTCTTTAAATAAATACCATTTCCAAAATTGCCCACCTTCTTTACTAATCAAACGGGTCCACTGCTCTTTTGCAATTTTAATTTCTGAGAAGTTTTTGGTAGCAAATAATAGTTATTACAAATAAAATCTGAGTGTCGCTGAATTGACAATGTTTACAACACCAAAATTATTGGATACTAGATTTAGTCAACTAGATACACGTACTCCGACAAATCAGCTCTCAAACGATACCAGATGCTGTTTTTTCGATTTTGCCACGTGGACCACACGCTTTATAGAAACGAGCCCTCTCGACCGTCCGATCAATCCACGTGGAATTTGGTGCTGCCGACCCCGCCACTCGCCACTCGAAGCGCGTGTGGGAAACCCTATTTAAAAGTCCTAACCAATCTCAACTCCCTCTTTGAACGGAGGCGCGTGAAATGAATGATGGATTGATTCACCAGTCGCATTAAATTAAATAAAATAAAGAAAAAGGAAATAGAATAAACGTTTTTTGCCAGCGTGACGATCTGTTTCTGTTATTTTTTTTGCTTTTTCACTTTGATAGAGTCGCGTGTCTCCGATCTTTATCGCCGGAAAAATTTGTTGGATCTGGTTCTGTACCGAGTGATCACGCGAAACAGAGGATCGAGTCAGATTCGTCGTCGTCGTTGATGGCGGTGGCGATTTCTGGGTCTGTGTGGTTGTGGTTTGTGTTTTTGTTCACCATTGTTCAATCGGAGCCTACAGAGGACAAGCGAGCGCTGGTTTCGTTTCTCTCTCAGATCCCACACTCGTATCGTCTCCAATGGAACGAGTCCGACTCGGCCTGCAACTGGGTCGGAGTCGGGTGCGACCCGACCCGAACCTTTGTGTACAGCCTCCGGCTACCCGCCGTCGGGCTCGTGGGCCCGATTCCGGCGAGCACGCTCGGGCACCTCAGCCAGCTCAGGGTCCTCAGCCTCCGGTCCAATGCGCTCTCCGGCGAGATCCCGCCGGACATATTCAATCTGACGGTCCTGCGCGGCCTCTACCTCCAGGGAAACAATTTCTCCGGCGAGTTTCCGGCGGGTCTGACCGGGATGGGCCGGCTCGCGCGGCTCGATCTGTCCGGGAACGGCCTCACCGGTTCGATCCCGGTCGCGATCAACAACCTCAGACAGCTGACCGGGCTGTTCTTGGAGAACAACGGCTTCTCCGGTAACATCCCGAGCATCGATTCCGGTTCGATCCTCGAATTCAACGTCTCCAACAACAATCTCAACGGTTCGATCCCCAAATCGCTCGCTAAATTCCCCGAGTCATCGTTCGCCGGAAACATAGACCTCTGCGACGGCCCGTTGAAGCCCTGCAACCCGTTTTCTCCCCCTCCCGCCGCTTCTCCGCCGCCGGCGACGACCCCATCGATTTCTCCGGCGGAAAAGAAAAAGACGTCAAAGTCAAGCAAGCTCTCCGCCGGCGCCATTGCCGGAATCGCCATCGCTGCCGCCCTACTCCTCCTTCTCCTGATAATCCTCGTCCTCTGCGCTCTCAGGCGCCGCCGGGACCGGGCGGTGAAGTCGCCGAAGCTCCCGGTGCCGCCGCGGTCCGCGTCGGCGGCTGACGCCGGGACGTCGTCGTCGAAGGACGAGGTGACCGGCGGGTCGATCGAGGCGGAGAGGAACAGGCTGGTGTTCTTCGACGGAGGGGCCCACGGCTTCGACCTGGAGGACCTGCTGAGGGCGTCGGCCGAGGTGCTGGGGAAGGGGAGCGTCGGGACGTCGTACAAGGCGGTGCTGGAGGAGGGCACGACGGTGGTCGTCAAGCGCCTCAAGGACGTCGCCGTCACGAAACGAGAGTTCGAGAATCAGATCGAGGTCCTCGGCAGGATCAGGCACCAGAATGTGGTACCCATCAGAGCCTTCTACTTCTCCAAGGACGAGAAATTGCTCGTCACCGACTTTGTCGCCGCCGGTAGCTTATCGGCATTGCTTCACGGTAATTAATTACCATTTACTCACCAGTTTTACACTTTACTACAGTTATAATAAAAGGTTTAATTTGAGATCATTTAATTATGTTATCGTTGTTGATGTTAATTTTGCAGGCAGCAGAGGCTCCGGCAAGACGGTGCTGGACTGGGACAATCGGATGAGAATAGCTTCGAGCGCAGCGAGAGGCCTCGCCCACCTACACGTGTCGGGTAAAACAATCCACGGGAACATAAAATCCTCCAACATCCTGCTCCGACCCGACCACGAGGCCTGCGTCTCGGACTACGGGCTGAGCCCGATATTCGGGTCCCCGAACGCCCCGAACCGGGTCGCGGGTTACCGGGCGCCGGAGGTGGTGGAGACCCGGAGAGTGACGTTGAAGTCCGACGTGTACAGCTTCGGGGTCTTGCTCCTGGAGCTCCTGACGGGTAAGGCCCCGAACCAGGCCTCGCTGGGGGAGGAAGGGATCGACCTGCCCCGGTGGGTCCAGTCGGTGGTGCGCGAGGAGTGGACCGCGGAGGTGTTCGACGTGGAGCTCTTGACGTACCACAACATCGAGGAGGAGATGGTTCAGTTGCTCCAGATCGCAATGGGTTGCGTCGCGATGGTACCGGATCAGCGACCCGACATGATCGAGGTGGTCCGGATGATCGAGGAGGTGGGTCGGGGCGACCCGGATGACGGGGTGAGACACTCGTCGGATGATCCGTCGAAAGGATCGGACGGTCACACACCGTGAGAGAGAGTGTGCGGGTCGGGTTGGCCCAAAATGTGTAGGGGCGGCCCAAAACCAGACCCGATATGTTTTTTATATTCTGTTAGTGATTGGTACAGGTTGTTTTTGGAGTCTCTAAGATGAGCATTCAATTATGTTTGGTTTGAGGTGGATGGTAATTATTAGGACAATTACAAAGGGTTGTTTAGTTCTGTTAAACCGTATTTAATAGCACTTGACCTATATTACGCACTAGGATTTGTATTTGTATTTGTATTCATTCTTGTGATGCAAGTAACTGTCAACAGCCAATCTTGGTTTTATTATGTGAAAAAGAAAGTGTGGAGGAAACATAATCTCAAACCTCGGATTCTCCGATGTCCTGAGCCGGCACAAATTGAGTGATTTCTGGAACTTTCCAACTCTTTCTCAGAAAGTTGTTAGTAACTATAATACCTTGTGAGAGAAACTAACAGCTTGCGTTTGTAGTCCAACGGTTAGGAGGCCGACCAAATAACCAAAGTGATTCTGATTCCAAATCTCCACTGTCTCATCTCTCATGATTCTCATGCGCTAATAATATCCTCTTTCTCTTGGTCAATTTTGTCTATATACATTTTATTCCGTACAAATATACATTTCTTTCGTTTCAATAGTTAGTGTCAATTAAACATTATTAAACTCAACTTTTCTTTTTGTATAGTTTATTTTATTTTTTAATTTTTTTTAATAAAAAAACACGAATGTTATTAAGCAACTAACTCGACATCAGGCTGAAAAGCTGAAGTAACAGATGGTGGGACAGAATTTCGCACTGTTAGTCAAGCGTATCTGATTAGTTTACGAGACACGGAATTATAAGAACGATAAGCAAAATAAATAAAAACAAATGTCCAAGAACTAGATAGTACGCAACACTTATCGTTGATTATACATTCAAAAATGTTCAACTCGACTTGTTTAGCATCGTGTAGGGTCACGGCCTCCACTTCATACGGATAGAGAAATCTCGTGATCCCGCTGCATAATGCTTTGAACGTGGCTTCATGATAATCTCGGAGACCAATCGACTCGAACCATTTAGCATCATGCAGACTCATACGGATGGAGAAATCTCATGATCTTACTAAAGACAACATTAAACAAGCTTCCTCGATTAATCTTACGATCAATATGGGAGTCACGAATCTTTAGTAATCCAAGTCCTTTAAGTTTTTTGTGCATACCAGGATCATGCATCGACGCCCGATCCCTCATTGCACCAGTTTATTATATTTATTGATTGTTACGAAAGGTATAATAATTAGAAAAGCATTTCACTTTTGCAATAAGTTGTTGTATATTTGTTAAAATGCAAAATTATATTGTAGATTATTTACAATTTTGCATCATAATAAAAAAAAAATGGGTCAGGTCATGACTATTATTTTTTTAGTAATTTAACTTCTCTAGACTAGAAAATAATGAAACTAAACCTTTATTTTTTGTATAAAAATTTGATGATAAGTATAGGCATTTCATTTATATGTTTTTTATTTTTAAAATGTAAAAAATATGTTTGAATAGTTTTCTCTTTTATAAAAAAATTATTTGTAAATGTGCAACATCTTGAATAGTTTATAAATAAGATTTTACAATCAAAGAAAGGCGACATCGTGATGTTTCATTCCTTCGCTTCACTTCTAAGTAGAAATGTTGTAGATTCGAATATTATTGAGTAAGGATATAAAATATGTTTACCTGTAACATAAAAAATTATGTAATTTTATTTATGAAAAAAAATTGTCTACTTCTAGCAAAAGCAGTGTTGTACAAGTTGATCCAGGTGGTCGACTAGGCGTTAAAATCGTGCCCAACGATCCAATTTGGACATGTTCAGTTGTATTCAGGCGTCGGTCCAATTCAGATCGGTTCAGAACAAAAAAATATTTTAATGACTATTTTTATAAAAAAAATTCAAATATTTAAGAAGTTTCTCAAATTCATGCATACTTTTTTAGTTTTGTTATTTTTTTAACGGAAGAAATACGAGTTTTGTCGTAATAACTTTAAAATATGACTTTGAAATCAGACATTAAAATATGACTTTATAATATTTTTATATCTTAAATATGTTTTGTTACTTTCATACAGCATAGTATATTATTTTTATCAGATAAATATATAATTTATTAGATATAAACTAAAAAAGTGGAAAAATAAAAATTCACATAGTCCTCGCCTAGGCTCCCACCTAAACCTCCGGAGGCTCTGTCCTACTAACTGCGCTTAGCGATTTCTTCAACAGTACTCAGCAAAAATAAGACAGTACTCTATTTATTGCGATATTCTCCATAAAATTAACGTGTTGATTATAATGTGCTACTCCGCTGAGTAGCTTTTGAGTCACGTTAATGAAAAAAGAGTCTTTTATTTGGCCTTGAAAAAGAAATGATACACACACACACAATTATATGATTTAAATCTACTTGTGTTTCATGAGATAAAGCTGAGAGCATCCAATAATTCAAAATAGACAACAGCTAGCAATTGATCTGAAGTGATAATAAAAAAAATTGATGCCCCAACTGTGACGAATCTATCCAAACAAATGAAATAGAAAGGTAGAATTTAGAATTAATAAGATTGAATTCAACCACAAATATTCTCAATACATTCACAGAAAAACCGTAAATGTACCCATCATTTACTTTCCTCAAAGCCAAACACACATTATCAAGAATATTTCATCAAATGCACTAAAAAAAGGATAATTTATTCTCTTTTCTTTTGAAACCCATTTGGGATATGAGTTGAATGAAACTTTCAAGTTTGAATTATTATTAAAAAAAAATTCATAAATTAAAAGGGATCGATAATTTAATTCAGAAGAATCGAATATTGTATTTATTATCTTTATTTCAAGCTTTATGTTATTAGTATCCAAAGCCTTTCTTCAACGAAATCGTCTCTTTCAGTTTTTGATTATTTATTTTGATTTTCTTCTTCCTTGTTTCTAACAATGTGTTTTTATTTATTTTAGAACCCATTTTTAATGAATGTGTACGTGTCACATTTCAAGTGGAGAGAGAGGGGCTGTGGCTTGATGGGCCTGTAAAGGTAGAAGATAGATAGGCTCGTTTGGGTTAGAGGCCCGGCCCATTTCACCCACATGAAACCTCCTATGGTTAGCCAATTGGCCAAATATTCAAGTAAAAGTTAATTTATGTACCCAAAGGAGAACGTAGAAATAGTTTTCATATTGAATAAAAAAGATATATATTACATGAATAAATCTAATATTGAGGTCAGATAACTGTTGAAATCCGCACTTGAGCGCAAAGTCTTACATTAAAAATAGAAGAAGTGAAAAAAGAGTATATGTACACGTTAAACTTAAAATCCACCAGACTAATTTTTTTGGTCAAGAGTGAGCTCTAATGTATATGAGCCTCCTCATGGGGGTGCCCTTCCTTAGTCTAGGCTCAGTTTCTCCCCAACAATTTGATCGCACCTTCATGGAGGTGGGCGGACCGGTAAAACCTGGGAACCATGATCGCATCCTCATGAAGGTGGGTCTAGATAGGATGATGAACCAGTGAAGGATTGAATCGAACCGGTAAGGCCGGATTGGGCTTATGGGGAACAAACCCAATGCGATGAGGGCTTAGTGTGGAGGGGAGATTGTTGAAATCCACACTTGGAGCCCAATGTCTCACATTGGAAGTATATGAAGTGAAAAAAAAGTTTATATACACATTGGACTCAAAATATACAAAATAATTTTTTGGGTTAAGATTGAGCTCTATTATGTATATAGGCCTCCTCATGGGGTGTTCATTCTTGATAAAGACTCAGATTTTCCCCAACGAACATAATTATCAGTAGATAATTAATGTAAAGTTAAGTATATATTTGTGCAATATCACTATGAATTGGTCTATTGGTTATATGCATTTGTCTTTTTTTAATAGTACATCACTCCCACTTAAATACCATGTTGAGCCTCGAGCCCTAGTATATTTGTTTGTTAGTGGTTCAAGCTTAATTCATTTCATTTTAGTCACATATATCATACATTTAATAAATGGTGAAACAAATTAATTTACGATCCTTTTGACTCTCTAGATTGAGGCTCATATTCGATTTTAACAAGTACATGTTGAACAATCAGCGAACTGAACGCAATCAAGTCATTAAAGTGTTTACTTCTTTACACTGCGTGCATACATATGGGACGGAGAGAAGAATATAAAAGTCATATTAAAGTATCAATATCAGTATTATAAAAAACGACAAATGATAATCGGTCATAAAAAGACCTTTAAAAACTTATAACAAATGTTAAATCATTTAAAAAGTTAATCAAGAATTATAGTGAACTAATCAAAAATTAATCAAACAAGCAGGAATATTTCAAGTTGACATAGACCAAGTATGGGTGATGGTGTAAATGCAAGAAGTGAGAGAGAATCCAAAATAAGAGAATATTCTTGTTACTTGCTTTGACGCCAGACAGAAAGGATATTCAGAGTGGGAGGCATGGGACATTATCACGACACGTGTCAATTACAGAATCTTTGTTCCTTTCTTTCTTTTTAAATTTCACGAGAAACTTAAAAAAGCAAAGTAGAAATAGAACAATTAGAAGAAAGGGTGTAGCTTGGAGTATTGTAGGAGAAGACAATTTTCATTTTTAGAAAGCAACCAACCATTCATTCATATCTCACCGAATTCGATTCACTCTTTCCTCTTTTTTCCCCCTTTCTTTCATCTGCTAAAAGCCTCCTCCCTAATCCGCCCCGCCCGATGTTTCCATTTGCGTCGGGTCGGGTCAGCACAATAGTTACCGACGAGTTTAGGACTGTTCACTGTTCGATTATAAAGATAAAACTGTTGAAATTTAATTCAATCTGTTTTGACTTATTATTTGATGACACGATATTTGAAGACCCAATTAATAAAGATCGATGACTTAAAATGAGTCAGATTAAGTAAATATAGAGGATGTCATGACTAAGAATACTCCAATAAGATCCGGATCCGAACCGGGATTTGTATGCTTTGAAACGCATAAACTCAAAAAGATGGATTTAATTTTATAGTATAGAATGGGATGAGAATCACTTTGAAGCACTCAATTAAAAAAGGGATGGTAGAAGCAGCTATAATTATTCTCCATCTTTATTAGGGTTTGGGTTTCTTCCCCTTAATTTAGACTCCTACAATTCTATCCCCAACATATTCTTTCCTTACACCCAATATATATCTTATTCTCTTTATTTATTTATTTTACCTTTTTTACATTAAAAAATGAATGTGAGATTAGATATTCTGTTTAGTTTTTTTAATTGTCCTCTGAATGCACTCAGTTTCATGGCAATTATGCAACTTTTGAAACCAAAAAGAGAGTTGCATGCTGTATTCTATACTCTTAAACAATGCAATTTGTACGAGTATATGCAGTTTTATGCACTGCTTTTCTTGATTAAATAATCATGGTGGAATCATCAAAACATTTAACAAGACCAATAATATTATATAGAATACTTTGGTGAGAAATAAGAATTAATCCCCCTCACCACCCTCCTAGAGTACATCTTGACCCTACACCTGTCATTGATCTACCCATTGTTGAGTTAATCTTGACACATAATTGGTTCCTCAATAGTAATTATTGCAGCATCATCATAACCTAAGAAATTAATTAAATTAGAATTTAGAATCCACATTCCATATATATATTATCAACCCTTTTGACATTATAATGAGTAACTATACTTTTCACTGCACAATGGGTATGTTGTTGTTGCATGGGCATATATAGCAACAGTTCTTCCATGCAGTCACAATATATATGAATTATCATTATATATCTATTATGTATGTACCTTCATCAAAAGCATAAAGATTAAAGATCAAAGAGCTAGCTATAGATAGTTACTTACTCCCTTTTGATGTAATCATGAATACACCATTTGGCAATGTCATTGGTTTTGATGAAGCATGGCATGGCTTTACAGGTAAAGCTTTAAGGGGTTTTACACTAGCAAGTTTATATATGCAAAATGGGGATTGATTTTAATTAAAAAGTTGGAAGGATGAAGAATCATATTCATATACAATAAAAGGGGAGCAAAAGAAGAAGAAAAAGGGTAGAAAGAGTAAATAGTAAGTAATTAAGAAGAGAAGAGAGGAGAGAATGAAGAATCATCTTTTATTTTTGGTGATTTGAATTGGTACAAAAGGTTCTCCTCAAACCAGGAGAGAAGGGTTCCAAGCACATGACCCCTCCTGCTGTCAGAGACTCTCCTATTGATTCCTTCTCTCTCTCAGAGCATCTCTATAGCTTTCTCTCTCTATCTATTACACAAACACACACACACATTTGTGATTTGTCTCTCTTTTTTTCTTCTTTTATAAAAAAAAATCACCCTTTGCTCTTTGCAAGAAGCTACCATCCCTCTGCTTTATCTCCTATTGTGCTTAGCTTTTCCTTTTTCTCTCCAATTCCAAAACACTCTCTCCCTCTACCTTTATTCCCCTTGAACTCACCTCTAAAAAGAAGACCAACCCTCCCATCTCTGATCCTCCTTGTGTTCACAAACTACCATCTTCTCTCTTTTCGATCCCCTCCACAATCCTAGAAAAAGAAACCTGCTATAGCTCCCTAGCAACAGGCCACACATCCTCTTTTTCTTGCTCTGATCTCCTTATTTGTTCCGGTTCCACCAAACATAATCACCTCCTTTTCTTGTTTCATTCAGGCATATATAACAGTAGCTAGTATTTTCTAGTTATCTTTATCATTGCTTATACTATTGAGCACATTGGCACGTAAAATTGGGAGGAGGAAGAAGAATATTACCTGAATGGCGTCACCTTCGGAGCTCAGCCTTGACTGCAAGCCCCACAGCTACTCCATGTTGCTCAAGTCTTTTGGAGACCAGGCTCTGCAGCCATCTTCTGATCAGAACCAGACCCACAAGCTCGAGGACTTCCTCGCTCGCCTCGAGGAGGAGCGCCTCAAAATCGATGCCTTCAAGCGCGAGCTTCCGCTTTGCATGCAGCTTCTCACCAATGGTATTACCATCTCTACGATATTCTTCTGAATAAAATATAAAAAAGATTTAAACTTTAGCTTTTTTCTCATTTATAGAAATCCGAGAATTGCTGTCTTTTACTTTCAAATCAAAGTAAAGATTAGATTTTTACCAATTGAACTTGTTGATCATCAGCTGTGGAGACTTCAAGGCAGCAGCTACAGGCCAACAGAGGAAGTAGCAACCAAGAGGCGAGGCACGCTGTTCTTGAAGAATTCATACCCTTATCTCTGTCAAGCTCCGAAGCATCGGAGAAGGCAACAACCTTCTCTGATAAGACTACGTGGATGACCTCTGCCCAGCTATGGAGCCAATCAAGTGATGTAATTACCAAACAGCAATCGTCTCCTACTCACAAGGATCAAACATATGCCGGGTTCAGCCCCAAGCTAGCTCTGGACAACAAGCAGAGAAACGGAGGAGCTTTCCTTCCATTCTCAAAAGAAAGGAACGTATCTTCCACCTGCATCCCCAATCAGACTATTCGGGCTCTTCCGGAACTGGCCCTCAACAACTCATCAGATCACAAAGACCCGGAAGATGGGAAGCAGAGCTCGGAAAAGGGTAACAATGGCGGAGGGGTGGTGATCGATCAAGCCAAAGGAACAACAGCCGGGAATAATTCACCAGAAGGCCAAGCCACAGCCAATAACGCCAACAGCTCAAATTCAAACCAGACTCACAGGAAGGCAAGGAGGTGCTGGTCCCCGGACCTGCACCGCAGATTCGTTAACGCTCTTCAGATGCTAGGTGGTTCACAAGGTATGTCAATAGGAATCTCAAGTCTCAACTCAAAATCATCATTTATGGAAAAAGCATGATTAGTAACACGTTTGTGTAATCATTTTCAGTGGCAACACCAAAGCAAATCAGGGAGCTAATGAAGGTTGATGGTTTGACCAATGATGAAGTTAAAAGCCATCTGCAGGTCAGTACAAAACAACCAATACCCAATTTGAGTCTCAGAGAGACAGAGACATGCATGATATGCTATGAAAATGAAAGAGCCTTTCTGGTACATTAATGGCTAGTGGGTTTGATTTTTCAAACCTGATATTGTACCCAAAAACCTGCACAATGCATATTCAGCGCACACAGCAAGCACATACATTATACATACATGTTTTGTGTCTCCTTTACCTCTCTAAAAGAAAAAAATCATAAACTGATCATTTTCTCATACCTTTTTGTTCCTGCAGAAGTACAGGCTCCACACCAGAAGACCAAGTCCAAGCCCACAAGCACAGGGAGGTCCTGCGCCACAGCTGGTGGTCCTCGGCGGCATATGGGTCCCACCAGAGTACGCCACGGCGGCGAGCCACCACTACGCCCACCACCCGCCGCCTCACTACTGCGCTCCTCCGCCGCAGGACCACTACTACAGCTCCGCTCCGGCGGCGAACCAGGCGGCGCCGCCGCAGCAGATGCATCACCACCACCACCAGATCCACGTATACGGCAACAGGGCGGCGACGTCGCGGAGCCAGAGCTCGCCGGAATCGGGCGGTCGCGGGGCCGGAGAGAGGTCGGAGAGCATCGAGGACGGGAAGTCGGAGAGCAGCAGCTGGAGAGCCGGCGACAGCGGCGGAGAGAGGAAGGGACTGGCGGCGCTGAGGGAGGACGGAGAGGAGAGCATCAATGGCAGCGACGTCACTCTCAAGTTCTGAAACCAGAGATCGGAGAATTAGGGTTTAGGGTTAGGGTTTCGGGAAGGTGACGAGTGTAATTAATTGATTATCGCGGGGGTAAAATGGGCATAACAGAGAAAGCTAGCGTTTGTTTTGTGCTCATTTTGGTTGGAACGTACCTGATTTGATCCGATGTCTCGGTTTCAGAAGAAAACAAAACATTTGATTTTATTTGGTTTTTTTTGTCGTTTTCTGAGAATTTTCCACTTTTTCGCGATGCCGGATTTACCCTCGACTTTGGTGGAAATTACGTGATCGTGGTTGTAACTTTTGTATTCATATTCCAAAAATAAATATCTATCCTGCAAAGAATAAAAGTACGTATTTGGACATTTACCATTTTAGCACATTTTTGTCTCGAAACATCTTTGAATTGAAATGGACCACAAGCTACTTAAATTCATGTATCGTTTAATTCCAAGTATAAGGTTACCTAATTTAACTATATTATAGACAAATTTAAGGTAATTTATGCTCAGATAAATGATTCCAATCCTTGACCCATAATCAATTCATTCTAAATAAATTAATATTAGTGTTTCTAATCAAGAGAGGATTAAACTAAAAATAAATTGAATTAAATGTTTAGTAAAAGATTAATCAATTCAAAAATATTTATAACACCTATCAATTCACATATAGTGAAATTTTCTTGAAAACTAAAAGAAATCATATAGAATTTTTTTTTAATTTAAAGATCATATTGATTATTTAACATCATACAAGATCTCTGGGTGGAACACAAGCTACTTAAGTTCATGTATTGTTGGATATCAAGTATAAACTTACCATCTTTAACTATAATTTAGAGAAATTTAAGGTAATTTATGCAGTTAAGTTAGCTAAAGATTCAATGCTTGACACATAGGAGATAGAATCAATTTAGCATTTCTGTGAATAAATCAATATCAAGCATATCCCATGATTTACATAGAGTGAACTTTTCTTGAAGATTAAGAATAATATTATATACAATTCTCTAAATCTAAAGATCATTTTAGTAATTTAACATAACCGTCACTTACTTTAAGACAGAAAAGAGAAGTATGAAATTAAAGAGGGCAACAAGAACTACTCAAGTTCTTTACAACCAAAGCTTGCTTTGGAGAGAGGCCTCTCTGCAAGTAATGCTTTTGACAATGGAGGCTTTTACAAAAATAAAGATTGAAAAATTAAGGTAATAAGCAAATAGCATTCACACCATGTGCTAACCTAAACCTCTCATGGTTCTGAAAGAGCCTATTTCACATAAAGAAGACCCAGAAACACCAACTTTCATGCAGATTGAGATTGCTACTAGCAAGTATTGATCCAGACTCCAAAACCCAAGAAAAGCATAACAAAGCAATGCAAATAATTAAAACAAAGTGACAAAGTGTAGGCATTGTCACATGAAAGACCGATCCCGTATCTAAGAGGATGGTAGAGGATTTACAGATTTGCTTCGTAAAAAAAGGTATGTGAGTCGTTGCATACAGACAATCAATGTAAATTACAGAATTAGCTTATCTTTGAATTATGGACCCTCCGAATTCAACAAGCTCGTGATTTGCCATTCATTAGGTTCCAACTTCGTCGGCGGTATCAATTTCTATCCTTGCCATGTCAACAAGAGACTGCACAAACATAGAATAAAAGAAAAGAAAAGAAAAAAACAAAACAAAACTCAGTATTTAAGGTCACCTTAAATCCTTGGTTTGCTCTGAATGACTACCACTCATATATCTAATTCCACCAGATATTTACGATGCAAAGTCTAAAATGTTAATAACATAGCAGACATTTCTTTTTTTTAAAAAGGTAATGTATATTTGAATTCACCTATTGGCTGGAGGTCACATGTTCAACTCAAACTCTATTCAGATTTCAAATGGTTAACTGTAGTCAAGAGCTCATTTCAAGTTTGCAAGAATCTTGCTGGTTTACTCATAACTGATATACACTACTAGCATGGAATAAAATCATGTCATGGCAAAGTTTAATAATTTATCTTATGTATGCAAAACAAACTTCATTCAATTTCATTTACTAGGATAAAAATTATATATGAAACATGCTACATTGTCCGAAAGTTTAAACAAAAATCTCATGATAAGAATACACAAGATATGTGGGAATCATGACAAATAAGAGTGAATATATTGACGACGAGCTTCTTATAGAAGAAACATACACTACTTTGCACAAAAGATTATTTTTCAACGACATACCAGTTAAAAAGTCAACAGTGATTCTTGGCCAATTAGGCCACTTCGAAGGGGAATTTTAAGTGAGATTCATCACCAGACAAAGATCTCAGCCTGACAGCGACTAGATTTTCACATGAGAATTCAATATTATTGGGATTATGTGCAGAGTGCATTTCCAAAAGTATCGGTCTCAATAATACCCCCACTAAATCATTGCATGGACACATTATTTCCACGGTTGCAAGAGCATATTAAGATTGAATTTAGCAAAGAGACTGACCTCGAGTTCCTGTTCAGAGCTTTTAAGTCTTTCACTGCAATCCTTTACTTGCTGATAGCCTTTATGCAGCTGTACATCATCCACACAAAAGATATCCATTAGTTTCAGGCTTCCAGCAGAGTTTGCAATTGGTAAATTGACAAGTACAGTTTTACCTTGGTCAACAACATCTTCTGCTGCGAGGAGAGCTTTTTTGCACCAGTCAATGCATCCTCCAGTTTCTGCCATAAACATGTTGCGTTCAGCTTGGAAGCATTGTTAGGGCTAAAAGCTTACGAAGCAGAAAGGGGTCAAAATGACCGAAACTGGGTAGATGGAATACTATATGAATCCAAAGATTGACTTTTGTGTTGCTAGAAAAACAAGGCACCTGAGTTTTCTTCTGCAAATCCAGGACATGCTGTTTCTTCCCTTCTAACATCTCTTCCATCTGAGAAATCTGAAGGGAAATAAATTTAAATTTTTCCTTGAACTTAGGATGGTAAAAGTAAAAGAAACAAATTAATAAATATTATTCTACAGGATCAGTATAAGGTTGCATTGCAGGATAATTAACTCTAGGTAGACTACTTGGTCTAGTGAGTGGATTTTGTAATTCTGAGCATGTAGAGCACATTGGAAGAAAACACAAGTGTATACAAGCATAGCGAGTCAAACTATTATTATCTACTTCCAAGAAAAGGCAAACCTCTTTCGTTAGTTGGTCACGCTTTTGAATTGCTTGCTCCATTTTCTCTTTTACCTGATAATGGTACAAAAATAAATGCACAAGTTTCGCAATGAAGTTGCTATACGCGGTCAAACAAGAAAGTCAAAGAGTTAACTTACATTATCATGGAAATCATCAGTTGAATCTGATGAAACATCTCCATCTCGTTGGTCATAACTATTCGACCTGGGAACAACATAAAGTAAGAATGAAGCAGGGCAAATGAACAATACCCATCACATTTAGTCATCTCTTGCAAATGTTATGACGAATAACATAGTTGTTTCTCATGGAACACGTTGCAAAATATCCATTGTTTAAGTTAAGCCCGTGTGTAGAAGCATTGAATGGAAGTAAGCCCCGCGTGTAGAAACATGATAGGGATAGATTAAACTCACATGGACAAATTTTGAAAGAAAAGGGTCATATGTAAATGTTGACTTTCAGTTGTGAAACCCGACCCGATATATATGGCTCAATTATGTAAAAATTTACATCCATATCGGGATACTTTAGTGTCAATTAAAGTACCTAATGATCAATCATAAACTATGAGGCTGAGTTACCAATTTTCTTTGGCGGTATATTAAAGCCAAACCAAGTACTCCAGATCTACACAACTTATTGGTTTTCCTGATTGAAATGTATGCCATTTTCTTGATATCCGTAGCAGTAAAGTCCCTAATCATGTACAATACCGGCGCGCTTACATTTCAATTGTCCCAAACCAATTTGCATGTTCAAGCTCAAAAGATATTTATTAATGTGGTTTGAGAGTTGAACTCAATCTCAAACCAAAATAGTATGATCTTGTAGCAATCTACAGATTGGAGGCTACAGTCTAATTTTCCCTTTCAATGTGTGTCAGAAGCCATACAGTCTAACCTAGAAAATAAAGGCAAAACCATTAGCCACACATTTTATATTTCATTTTGCAGACCAATAGACTGTGACTGTAAAGGCAAACCCATTAACCATTAGGACATGAATTAACTTCTCAAATAAGCAGTGACTGTAATGTAAATGATGACTTATGGTTTACAAGGTCTTTCATTAAAATTTTGATTTAGACTGCTAATGCATAGGGAATGAAATTACGCGCTGACATAAAAACCAATTAATGCAATGCAAATGACTCAACTGAAATGTCGTATGAAATTACTAACATGCTACAGATATAGCAGATCAAATAATAAAGCACACTGTCATGTTGTTAGGTTCAGTAATGAAGAACAAAAAAGACGATCAATCTTACCCATTCCGTTTCCTTGACTGCTGATTTTTATCCTTGTCAACACTTCTACTGTGACCATCAGTCCTGTCCATCTCCCTATCCCTATCAAAATCTAGATCGCGGTCATCTTCCCAATCATGATCTTGGTTTCTGCTGCGGTCATGCCTGTCATCATCTAGATATCTATCTTCATCTCTATCTCTGTCTCTATCTCTGTCTCTATCCAACATATGATCTCGTGCTTGATTGCGATCGTATTCATCGTCATGTCCTCTATCCCTATCCCGGCCATCATCCCTAGAACGATCACGATCCCTAGACCGATCACCGTTGTGATTCCTCTGCTGGTCCCTGTCAATGTCAAAATCCCTTTCTCGGTCTCTCCCCCTGTCCCACTGGGTACTCTTGTCAATATTCCGTCGAATGTTTTCTCGGTTGAAATTTGGTCTTCGGCCTCTTGTATTTACCCCATTAACCATCACAACTCGCCCACCAATAGTCTATTACAAAAACCCAAAAGAAAAAGTTATACAAACTTTCACGCAGCCAGCATAACAAAAAGAAAGTAAAAGATACATAAACTAAAAAAATGAACTACCCCGCCATTCATGTCATCGATTGCATTATAGGCCGATCGCGGATTCGTGAAAGTAACAAACGCGTAGCATTTCCCCCTAGGTCCATGATCATTAATTATCTGCAAAGCAAGCACATTGACACCCAATTATCATCCATTTCACAAATGTAAACAACGTACTACTTAGTCTATCTAGCTGAGCATTTATACAATGAAAGAGATAAATATGATTTGCCTGTAAGCGCGGCCCAGCAAGTGGCTATGACAACCAAATGACAACAAAATTAAACACACGATCGAAATGATGCACAAACTTATAGTCATGCAATACAAAAAAGACCCATTCTAACATATTATATCCATTCAAATTACCAAGAGTGTGCTCATAAGCAAAGGGTTCAGCTGTGAACTCCATTTCTTTCACTTCTATAAATCATTACCCACAACACAAAACCCAAATATGCAAATTAACCCTTCAATCACTCCATGTGAATAATACTTACATTTCTTCACCTGGGAAGCGTAAACAACACTACTTAGTCTGTCTAGCTGAGCATTCCTATACAACGAATCGAGTGGCCATAACTCCCAAGCCATAACAACCGAATGACAACAAAATCAAACACGTGATCGAAATAATACACAAATTTACAGTCAGGTAATAAAAAAAAAGACCCATCCTAACATACTATATCCATAAGAGTGTTCATAAGCAAATAGTTCAGCTGTGATTTCCATTTCTTTCACTGCTATAAATTATTACCCACAATACAAAACCCAAAACCCAAATATGCAAATTAACCCTTCAATCACTCCATACAAATAATTCATACATTTCTTCACCTGGGAAATGTGTGTTTCCCCAGAAAACAAATTCTCCTAAAAAAACACAAAACACAAAACCCAAATCCGCAGCACACACTGGCAATGCCTCTAAGCAAACCATAAGCATTAAAATACCCAAAACCCTACATTTCTACACGATTAGAGCCCTGTAAAGCGAAGAATCAAGTGAAACAGAGAGCGAAAGCTGAGAGGAGAGGCGGTGGCCGACGGACCTTGACGGCGACGACGGCGCCGTATATGCTGAAGTCTCGCCGGAGACTTTGTTCGGTGGAATCGTAGGGGATGCCTCCGACGTACACCGAGTTCTCGTCGTCCACTGTCATTTTCTCTTCGTCTTCTCTGCTACGCCCAAAACAAAATCAACCAGATTCACAATCACAGCTTCGAGCTCGAAAATTTCGCAGATGTGAAGATTCACGAAAATGCCATTTTCCCGATATCAGAGAACGGAGGTAGCTGATGCATCTTCGGGTTGGGCCTGGATTCACTTCAGTGTATGGTTTTATTTTGGGCCAATCCGTGGATAAGCCCAAACATGAAAGCCTAGAGCTTCAAAGCCCAAATAGTTATCAACATTGATAAAGCCAGTCCCAAGAATAACCAAACTGACCCAAAAATTAACCGAACCAAAAAATCGATTTGGTTTCGATTTTTAAAATTAGAGCCGATAAAAAATTTAATAAAAGATCGATCAATTTCAACACGTGATTTATTTTACGGCATATACATTTTATTGATTAGACCAGCTCAAAATGTACAAATTTCATGAAATTTGGTTTTAAAAAAATCGAACAAAAAATAAGTACATCAAAACAATTCAAAATATGAGAGTTTTGAACTTAGTAAAGAACCGAACAATTCAAAATTAAACCAAACTGATCAGTTTAATTTAGTTTTAAGTCCGTCTGAATTTGAACATTCATTTTTATGGCTAATTAACAACATTATTAATTTATTTTTATTTTTTGCTCCGGAAGAAGGATAGAACCTAGATGTTTAAATTAAATTAGTTCATTTTACCCTTGCGGAGTATTTTTATATCATATATATTTTATTTACCGTGAAAATAGAAAAGGAAAATCTCATATAATAATAAATAAATAAACAAAATCAATTACATGACTGAGACACAAGTACGTACGACATAAGACATTTCTTTAACTTAATGATGATGTTTCTAGTTTTACATTATTAATTAATAGTTGGGTTCTGAAAAATGGAAGCATATCCATTCATTTGCATTGCAGCTAGTAAAGGAACATCGTAATAAAGACATTTATGGTTTCTTAATTTCAATTGCTCATTTTGTACTCATGCAAGAAAAAGAGTTTAAATTTTTTTTCCCCAATAATTAAAAAGAAGTTTTAAAATGTAAGCTGATTAAAAAAATTAGTAGGTATTTTCATGCTTTTAATATTTCATTTGTATTAATTTTTTATTTATTTGGAGCTATTGTAGCATTTTTTGAAGTTATTGTAACATTTTATTTGTGTGTATAAAAATCATGTCATCATATAATTTTTTATATATTAATACGGAAGAACATGCAACACATGATTTCAATTAAAATTGGCATATTTGCAGGAAGCCAACATATTTTGGCTTTTGGCACAACCTTTTTAGAAAGTTAAGAAAATATAATAATTTTCTAATTTTACTCCTACTTCTATGTAGAACCATCTTTTAAGTTCAAATATGTTGTTTTAATACATAATTTAATGAAATTATTTGGACTATCCAAAGATTTTTGGACCATAACATATAAAATGTGTGGAGTTAGATGCAATATAGTACACGACATACTCTAATGTACATAGAGGGTATGCTCATCATACCCGACGAGATAGTAATGCAGATAGTTTATATATTAGTTAACGATCAAAGCATTTCACACATTTGATTATGTTGGGTATGGTTTCGCCAATTAACTTTATTACTTGATTGTACAATTTTATATACATATCAGAATTTAAGGAGGGCGTATTTAAATTTCGAAAAAAATTTATATATTATTTTTTTGAAATTCTCGGGCCAAAAGGGGGGCACTGTATGTTGACTATATAATCCCAATCAAAAGAAATTTGTTAGTGTTTTTAAAATGGAGCATATTTTATTCTCTCTTTACTTTTTTTAAAACCTTCTTTTATTATTCATATGTATAATTATTATTTTTACTAATTATTGCATTATTTAAATTGTTTTTTTTCATTAATTTTTTTGTTTTGTCGATTATATGATATTAATTAAATTATTTGTTAATTATTGTAAATTTGTGAATTTTCTGAGAAATTTTTGTTATATACATTTAGTAATTATTTTATTAATAAACTTATTATTTTTAATTAATTAATTAATTAAAATTTTAGTATAAAATTTTGCCCCCTTATAAAATTTTCTGAATCCACCAGTGTCGACAGAGCAATAGTAGGTCATAGCCTTTATAAAACAAGATTTCTACTACCTTATTCAACAACCAAAAATGTTGGAATTTAAATTGTTTATGTTTGTTAAAAATGTTGGAATTTAAATTGTTTATGTTTGTTGTCTCCTTTTACTTTTGAATACTACTATAATTTGATTCTTTTACGATCACCAAGTTATTAAGATTTGTGTTTGACCATACTATGATGAAGCAATATAGCATATTATTTTTTTGTTATGTCTAATACCTTTTGAGAGCACATGTGCACTCTTTGTTAATTTATAAAATGATAATCTCATATAGCACCTCATAGATTTATTATTCTCACACGCACCCTTTTACTTTGACTAGTATCTCACTTGGGTATTTTCCTATTAGCTTCCGTATATTTCCATTCAAAATTGAGGTCAAAATTGTCCTTACATTTCTTTTAAATTTTTAAATGTTGCCATTTTCCACACATCACCAGTTTTCTCTCTTCTTCCCCAACGATCTATTTTTTTTTCTAAACTCTTCCAATTCTTCACATCCATCAATGAAGATCTAAATCAAGACATCTTCCTAACAAATCAAGATTAAAAATATCAAAACTCATATGCCAAAAATCAAACCCCACATCAAATTTATAAGAGTTGAGAAAGAAATAGATCATTGGGGAAGAATAGAGAGAAATGGTGATGTGTGGAAAAAATGGCAACATTTAAAAATTTAAAACAAAAGTAGTGGCATTTTTGTTTTTTTTTACTTCAATTTTGGATGGAGAAGAACGGAAGTTAACAGAAAATGCCCCAGTGAGATAATAGCCAAAGTAAGGGGTGCGTGTGAGAAGAATAATTCTATGAGATACATGTGAGAAGAATAATTGTAAGATGTGTCATGTGAGATTCTACTTATTCTAAGGGGTGTTAGATGAAATTATCCCTTTTACAAACATTAAACACTGATTGATTTTTTTTTTGTTGAAAGTGGTTGAAGGCACGACAAATTTTAGTATTATGTCATTTGGTTTTAGAAGGTAATCGCATACTCTTAATTTTGTTTTATTTTGTTCAGGTTGTCATTGATTGAGGAATAGCCAAAGAGATATTTGGTTATGTGTTTAATGTGAATATTTCAGGTGTTTTGGTTGTTAAGATGTATATCAATGGTTCTATATTACCACAAAATATAGAAAACTTCTTCTTCTTCATCATCATCATCTATGAAAAAACTGAAACTAAATCACAAAAGCTTAATACCATATATTCTACAACCTTTTAAACTTCAAAATCTATAACAATTTAACAATAATTATACCCAAATCAAATTATACCAAACCCTTTAACGACACACTTAAACATGTTTCATGGTGTGTAATTAAGGTTCTTCATAACCCAAATTCAACATGAAATCATACGAAAAAAATTAATTCTCCAAAGCAAGGAAATCAATAGCCTAATTAAAACCCAAATCAAAATTAACTAGGGTTTCTGACCAATGAAGAAATTTCAGAACTTATTGAAAATCGCTCTTACCCGACAAATCTCCTCCCTTGATAATCGTAGGTGGTCGTGATCCGGACCGGCGATGAAACCCCACACGATTAAAATCCATGGCTACGTTCTCATTTTCGTTCCACCTGCAATACAGTAAAGAGACCAAAGATGAAAGTGTTGGCTCATCAACTTTTTTGCTTAGTGAATTGAGATTTTATCGAGTATAACTAGCAAATGGTCTCAAGTGGAAAACAAGAGCTTGAATTACCTCAGGTAACAATATCACCAAATTACATTGAAATCAAAATTGAAAGGATAAGCTTAGTTAGGGAATTAATCATTTGAACCTTGATGTTGACGATGATGATGATACTCTGCCTCGATCCAAAATTTCGAGAAAGGCATAGAAGATTCATTTTCTTTAGACTTTTCTAGACTTGGACTTAGGTTTGGCTTTTACATGTGTTGAATGGAATTGACCATTCATCAAATGGGATGGAGGAAGCCCAGCTGATCGAGGCCCAAGAGAAGAGTAAAAGGTGGGTTGAGGAGAGAACCCACATGAACCCTCCTCATCAATACTCTACAACACCTCGAGAGAGGCAAGAGACGTGTGCTCTTATGGAAACGCAATCAGCGAAACCTCGAGAACTAATGCATCTCTGACTGAATCACCCAATGATTTTGAGGCAAGGATTGGAACGTCGCCAGATGGTTGAGCAGTAGCTCGACCCGAAGATGAAAGGGTGCGACCGTCTGACGACAGACCGTCGGAGCAAGACGGCCTAGCCGTTCGCACAGGAGGCGAAACCCCCTCCTCCGAATCTTGATTCGAACCCATCGAAATTTGGGAAAGTGGAGCGGTTGATCCACCGGCACAAGCCTCGAAATCCCCTGCACCTCCAAAACCACATCCGAATCAACCACAATTGACGGTGAAGAGAAGCTAGGATCCGATATGGGCATCTGAAAAATATCAGTTCCTTGGATTCGGATGCTAAAATATTTTTTAAGCACCGAAATATTACATGATAGGTCGATTGGCTCTAGGGATTCGCAGTGAACGAGTACGAGAGCACAATTGGAGTAATGACCAGAGGTGCTTTGAGGTTGTATGGAAACAATATAGCTGACAAGTTCGGCAATGTTCCTAATGAATTCCGGCGACCAATAGATTGGAGGCAACCCAGTAATGGCTATCCATTAAAAAACTCCAAACCGCTCAAGCAGGTGAGGCTTAATTTGCGATTCAGTGAACCATCCCTGAAGCTTGAACCAATTTTCGTTCTTTGCGCTATTGAGAGAATCTATGGTAGAGAATGAGACGAGATGAGCTTGACTACTCAGCGAAGACACCAAAACATCCGTAAGATCGTCATCAACCATTTGAGCCTTGATTACATCGATTGATGTGGGTTCATTCGGTGCCTGTATCGACATATTTTTACCCACATTTAGTGCCAAATTTCTCTCGTTATATGGCTATTTAGAGCCGTTTGTACCACTTTATGCCTTCGTGTGCGTTTGGTGCAATTGAGCAGAAAACAGGTAAAAATGGAGCAAAGTGGACCGGGATTGCAGCAGAATTTTTAAGAGAGCACAACTTTCTCGTACTTAAACCGATTTGATCTAAAGTTATATCACATCGAAGATAATCCGGTGATATACCACTCTCTAGAAGAACTGTTTCTTTGATTCTAATGGGAAAAAGTTCAAAAATGCAATCAAATGCAGTACCAAAACAGTTCTTGAAATTGCAGAACAACAGGACTTGCGAGCGCCATAACTCCCACGTCTAAAGTCCAAATTGAGCAAATGATATGTCTAAATTGAAGAGAATGAAAAGAGGAACTTGTGAAGTAAATTTTTGCACTGAAGATCCGGAAGAGGGCGAAAACCGAGCTTCAAAACATATGGCGATTCAGGTGGCGATGACCACATGAAAGTCACATCCAAACCAAAATTTCCAGTTTAATGTAGCGATCGTCACACCCATCGATACAGACCCAAAAATCTATATAAATCGAAGCTTGGCCCTAATTTTGGGAATCCAACACCCCCTATTGACACTAACCATTCCATATATGTTCCAAGGTGACTTTGGGGACTCCAATCACCATTACCCATCACTAAGAACGGGAAGCTAGCAAGAGAGCATCAATTGAAGAGTGTAGTTGAAGATTGCGAGCATTCGATCCAAGCCTTAGCACTTAGAGTTTGCTTGTTCATCTTCCTTTCTTGAGCTTTTACTATTTTTCTTCTTGCTTTTTGAATTTTGCACCATGATTATGGGCTAAAAACTCTAATCATGTGTGCTAGAGTTATAACGATTGATGTTTAATTCTAGATCTACTTTTAAATGATATTGTGCATGAACTTGTTATATTTTGCTTAATGCTTATACTTGTGTTAAATTAGCTACTTAATACTTGTTATTTGAGTTCGAGGTTGATCTCGAGAGAGACAATTGAGAATTGACTGTAAGTAAGATTGAGGAATCGGTCTCCTGGAGTCGATTCTTCGGTTCGAAAATCGTTGTTTGTATTGATGTTGGGGATTAGGTTTAATTCTCGAGAGGTTGCCTAATCTGAAATTAGGCATTATCCAATGTCGAGAGGCGGATAGTGTAAGTATAGCGTAGGCCTAATAAGATTGCATAATTGAGATTAACTGGTAAATCTTGGATTGCACTAAGTCGTCGGTCTAGCACCCGTGGTTGCTAGTTAACTGTTCACAAAACTATTCATATCACTTGCGTATTAGTTACTTGTTACTTATTTCTTGAACTTTCACAAACACACACAATTACAAAATCAGTCTTTTAGACTTTCCTATTTTTTTTACAATTCAAATACAAGATAATCGAGGACAAAATAATTGAGAAAAAGACCTTATTTTGATCCTTGTGGAAATCTACCTGAATTCTAGTCAGAAATACAAATTTACTTGATCGACTAAGGGCACCTCACAGCGTCCCATCATCGATCTTGATATTTGAATGGGTCTTTGCAATGACTGTGAGGTCCAATCTCTTTTTCACATAAACGTTTGGGAGACCGAAGCAGTTGAAAGTGGAGGTGGGGCGCACAAGCGGTTGCAGGACGGATCAATTTTTGGAGGCGATATCCAAGTAAGATCTTGAGGTCTTGCGAGGATGTTGAAGGACGGTTGTAGTCTTAGAAGAGCAAGCTTCTGAACGAGAGGGAGCTCCTCTTGCGAGAGCAACGATCAGACACTCGTGGGGGTAGACATAGTTGTGAAGGATGGGGATGACCTTGTTTGGTTCCTCCTAACTAAAGAGGTGAACAAAACAGAAGATTTGTCGACGAGATTTGATTCCGAGGTATGCTAATGGAGATAATATTGTCATGATTTGCAAAAATATCAAGAAGCCACTCAGATGAATTCTAAAATGTAAGGTTGAAAATAAAGATTTTGAAAACGGAGGGATGTGAGGAATGGGGAAGAGGGTCGGGAGTTCATTCTTCAAACAAGAGGATGAGTAAAGGTATTTTCGCTATTATATACAAAATATATGTCACATACAATAATACAATTCTCTGAAGGTCGGTTCAGAATAAGGGTTTTCCTAAAGGAAAACTAGCACCTTGAACTATTGGGTCAATTGGTTCTTGAAGCATGTTTCGATAAATAAACACTCTTAATATGTCAAGGTGTAGATTGTTAGAAGTCCTCTCCCATTTTTGTCCCACACAAATACGCGTCCATGAACCCAAAAGAAAACAAGCACACATTAAAGCATAGAAGACAGTGCCTGCAGCGTCCACTCTAAAAACACTTTATCAGAGCCACCACCACCACCTTCACCATTATACACCTCTCTCTCTCTCTCTCTCTCTCTCTCTCTCTCTCTCATTGTTTGTCACTCATCACCTTTCTTGAATCTCTCATCTTCCTCTATACCGGACCGGCGATTCACATATACAATAATTTCCAGGAGCAAACTGACACTCACTCCCTTTTGCATACCTCCCCTTCTTTTCCTTATTATATGATCGATCTATCCACCCAAGAAATAAAAAAAGCACTGGCTTGTAGGCTTTAAGGAGTCAAAGAGAAGAGAACCAGTAAGTTTTCACTATATGGAATCTTTCTCTGGATTTATATATACATATATTGCACAGTCTTTGTTGTTGTTGTTGCTGCTGCAAATATATGCCACCCTTTGTCGATCGTTTAAAGTTCCTTTTGCTAAAGCTAACACATGTACACATTTCTTGTTTATGTCTCACTTTTTGTTAGAATAACCATTCCCAAATATACTCTTCATGATTCCCCATGTTATTGCCTTGCTTTACCCTTAATTTTATCTATCTATCTATATGTATATATATGTATGCATCTTCATCTTCTATATATATATATATATGCTCTCTACAGTTTCTTGAAGCCCAAACGACAGATTGCTGCTTTACGCTTCACTTGGAGGCACACTGTTCATTGTTTCTTGCATTTGAGTAATTAATAGAGGTAAGTGACAACTTACATATTATATATATAGTTATATAGCTATAATATATGTTTTATTTGTGTATCTTATTAACCTAAATTACTTGGATGTATCATATATTAACATAATTAGTTCATGTGAAATTTTTCGTATAGTTTCATATCATCATATGTATAATTTGTTCGTAAAGTTTCATCTTCAATCCGCTCACTTCAGGTCTTGTTACCGCTATAACTTTCACTCAATGATATTGGTGTATCTTGGCCAGTCTATGTTCTTTTCTCGAGAACCTCCACGAGTTTCATCAATTAAATCCCTGTTGAGGAACAAGAAAAGTATAAAGAAAAAAACACAACAACCTAGTTAACATAATTACATTTTTGCATGCTCACACAAGTGTGTGTTTCTCTTTTTGTATGGTTCCATGATTGTTTGAGTTGCTTAAATTCCTATGCATGCAAAATATATAGTTTCATTTTCAGACAAAAAACATGAGCAGAAGATCTTTGACCTTATTCATGATCTTAACTATAGCCTCTGTACCTACCAATATATTATAGTTAAACCCTCTGAAACCACAGATCTGACGTGGCCGACCTATATTGTGTATGTAGAGGTGTGAGCTATGTATATTAATGGGTGATTAGAGAACTTGACATGACACTCACATAGCCTCTCAGTATAGAATATTGGAGGAGTCACTTCAGATTTCAAAACCATACCTGAATTGAACTCAACTGCTCTCTTCATTTACTGTTTTGTCGGCGCTAAACATAACATTGCTCTGAGTCTGAAGAACTAATATTAATGCCTCTGTCGTGTCGTAGTTGAAACCTAAACTCCATAACTAAATAAACCACAGCTGTGTCCTGTCTGTGTGTGTGAGTGTTGAGCTCAACTTTTTAGGTCAAAAAATATATATAGAGAGTTTTTGTGTCTTTTAGGTCATTCCCTTTTTGGCTCTTATTTATTTATCTTCTCTTTCTCTCTTCTCTCACTGTCTTTGTTTATGCTTTTTGTGTTTGGATATATAGTGATTTTTCGTTTCATTCCTTTTGCGCACTCACTTGCTCCTTATCTTCTTGCCATTTTCTACGTGGTCCAACGTTATCACCAATATCCATATGATTTAGTATCATTTTAAACTAAGTATTGTCTATATACAACATGCTAAAAGGAAAACCTATTATATTTGTTCTTTGTTTTCTTACCACAGACAATTTAGAAAAAAAAGTTCAAAAATCATTTTTAATTAATTATTTAAAATTTTTAATACAGGAGTATTTTTATCGTTTCATAAAAAGTTGATAAAAAAATAGTAAAGTGAAATCTTTTCAAACTTAAGGGATTCCACAAGTTAACTTTCAAGTTAAAAAATGTTTAAGTGAAACTCGTGTATAATAAAGAGGGGTTTGTGAAATTTTCCTTCTGACATATGACATGTTTTGGCCATTTTGTCAATGTAAAGGGCAATTTCATCATTTTTTTACAAATATACACATTTTGCACAACACACTTTTGCAAAAACGTGATAGCATATGTATAACATGTTTTGACCATTTCCTCGGTACTAAATATGTTATTTATATTGATGAATAGTATGACACGTGTTTTAAATTGTAGATTCTTGTCTAGTTACCTAGGAAAATTAACTTAGGCACGGAAACTAGTATTAAATATAATAAAACGTCCTGTGATTGATTGAATTCATTTAGTTAGACATGCCGTAAGATATAAGTACAACACAAGTGACACCATTAGTAAATGTAAATATAAATTAAGTATTTAAAATAGTAAGTATGTTTTCGTGTGTATATGGCAATGGTTGGCGATAACCGTTATTTCACAAATTTGATGGAATTCAATGTTACCGATTTGATGAGGCGTATAATAAATCTGCTTCGAATCCATCTTATTTTCATTTTATAAAGAGAAATACGTACCTTGAATCCAACAGAGACCCGTTATTTACAATCCATCATGATAAATAACGAATATCACTTAATCCGATCTGAACCCATTAGCTATAAGCCTATGACACGATTCAGCATTTGCTATACGGGGGGTAATATAGACAATTCGTATCAGTTGGACACTGGACACTCCACTTTTGACCCGCTAGATTCTGGCCCACCTATTAAATTAATAATTTATTTTATTTGGCCTACAAGTATTGGGCCTTATTAGGCCCAACTCGATCATCAGTATCCTGTGAACAATGAAGCAACATTTTCCATTTTCACAGAGAGGAACAAAAATATGAACAAAGCTTCGAATGTGATGTAACGAAGTGAAAGCATAGTTTTAATTTTCGTCTTCTCAATTTTGAATATGGCTCGTTCGTGCGATCACAAAATTGGAGCTTCTATTCTGTTCATTCCCTCTTCAATGGGTCTGAGACTGAGACAGTTCAATCCCATCGGTCCCCTCTCAACGGTTAAAAATCCAGAAATTTTCACTCCAGGAAGAAGAAACAAGAAGCCTTTTTTCCCCAGAAAAATTGAAGATGGTTTCTGGGTTTCTGCCAATTTCTGCTCTGCGAGCTCCCAAACCCATGCATCGTCGGTCTCACGAAAGCGACCACTCAGTTGATTGTTCTTGTGGTCAAGTTGCGACCCCCCATGGGTTCACACCAGTGACCGGCCATTTATTGGTTTTTTTTATTTACCTGACCACACACATGATCGATCATCTACTGTGTCGGGTTGATGAAGACGGATCAGAGTTCTGTTGGGTATTAATTTGACTGATCAATCTTTGTTTCTTCTGTTGGGTAATGCTTTTTTGGTACTGATTTATTAATGCCCATTAGGTGTTTGTGAAATGTCCTCTGAGAGGAGGTTGAGGGTACTATGGAAATGCTCCTGCTTTACTTTTACTTCCTCTGTTTTGTCACTGTGGCTATTGGCTTTGGGATGAGTTAAAGCTCCTTTGTGTCCCCTGAAAAGGTCGTCTTGTGCCTGTCCTGCAAAGATTATAGTTCAACCATTCCATTGGGTGTTGGGACCATGGCATTACCTAAAGCTTTGGTTTCAATGGGTCATTCAGTTTTTACTGCATTTTTTGCCCAATCCCCACCATTTGTACCTCAGTCCCTTACCATGCCTAATTGGCTTGGCTCTATCATTATTATTATATATCTCCTTGCAAAGAATGGGTGCAACAAGAAATGGGTTGGTGGGTATGTGTCCTTTTCTTGTCTTTGGAATTCAACTTGACTGCTCACTATCACAATATCCTTCTAGTTTGTTCAATAAGACCACTAGGATCATCTGCATGGAATGTTATTTTTTGGACAACAAGAGTTTGATCCAAGGCTTAAAAATAGCAGGAAGTGCTTTGCTTTGGTAATCCCCACCATGTTTTGTGACTTCATCTCATGCAGAGTGTCTTATTTGTTGGCTTTTCCTATTTTAATTCAAAACTTGCCCTGACAGTTGATGTTTGCTTTGGTTCTGTGATTACTAGAAACTTGTTTTGTCAATTACCCTTTTGGTGATAATTTGGTTGTTTCTTTGCTGCTTCCCTTTTTTGAAAAAGGAACTGTCTTTATTTAGGATTTGTGAATTTCTTGAGGGTCGAGCTCTTGAGCTCCTTTTGTGTAGAGTTGGTTCTTGCTCTTTATGCATGTTTGCTGGTAGTTTTTGTTCATATGTGCCTATCTGGTAAGGTAAGGTTATGAACTGTTGAGGTTTGATATGATGCTATCCTCTTATTTATTCCTTTTCTCTCTCCTTTTTAAACTTGCAGAGGCTACAATGCTTCTTCTCTTCCCTACATTTCTTTCCCTTCCATCAATACAAAACCAGATATGCTCAAAGATTCTCAGGAAAAATGTGGAAAACTTTACACCCTGCCAGTATATTCTTTACTAGTCCCCAACCCATCACCTCACCCTTTCTCTTTATATCTCTTCTTTTGGTGCAAACACTTCTCTCTGCTGAATCAATATCTTAATATTGCCTTGAACACACCATGATGAGATGATGATGTTTGTTTTACAGAAATGCCCCATACCCAAATGGAAGACCCTGATCAAGAGGAGAAGCATGTGATAATATCAAGGGAACCTTTGCAGATTGCCATAAATCAACATACATCATCCCAAATGAAGAAGATGGCAGAGATTAAGCTGAAAGGAAATAGGAGAAGTAGAGGAAGTAAAGTAGAGAAACTGTTGGCAGAACCAAAGCTGGAAGCCGTTATCGGGTCTCCTCCTGCATGTAAGAGTCTTATGTTCCGTCGCAGGCCCGGCTATGGCCAACTTGGGACCAAATGCATGGTTAAGGCCAACCATTTTCTGGTGGAGATACCACGGTCAGATTTGGTCCAATATTGTGTAAGATCTATTTACCCGAGAACAGGAATTTCCACAGTTTTCTTTAGGTATATAGGAAATGCATGTCTATGACACTTGTTCCATAATTTATGTTATTATTTTGTCCTCATTATTTTCTTTTGTTGCATTTTGATGGTGTAGGTTAAAATAACTCCAGAGGCTACTTCTTCTAAGATGAACAAAGCTGTAATGACCCAGTTGGTGAAACTACATAGAGAATCAGATTTAGGAATGAGGCTACCTGTTTATGATGGAGGAAGGAACCTTTACACAGCTGGGTTGCTACCTTTTACCTCTAAGGACTTCAAAATTATGCTAGTTGACAGTGATGGAAGAACTGGGAATAAGAGGTTATTTGTTTCATTAATCATTTGCTAGTGAAATATATTACTGTTAAAATTTTATCATTCATTATTGGCTGTTTATTGTATATGCTTGTCAAAGTATGTATTTAACTTCCTGACTAATTGCATCAGGGAAAGTGAATTTAAAGTGACAATTGAGTTTGTAGCTCTGGCTAGTATGTTCCAGTTACATGAGCTTCTCGCTGGGAAACAAGTGGATACGCCTCAAGAAGCCATCAGTATAATTGATATTGTATTGAGAGAACTTGCAGCTCAGAGGTGCAGTTTCTCTTTATTTTTTTCTCTAATTTAATATGTGTTTTATCTATAGATTTTCATTGCTGTCCCTAAAATTTAAATTGTGTCAAATCTACCTTGTGATTTTTAGGTATATATCGGTTGGGAGGTCTCTTTTTTCTCCTGATATTAAGAAACCACAACAGCTGAGTGGTGGCTTAGAACTGTGTCGTGGATTTTACCAGAGTATAAGACCTACTCAGATGGGATTGTCACTGAACATCGGTCAGCATTTCTTAAACCTGCCTAGTTGTTATTCACAAATTCAATGCATTGTAGCAGGCAAGTTTTAAAAGGTTATGGTTGCTAATTTTATCAACTTTTTTCTCTTACCGTTTAGATATGTCAACAACTGCGTTCATTCAGCCACTCCCTGTCATCGATTTTGTCGCTCAAATTTTATGTAAAGATGTGTCATCACGAACATTATCAGATGCAGACCGTGTTAAGGTATCTCTCCCTATGATGCAATCTTTTTTTACATTATTATTATTATTATTATTATTATTATTATTATTATTATTATTATTATTATTATTATTATGCATAAGGTATACATGGTCAATTACTGCATATACTCAATATATAGCTCTTCTGTATACTATTACTGTTTAATATCTATTTATCTTTTCTGCTTTGACTTGACTCAATAGCAAAATTGACCATGGCACAATCTGTAGGCACAAATGTGTAGTTTGACTCTCTATGCACACCTCTCTAGGTGCCGAAGGAGTTGATACCATAATAATTTGCCAGATTAAGCAGATATATACATTTCAACAATATGTAATAAAACATTTTTCTACCAAAATTTTGCAGGTTAAGAAAGCCCTTAGGGGTGTAAAAGTTGAAGTTACACACAGGGGTACTGTAAGAAGGAAATATCGGATATCGGGGCTGACATCACAACCTACAAGGGAGCTTACGTATATGATATTTGAACTTAGCTCTCATGTTTCCTATTTTAAAGATATTAGATATGTTATTTTCTTCTGATTACACCTCTATACTGGTGTTTTTTCCTCTGCTCTCTACAGTTTTCCGGTTGATGAGCAAATGAACATGAAATCAGTAATTGATTATTTCCAAGAAGTGTATGGATATACCATTCAGTATCCCCATTTACCATGCCTGCAAGTAGGAAACCAGAGGAAGGTGAATTATTTGCCGATGGAGGTAATTATTGCTATCTTCCTGTTTACTGTAAATGCCAGTTTCAGCTTGTTTCAACCAATTCATAGACTTTATTTTCCAGGCTTGCAAAATAGTAGAAGGACAGAGATACACTAAAGGGCTGAATGAAAAGCAGATAACTTCTCTGTTAAAGGTTTCTTGCCAAAGACCCCGAGAACAGGAAATAGATATCTTGCAGGTCTGCATCACATAATCGTTTTATTGTTGCCAGTTTATACTTGTTTTATTTTATTCTATGTTTCATTTTTTGTCTCTCAAATATAGACATTAGTTTATTCAAAGAGCTATAACATTTACAACTGGATTGACAAAATGGGAATACACATGTTGCAAAGGCCGGGATATTGCTGTATTGATTTACATGACACTGAAATTAACAACATTAACTACCCGTCTAACGGTTATGTGTTTCTGCAGACAATTGATCAAAATCGGTATGAGCAAGACCCGTATGTAAAGGAGTTTGGTATCAATGTAGACAGCAAATTTGCAGCAGTAGAGGCTCGGGTTCTTCCAGCTCCATGGGTAATTTACTAACATCCAGAGTCATGTAAAAGGACTTGCTTCATAATTCTCTTAACCACATTAGTCACGTAATAATTTTCTCCTAATAGCTGAAATATCATGACTCTGGAAAAGAAAAAGAACTTCTGCCTCGTTTTGGTCAATGGAACATGATGAACAAGGTATGCAAAAACATGCAAAGATGTTAAAAGTTCACAGAATTGATGTTTGTGGTGGAGACAGGTTATGTGGATAAAAAAAGTGTATTCTATGCCATGCAGAAAGTAGTAAATGGAAGCAATGTTAGATACTGGACTTGCATCAACTTTTCACGTGGAGTCCAAGATAGCACTGCTCGTGCTTTTTGTCAACAGCTAGTTCAGATGTGCCGAATCACAGGCATGGTAAACTTTCTTGATTTGGTCCTATGGTTTTCATGAAAGCCGAGATAGTCACTGCCAACATTGAATCTGATAGACTGTGATTGTCTGCATATATGATCTGACCATTGTCAACAATTCGCCGCAGGAATTCAATCAAGATCCTGTAATTCCAATATATTCTGCAAAGCCAGATCAGGTGAAAAAGGCTTTGAAATACGTTTATCATGCTGTAGTAAACAAACTTGAAGGGAAAGAGTTGGAGTTACTGATTGCCATTCTCCCAGATAACAACGGCTCTCTCTATGGTTTGTGATTGCGCTTGTTTGACTAAAATAACGTGGATCTCAATGTTCTTGATACATCTTCAAGCAGTGAATTTTTTTCAATGTTTAATGTAATATATTTATTGACTTCAAAGTAAAAAAAGTTCTTGTTCATACAAGGTCAAAATTATAGATATGCACCATGTGTTCTGAATAAATATATGCACTGTTCACAGGTGATCTCAAACGAATTTGCGAAACAGAACTAGGCTTGATTTCCCAGTGCTGCCTTACAAAGTATGTCTTCAAGATTAATAGACAGTACCTTGCAAATGTGTCGCTTAAAATCAATGTCAAGGTATGCCATTACTGAATGATCCGCCCTGTGCCTACCAGCGGAACTAATAGAGTTTGTTGCATATGTCGGTGTAAATCAATTGTTTCTCTGAAATTGAATTAATATTTTTTGCCCCTCGACTTTCCTTAGATGGGTGGAAGAAATACTGTGCTCTTGGACGCTTTAAGTTGGAAAATTCCTTTGGTCAGTGACATTCCAACAATAATTTTTGGAGCCGATGTAACTCATCCAGAATCCGGAGAGGATTGCAGTCCATCCATAGCTGCTGTGAGCAATTCAAACCCAAAACATATTTTTGGCTCTATGTTTAAGACATACTTAATAATTTCTGGCAGGTTGTAGCATCCCAAGACTGGCCAGAGGTGACGAAGTATGCCGGGTTAGTATGCGCTCAACCCCATAGGGAAGAACTCATTCAAGACTTGTTCAAAACCTGGAAAGATCCTCAAAAGGGTACAGTCGCGGGAGGCATGATCAGGTAGATTCTCTTTGTTTAGATTTCCAAGTAATTGATCGGTCGATGAGAACTGTGTTTGGAAAATTCATCCATGTTAACAATTATGCATTGCAGAGAGCTACTACTTTCATTTCAGAAAGCCACTGGTCAAAAACCAGAAAGGATAATATTTTACAGGTAATTAACATCAACCGTCTGATAATAGAAGAAATCTGTATAGGTAGTGGATATAAAACTTGTTATTGAGTCGCTGTACAACAGAGACTCGATATTTTTCTTTTACTACTTTTTTGGTTGATTAACTCTAGGCTGTTTCTTTTTCTACATGATTAATCTAGAGACGGTGTTAGTGATGGTCAATTTTACCAGGTTCTGTTGTATGAACTCGATGCGATTCGTAAGGTTTGTGAAGTTGTGGTACCCTTGTTACATTCTATCAACCACTATTTTTCCGTGCTCATAGTTTGGTAATGTCCAGGCGTGTGCGTCACTGGAACCTAGTTACCAACCTCCGGTAACATTCATTGTGGTCCAAAAGCGTCACCATACTAGACTCTTTGCAAACAATCACAATGACAGAAGTAGTACTGATAAAAGTGGAAATATATTACCAGGTAATGATTTTTACTTCTAGCAGCTAATAAATTTTGTAAATTAATACTTCTCAACTGATATGAACCCTACTTCATTTTGCTAACACGAACATATCAGTTGCTCTTACACGGATATTGAAATATTCCGAGACCAAACAAGTGCACTTTTGGTCTGAAGGTGTTTTGATTAGTTGAAAGTTCCAAATGCAGGTACGGTGGTGGATTCTAAAATATGTCATCCTACCGACTTTGACTTTTATTTATGCAGTCATGCGGGAATACAGGTATATTAATACTTCAAAATTCAAAGTAACTTTATCGTTTGAATATATTTAGTATAGTTATGCCAGAGAAACCCCTAACTGCCAATATTAGACTAATGCTTTGAATTTTCTCAATGGAACACAAACAAACAGGTCTTTAAAATTTGATGGTTAATGAGCATTTCTGAAAGAGCATAGCAAAAAAAACTAAACGTTTATGACTATAAACTAAACTTTTGGCAGGGGACTAGCCGACCTGCGCATTATCATGTTCTATGGGACGAGAACAATTTCAGTCCAGATGAGATCCAATCTCTTACCAACAACTTATGCTACACGTAAGACGCTTATTTTATCACCCTTTTCCTAGAACACATTGGTATAGTCATATGATTTGGGTTTTGATTCAATTTTTGCAGCTACGCTCGATGCACACGATCTGTCTCTGTAGGTAATATTCTCATTCCTTTTAATGATGACCATACACTATTCATATATTCGGGCGGTTTAAGTTAGTGGAACAGATCTAGGTGGGTCAGGGCGTTTTAAAAAAAAAAAATTAGTATAACTTTTACTGATTGGTACTTTTATGTAAATATTTTAAAAATATTTGTTTATTATTTTTATAGGGTACAATTTATATTTTGATGGCATATTAACATAATGATTTATTCAAAAATATAGAAATACAAATCCGATTAATCTTTGGAAACCCTATCTGCCCTACTAGCTCCTACCATCTTTTAGAACAATGTGATCATGATGCTTACAAAAATACTCGCCTGATCGATAAAAATGCAATGTGACATGCAGTGCCTCCTGCATATTATGCTCATCTAGCAGCCTACCGAGCCCGATTCTACATGCAGCCCGATGCAGAGAACACCAAGAAACGCTCTGCAGGCGCAACAAACAGGGCATGCGTCGCGCCTCTGCCAGCACTGAAGGAGAAGGTCAAGAACGTCATGTTTTACTGTTGAAAGGTGTGCGCAAATTAGATTAGAGAGGTTGAGAAAAGATTTGTGCATGTATGTTGTGTTAATATTGTAGTTAGTCGCTTGCATGCACTGGAAAATTTTGAAAGAGAGTGCTCAGCAAACTTCTATATTATTATCTGTAATATTGTACTGATACATTTTGATTCATTTGAGTGTGTCAATTTATTAGATGCATATATTATCAGTTTCTGCCATTGAATTTGTTGTGTTTCTTTATATAATGTCGTGTTTGAAAAATATATTATTTTTTTAATTTGAATTAAATACATATTATTTTAATATATCTATTTGGATGGGAGAATAAAAGTATTGTATACGATAACTAATTCAATGTATAAGATTCTATATTTATAGTACCAGGGTTATAAAATATAGGAAACCAACGGGTCTTGGCCCATATATTAACACGTCCACTCAAACTCAAGGTGGATGATTCAAATTGAGTTTGGAAACTAATTCACTGAACCGTCTAGTAGAGGATTTGTGAAGATGTCAGCAGTTTGGTTGTCTGAGGAGACGACATGTAAAGTAATAGTACCCTGTGTGAGGTGATGTCTTACGAAGTGACAATTATTCTCGATATGCTTGGTTCGTTTATGAAAGACATCATTGTGAGCAATATAAATGGCGCTCCAGTTGTCACAATGGATAGAAGTGGTCGAGTTGTGAGTAATGCCCATGTCACGAAGTAGCCACCGAAGCCAAAGGAGCTTAGAGTTAGTGTCGGCAAACGACCTCTGTGCTAGAACGGGCAATTGTCGTTTGCTTCTTACTCCTCCAAGAGATGAGAGATTTGTCGAGAAAAAAGCAATATCCCGTTGTGGAACGTTGATCAGTAGGATCACCATCCCAATCTGTATATGAAAATGCTTGCAGCACCATAGGTGTATCACACAAAAAATGAAGACTGTTAGATAGAGTGCCTCGTACATAGCGAAGTACTAGGAGAACGGCCTCATAGTGGGTGATTCGTGGTGCACTCATGAACTGGCTGACAATGTGGACTGTGTAGGCAATGTCTGTACGTGTGACGGTGAGATAGTCAAGGTTGGCTACAAGCTGTCGATACAATGTAGCATCCTGGAGAGGTTTTCCATCAGAGGATGTAAGCTTCTTCTTTGCCTCGATGGGAGTGGAAGCAATCTTGATGTCTGATAAACCTGCTCGAGAAATGAAGCCAACTATATAGTTAGTTTGAGATAAGTGATAACTTGAAGAGACCGACGAGATTTCCAGACCAAGGAAATATGTGAGCTTGCCGAGGTCCTTCATCTCAAAATGTTTGTTGAGCTGGATTTTCATGTCAGAGATACCGGATTCATCATCTCCGGTGATAATCATTTAATCCACATAGAGCAGAAGCAGGATGTGACTACGGGAAGTCTTCTTAACACACAAGGCGGTGTCATACATACTGGAGGTGAAGCCAAGATCAGACATCTTCCCACTGAATTTTTAAAACCATGCCCTCGGAACTTGCTTGAGTCCATATAGAGCCTTCTTCAAGTGACAGACTGTGTTTGGCGGATGCTCATACCTAGGAGGAGGTTGCATATAGACTTCTTCGGTAAGATCTCCGTTGAGAAAAACATTTTTGACGTCCATTTGAAAAAAGGTTCCACTCTTGCCTGGCTACAACTGCAGTTAGTTTGCGAACTTATGTAAGACGAGCAACTGGTGCAAATGTCTCCTTATAATCGATCTCATATTCTTGAGAGAATCCTCTTGCAACGAGCCAAGCTTTGTAACGCTCAATAGCCCCATCAGCCTTGGTTTTCACCTTGTATACCCACTTGCAACTGACTGCAGATTTATTGATGGGTAATTGAATGGGTTCATGGCAATGGACATTACTCGAGAGAGATTGGGCAATGTAACCTGGTAGTCTTGAAGGTGAGACGGTGGTCGTGTTTGACGTTGAAGACGAGGAAGAAGCACAGGATCTTCAGGCGGGATCAGATATATGGGAGGAGTCGGAACAAGAGGCGTTGGAGTGTATGCAAGGGTTAGCTCAGAATACGATCCCTCAAAATCATCAGTAAGGAGATCAATGTCAGGATTTGAAAAGAAATGAGTTGGTTGAGACACATGAAAAGAAGATATGGAATAAAATATTTTGTGTTCCCAAAAAGTGACGTGTTGGGATATGTGGAGACGCTTGGAAGTAGGATCCCAACATCTCCATTTCTTATGTTCGACCCCATACCTAATGAAGCAACAAAGACGCCCACGAGACTCAAGTTTAGTTCGTTCGTGAAGCTGCAGCTGAACGAAACAGACACACCCAAATGTGCGAAGAAGATCATAGTTAGGAGGACGACCATAAAGACATTTGTAAGAAGTTTTATTACCGATGACATGAGAGGGAACTTCATTGATGGTATAGAGAGACGTGAGAGCAGCTTCATCTCAAAACTGTTCAGGGCAAGCCACAGAGATGACCAAAGTACGAACAATATCAAGGATATGACGGTGCTTGCGTTCAATCCGAACATTTTGTTCAGAAGTACTTGTACAAGAAGTTTGCATAACAGTGACGTGAAAGACAAGAAGATTAAGAAATTATGTTTCTTTAAATTTTGTAACGTTGTCGGTACGAAAGATTTTGATGACTTTTGAAAACTGAGTCTGAATCATGGCAGAGAACTTAAAATAAATGACATTCATGTGAGATTTGTTATGCATTAAGTAAATCAAGGCAAACCGAGTATAATCGTCAACAAATATAAATAAATAACGAGAACCTACCATAGAACGAGTAGGGAATTTGTTATGATAATGGGACAGTGTGCAATCCAGTGACTCGATTTCTTGCAGTAATTGCAAGTAGTTCTTATATCAGATAAGTTTCTAGTGAGATCAACAATATTAGAAAAATCTACAAAATAATTAGAGAAATTTTTTTCTTCTTCTGTGCGATTGAACAATACGCGCCAATGAACAGTGTAGGCGCGTGAGTCAGACGCGCGATGGCGCATGGAGGCTACGCGCGTCGGAGTACATCGGTGTTGACGCAGACTAGCCGAAATTGAGGTGTTGAGTCTTCACTCGCCGACGGTGAGGACTTGAGCTGCTCGGAGAGAGACCAATCGAGAGATCCCGTGGTTAGATGTGACGGAGGCGCGTGACCAGATCTGGAGAGTCGGCGGCTTGCGGTGACGGTGTAGAGTGGTTGAACTGAAGGAGAGAGTGAGAGAGAGAGAGGTCTGTGCTGGCGATAGGTTGTTTCGATCGACGACGGATGCCGATGAGATAGTCCGATTGGAACCAGAAATTTCGAAAGGTTGTTGCGACTGCAAAATGGCTGGAGCTGGAGCTTATGGTCGTTGTTGCTGCTGCAAGCTGGCTGGAGCTTGAGCTTAAGGTGGTCGGCGTTGATGATGTCGTTCTAGAGATGGTGTTGCAGTGAATTACCGAGACCAAGACGGGTTGCTTTGCGATGATGGTGTTTGATGATGATGGTGGTTTGGTGTGTTGATGGTGGCTGTGATGCCGAGATTAGATGTGGCTGATTTGCCGAAGGTAGAGAGTTTTAAGATCGAATAGCTCTGATACCATATTAAGATCAGAGAATAGAACTATTATATTTGATAACTAATTCAATGTAAATTTTTTTATATTTATAGTACCAGGGTTACGATAAAAATAAAAAAACAACGGGTTTTAGCCCATATATTGGCAATATCATTCTTGTTATGAACCATAATTGCTCAAATAATTATCACTTCAATTTATTATTGAGTTGATTCTTTAATGGGATATCATAAGTTACCTCACATTTTTTTCAATTATCAAGCTTTTATCGTTTTCCTTAAATTTAATTAGGAACACTGAATCTGTGTTGAATGAGCATTTTTTTCCCTTTGATTGATGGGTTAGAACGTTCAACTTGACTCTTAAAATGAAATCACAATGGGACATGTCCATGGACTTGCCTAACAAGCTTGACCCACATGATTGGAGAATCGGGCCATCCATTTGGACATTAAGGAAACAGTTTAGATCATTTACAGGTGAAATGAAACTGTTGTAGTAACCTATTTATGCATGTTTTTTTTATGTAATATCTCAATGACCGGTCTCCCTAGCTGTTAATTTTCATTAGTGAATCTAATCAGAATACTTTTATGAAATTGAGACAAAAAATATCAAATTAAGCGACTATTACACGTTCATAATTGTATTTTTATCATCATTAAGACATTAATGAATCAATAATGATAACACTGAATTGAATCTTTGAAATTCACGTACATACCCGTGGATAGGGTTGGGCACGGATCCAGAACCGAACTGGACCAGACTAGAGTCTACGGTTCTCAAAAATTGAGAACCGAAATCGAATTATTATATAATGGGTCGATTCTGGTTCTAGACCCGTTTCTCCGGTTCGGTTTCTTGGTTCTACCCGTTGAAACCGATCGATTCTTTATCTTAATTAATTATACGGTTTAAGATGTGATTTAAGGTACAAATTAGACGATTTTGATCCGTTTTTAGGCAAAACATGAAATTTACAATTATTAAAAATTTAGCAAAAAACACATTAAGACTTAATTATTAAATTCAATCGAGTTATAAAGTTCGCTAATAAAATAATTTTAAAAAATACAAGTAGTATATTTTTCTCGATTTGTTTTTCGCTTCACGTACGTTATATTTATTTTTCATGTAAATTTATGATAGTTTAATGATTATTTAGCGAACTGGTCCGGTTCCGGATACCTGCCAGTTCTATATTTTAAGAATCGAAACCGAACTAAAAATTTATAGTAGTTCTTCATTTTTAGAACCGGAACCAGAACCGTTACCTGCGGTTCTCAGTTCTCTGATTCTAGTTAGGGTTAGATTTCTGTTCGGTCTCCGGTTCCGGGTCCAAAGGGCCCACCCCTACCCGTGGAGACTACGTAATAACGGAAGTTGTGTACACGTGACGTGAAGATGAGTCCGATGTTGTAATAAGAGAGGTGGGCCCAACCTGAACCTGGGTCCCAGAAGTTGGGCCGTTACAGGATCACGTGAACGGGCCCAGAGATTGAGTGAGTGTTTCTGTAGCAATGTGTGTGTGTGGGGTCACCGTTTCCGGTTTCCTACCCCTTTCCTTATATTTGAGTCTTAAGATGGTAAAAACATATTTTTATTTATTCATTTTTTTATCTGCAAAACAAGAAAACTCTTGTTTTATACCGACGTTCGAAGAACTTTATTATCAGTCTTTTAATCCCTTTGTAACATTCGAAAATATTTTTTTTATGTATCAAGATTCAAACTCATTATCTCACATATGATAGTGTGAATTATTTACCACTTGGTCCAACATTACTATATAAGTTGTCTAATCTTATTCATAATAGATTGTAAAATAAAATTTAGTTGGTACCTAATTTTAAATAGGGGAAATTTCACTTTATCCGGCATAATTATACCTCAATTTCAAGTTGATTCTTTTCATTTTAAAAATTATTTTATAAGTACCCAAAATTTTCTCTGTTTTTTTTAAATTTTAAAAATGTATTGTTACATATTAGAATTCATCAAATTTAAAAATCATTTTTAATGAAAACCCATCAACGAATTAAGTTTAAAGACATGAATGCATATTTTAAGAACCTCTAAACTAAAGTTCTACAATTATATTTGTATTCTCAGCCTCTAGTTTCATGGATTTTTGAGTAAACCTTTCAATTCGGTGGAACAATATATTCTTAGAGCACTTATTGCATTTCTACTTCTCCTGGGTATGTGCATAGTAAGATCTTTTAGAGCCTTTTTTTAAATTGGGAAAACTTCACTTTATCCTCCATAATTATACCTCAATTTCAAATTGATTCGTTTCATTGTAAAATTGTCTTGCGAGTACCCAAATTCTTCTTTGCTTCTTTTAAAATTTTTAAAATTGGGTAGAATTCATCAATTTTAAAATTTATTTTGAAATGAAAACTGAGCAACAATTTAAGTTTAAAGAAGAGATGCATATTTTAAGAACCTTGAAAATAAGGTTATACAACTACATTTGTATTCTCTGTCTTTAGTTTCATAAATCTCGAGTGAGCCTTTTAATCCGATGGAACAATACATTTCTTAGAACACATATCGCATTTCCACTTCTGCTCTTTGTGCTTCCTGCAAAAATGCTTTTATATATCAGTACGATTACCTAGAGCTCTCAAGGGATCGTGGTGGACAAAAGATGGTTTAGGACATACATAAACCCTCTTCTTCACCTTCTTGCTCGATTGTTGTCTCAACTTCCATGAATGTTGGTGTTCTCGGCGATGCAACTGCAAGGTCTGGTCCCTAGGAAAGATATGTTGACTTCGTCATAGGTAACGACGAAATTGTCTAAATACGATAGAGGTTTCAATCGATCAAATCTCCAAGAGTTTCAAATCTCACTAACAAATTAACAATCCTAATTAGTTTTACTCCAAAAATTAAACATCAAAATAGTACAAAATTGCATTGAAGATGAGATCCAAATCAAAGAGAGAAATGAGATAGAAAAAATGGCATCATCGAAGGAGACGATGTACCGTAAGATTATAATATACAATCCTCCTAAATTTGTTGATTAAACAGAGGCTGCCTTGAAATAATCTCGAATTTCAACTTTACTTTCATCTGACTAACTCCAAATATAGTATAAAATGAATATAAAAAAGATTTTGATACATGTTGAATAACTTTTAAATTCATATACGGTAAATTAAAAATAAAGTATATTTATATTGTGTAAAGTAAAATTTTATTTTTCAAACGAGTACATTTTTGTAGATCAAAACTAAGACTCGTATGATTATAACGGTAGAATTGGAGGGTCCCCAATTTGAGACCCATTTGGCATTGAATTGGCCACATGCACCCATATCTACTCTCACTCTCTCAGTGCAAACAGATTGTGCATGCATCAACAAGAATTTATGAATTCACCGCCTCGCCGTAGCTTGTGTAAACTCCAAGTCACATAACCATAACTTCACCGACACACAACAATTAACCTTAAACAACGGCTACATCTGTGTTCATAATTTACTAGGAAATTGAAAATCATGTATTGTCCACAACGGCAACGGCAACTTCAGATTCCGATCCCATCATAAAGCAAAAGCTGTGGTCTCTCGTGTTTGGTCAAGTGTAGCACTCTATAGTCTATATCATTATCAAGCCCTTGTCCATTTTTGGAAACCCAGTACCATTATATTAATTACTTGTGCCACACTCTAGAACCTAACCTATGCTCATCTGGAATTTCTTTGATTTTCATAAATCATAAATAAACAGTAACATAATTGATGATTTACAAGCCGGCTCGCCAGGCCGAAGCCGCCACGAGCGGCCGGCTGTGCCAGCCGAGCGTCAAGCAGCCTTCCCTCTCCTCTACACGGTACCCATCCGACGAGAACAGCGTCACCAACATGCTCGCTTGCTTGTACGCGTTCGACCCGAGATGAACCGGCCTGAACCCGGCTCGCTCGAGCCGGCTCTTCCAGCTCGAGAGCGGCTCGTGCCTCTCGGTCCGGGCCGGTCCCTCGCACGACACCACGTTGTGAATCTCCCTCTGGATGTACATCTCGGCCAGGGCCTTCTCCGGCTGGACCGCGCACGGTTCGAGGGAGTCGACCATTGTTGAGTAGTAGTACAGGGCCTCGGTGAACCGGTCTATGAACCGGGGTTGGTTGTGGTTCGCTTCCTGCTCGACCACGGTCATGATCTTCGGGTTCAGGTCCTTGATCCAGGTGAGGACCGTGTCGATCGGGCCGGCCTGGGCCGGGCCGGGCCCGAGGAGGCGGTGGAGCTGCATGATGGAGTTGACGGCCACGGCCTCGGCTTCCCTGGGGCCCACCTGGAGCATCCACGGCTTCACGTCCTCGAGGCGCGTGGCCGCCACGCCGCGGAAGGCGAACCTGACGTTGACCGAGCGAGCGAGCTCGGCGAGCCGGAGGCCGATCTCTCGGAGCGAGTCGCGGCCGTCGGGAGAGGGAGGCCCGACGCCGGTGAGGCGGAGGAGCGGCGGGCCTCCCGGCCGGAGCGCCAGGGCCTGGATCAGCGCCGGCCACTGGAGGCCGTGCATCAGGCTGAAGTCCACCACGTGGACGCAGTCGTGGCCGTCGAACGCCTCGAGTATCGCCTGGTTCGCGGTGAAGTGAGCGAATTTGAGGTACGGACACGCCTCGTAGTAGTGGTGGTAGAGGATCTCCGATTCGCAATCGGCGGCGGCGGCGCCAAAGCCGGTGGTCGGAGGACCGAAGATCCGGCGGCTGAGGGCGTCGATGAAGTATCCGGCGACCTTGCCGATTCCGGATCCGGTGCTGACCCGGTTAAGCAGGGAGTGCATGTCGCCGATCAACGAACCGGCCAATGCGAGGTCGCCACGTTGCACTGACTCCGCACACGACATCAGCGTGTGGACCAGCCTTATCCCCGAATCCTCCTCAACCGCCACCGCCGCGAATTGCGGGTTCTGTTGGGGCAACAGCATCGCGGTTTCTGCGGGAGCCTGGTTGTGGATCCACGCGCCGCCGTAGGAATCGAGGAGCGGCGCGTCGTCGAGGTGGTCCAAGCCGGAGAGGACGGAGTCGAACCAGGAGCCGACGTCGGAGGGGTTTTTATGGTCTGCGCCGGCGAGAAGTCCGTCGGCATCGGGCTGACCGGGAGGCGGCGGATTGGAGGAGATTCCGCCGCCGCTCACGGGGGCGGAAGTGGCGGAGTGGTGAGGGGCCATATCATGTGTTGTGTGTGAGTGTAATGTGAGAACAGAAATAGAAACGAGAGGGTCTGAGTCTGACCGTAGGCGTAGTCTGTTTTAGTAGCGTAGGCTGTAAAAATATTAGTTGGAGCCAGCCGTGTGTACAGTGCTCTCACTGGGTCAGAGACTATAAACTATATAATTAGTTACTGCCTCAATTTGAATTTCACTTTTTTACTTATTTATTTATAGTTGCTGTGATGGATTGAACTTGGAATTGAAATGCTGGTTTAACTACCAATGAAAGTGACTGGAGTGTCTTTTTTCCAAATGGATTCGTAGTTTTAACCCAACTGTAGTTTGATGAATTGGACTGAAATTGTTATAAGTGGAAGTTAAAATTGAAGCAATTATAATTAGATGGGCATTTACATCATAGTAGATCATCAGTCACTAATTATTCAGTTACATGAGGTAGATTTTAAAACAAATCATTTTAATGAATATAAACTCATTACTTTTTGTATGATTAAAATGTAACTTTTGGACTACTTTTGTTAGATATTATATCTAAGATGCGTGAATCTATTTCGGAAAAAATTCACTTACCTTACTCATAATTTATACGAATTTTATTTAACTATCTCGAAAAAAAAATTGATTTGTGGAGTCCTCTTGTCCTACAAAATTTTCACTTAGGTCTCACGGTATTAATTTTTGGTCAAAAGTCAACTTTTTTTTGAAAAAGACGTAAATGCACCTTATAATATATATATATATGACATGGCCGGTGGTTCCAAAACCGTGGCCGTAGGCATCTCTGGCAAAAAGAAACGGTCGCCGAAAAATCGACCTCCGCCGCCAATCCACACCTTCTACCACGAGAGACAACTTTTTGTTTCTCGCCAATCCAATCGACTCTTACCAATGGCAGCCATCTCTGGTCTAATCCACTCACAGCCATCACATGGGCACTTCTCCTTATAACTATGGCTTATCTGTGTCGCCGCCGCAACCTTCCGATGCCTCGCGCGCCGCCACACCTCCTCCACACGTCATCCACCGTACCAGTCTGTCGAAGCCTTTTCCACTGTCGCCTCCCGCTCTGCCAAGCCGTCGTTCCCGCCGTAGTTGCATCAACGTCTGCACTCGGAACTCCACCTTAGGCCGCGTCCGTCTCCCCCGCATTAGTCTCGGCGGCGGCCTCAGCTCGAGCCTCTCCGCCCTCTGGCCTTTCAAGCCTCTTCTAACCACCGTCGGCACTGTCATTAATCGATCTGCACTGAAACCTGTCTCAAAGATGGCGACAGCTACCGACCTCAAGATATTTACCTCATCCCAGACTCTCGGCCTCCGCCGGACAACAGTTTCTGTTCATCGTTGCCGCTCCGGGTTATTTGCTCTAAGTATTGTTCAGAAATGGAGGTGTGTTTGGATTTGAAAAGACAAAAAAAATTAAAAATGAAAAAGGTCAGAAAGAGATGGAGTAGCATAGATTTGAAAATTTAATAGTTAATTGAGGGCATTTTGAATATTTCACCAGTAACTAACACTGATAGACTTAAGTGAAAATTTTGTAAAACACGGAGACTCCGCAAATCTATTTTTTTGCGTGAAAGTTAATTGAAAATCATATAATTACGAGAAAGAGGTAAGTAAATTTTTCCATGAATTTATAAGTTAAATAACATACTAGTTCCTTATCTATTGAAAAATGTATTTCTTAGAAAACTAAATTTGATCTTATTTTATGTAAATTTGCAGTTCAAGAGAAAGATTTGTATATTTAACCTTTATCATACGTGATAATGTAATTCTTTAAGAATTTGCTCGTATATTTAGACTTATTTTATCATTACACTATTTTGTCTTAATAATTGTGTACAAGAATATGGTAGCAGTCCTAAAAAAATTACCAACCCCGTATATAATATATGCATGACCATTATTATTATTATTATTATTATTATTATTATTATTATTATTATTATTATTATTATTATTATTATTATTATTATTATTATTATATAAACTTAACCTCTTCTTTTTCTTCTCCTTCTCGTTCTCTTCTCTGATGTCGAGCTCCTCTCCCTCTTCTCATCACCGATTAAATTGTCCTCTCCCACATGCACACATCGACACAACATTAGCATAAGAAACATCCCTTTAGATTGAGTTGTACAAAAAAAGTGGATCGCAGCAGAGTCACTCACTGGAATGCAGTGCTGGCAGTGGCAGGTCCGGGCTTGAAGGTTAGGTTTTGATTCTCTTTGTTAGATCGTCGAAGATTCGTGATTCTGACGGGTGGGCGAGGCAATTCAATCTCAATCTCTAACATTTCACTTCAATATCAAATCTATATCGCTTCCGCCTAATGCAATTATCGATCAAACCAATCATCAATCAATCCATTCTCAAGACCCAACCCATCATGCAACAACATCATCAACCCATCACAACCATTCAACTCCATCATCATCGTTCTTAGTTTATTAACCAACCAACTCATCAATCAAATTCTTTCAACTCTTTCAATCCACGCGCCGCCCCCACGCGCCCACGCGCCGCCGCCAAAATTTTCCAACTTTCAGTTTTTAATTTTTAAAAATATTAAAATAGGAAAAATCAAATAGTTCTAGGCCTATCTCAGTCTCGGAAATCTCGTAATCCATAAATCCTGTAAGTCGGAAGTCCCGTAAATCGGAATCCCGTAATCCGGACATCCCGTAAGTCGGAAATCCCGTGAATTGAAATCCCGTAATCCAGACATCCTGTAAATCGAAAATCCTGTAAGCCGTAATCCCATAATCCGGACACCGTACGTGAGAGAAGTGCAGTCATCGTTATCTCACTATCAGGCATCTGGCAATCATCGGGCAACTGTTATCTCGCCATCAGGCATCTGGCAATCATTGGGTATCTGCTATCTCGCCATCAGTCATCGGGCAGCTGCTATCTCGCCATCTGCCATCTGCCATCAAGCATCATGCATCTTCGGACATCAGCAGGCATCATCGGGCATCATGCATCATTCAGCACATACGGGCATTAGGCATCTGCCACAGGCCGTGAGCAGCACACATCCTACATTCTCAATCCTCGCTGCATCACCTCGACATCATCCTCGGCAGCCGCAACCCTCGCCACAACTCAATATTATCAAGCTTCAAATTCAATTCTTGTTTCACTGCATTGAGTTTGAGAGGGGCTGTTAGATTATATTCTAGTTTTCTTTTCCCATATGTATTAGGGTTACATATTCCATCTCTTTCCCTTTCTCTCTATATTAGATTCTATATATATAGGTCTCTTGTAATTCACAATACACAATCAATAATAAATCTCTCATTATTTCTATCACTCTTATAGCATTTGATTTTGATTTCAGTATAAGAAGAAACTTTTAGGGTCATTGCTAGTGCGGACCAGGATTAGGGTTTATGTGTGTTTATTTTTCGTTTGGGGGTTTAATGTAGAAATTAGTTGTGTTTATTTTGTATCTACTTGATTCCTTGTGTCGTTTGCATTTTTGGATATTTTGTTTCATGTTATAAATTATGTTATGTCAAGGTAGTGTGATGTTTGAAATGTTGCAAATTTAGTTCAATTTTAGAGTGATTGATTGTTTAAGGTGCTTGTTTGTTGAAGATATAAGAATAGTTACTAGCATCGTTGTAGTATGGAGTTTTACATGTTCTTCTCTCCTAAAAGCACACTGATACAACACGGCGCGACCTTCTAACAATTTCTTACTCTTCTCGTAAAGAAATATGCGAATCTGTCCCAGCATATGAGAAAATAAGATTAACATCACAATTTCTTACTCTTCTCGTAAAGAAATATGTGAATCTGTCCCAGCATATGAGAAAATAAGATTAACATCGACACTTGTTCGGAGTTTTAAATTGGACACAAGAAATAATACATTGAGGAAGTAAATATGGTATCTACTAGGGGATTAAAAAAGTGAAGGGAATGTGAGGAAGTGAACCAATGAATCAAATGGGAGATAGTGATATTAATAATAGTTGGGGCCTGTGAAGAGTGAGTTGGAATCTGAGAGAACATGCTGTGCTTGGGACAGACGGTCACCTCTTGTGTGACCATTCTCCTGTTAGCTACCTAGCTGACACACACTATCACCATTCACCACCACCCATTCCTTATTTAATTCTTTGTCATCTACAACCAGGCCCATTGGGCTGGACTGAGCCCAAAACAAAGCCTTTATTAGTCACATTCCAATTTACAAGGTGAGCCCTGAAGAGAAGGTGATACCAGCCATGTTCTGGCCCTTCATCCTGCAATCTGGCAGTGGGACCCAGCTCCAGACACGTGTCTCCAGATGATACGTCAGCCACACCATGTCCCACGACCCCTCGTGATTGGACATCAATACGGCCCTGATCTTACCGTTGATCGCCTCCAAGCACCCCATCATGACCCCGTACGGCCTCCTGATCTGGTCCATCAATCCACCGGGCACCTCGCTCACGTGCTCCCATTCCCGGCCGTCCGATCTCGACCCCAGCCCCCACGCCTCTACGCCCCGCAACACCCGAACCCTGCCGTCCGCCCCACCCACGCCGTCCGATCTTATCACCAACAGGTACCCGTCGCCGTACACGTGCAGCCTGTCGATCGCGTTCCCCCAGCTGAATCCGACGGCCGTCCCGTCTCCCTCCCCGCGCAATCTCGGCCGCACAACAACCGGCGCGTGGCGGGATCCGACGGCGATCACCGCGCTCTCGGTGGGCCCGTTCCTCGCGTTCAGGTACATCCAGTCACCATCGCCACGTGGCAGGCCATTCACATCCTCTGCCTCCGTGGACGACCACGTGTCGGCCTCCGAGTCGTACTCCATCAAAACGGGGCGGTCGTCGACCAGCTCGGCGAACAGGAACCGGAAATGACCGGACCCGGTCGAGCCGGCCAAGAGCTTCATCCCGGACCGGCGCCAGGACGACGTGCCGCGCGGGCCCAGCGGCGACGGAGGGATCTTCCTGACGACCCTGGTCATCAAATTGACGGCGATGACCTCTTTTCTCGAATTGGAAGCGAACAGGAACACATTCCCTGACGCCGTCAGGAAATAGAGGTCCTCGCTCGGGAACACGAATGGGGCAAGCAGGCCGTCGATCGGGATCCTGAACCACCGGTCGGACCGGTCGGTGAAGCCGTGGAGCGTCGCGTGGTGGCGCCACCGCTTCTTGTAGACGAAGACCCAATTGGCCGATTTGGACCGGCGATTGCACTGCCGGACGAAATCTTGGTCGGAGGTGAGGTTGCCGAGGAATTTGTTGACCAATTTGAGGTTGACGATCTCGGGGAGAGCCAGGTGGAGGAGGATGTGTTGGATCAGCTCGGAGGGGAGGAGGAAGAAGCCGACCGTGTTGTTCGCCGCAGGTTTTGGTCGACTGGGAATTTCCATTTTTAATTTGGTCGGAAAATCTGAATCACCAAGTGATATGGGGTGTGGGTTTTATAGTTGCAAAACTGGTTTTGGAGTTAAATCGAGTAATTGTCTTTAAAATTAATTTTTGAGATTAATTTAGTTAAGTGGTGAAATTTGTGGCTTGCGATTAAATTCCTACTCACTAAGTATCACAAACTAAAATAATAGATTCCATCATGTTCTATATTTAGATAGAAAGTCTCAAGTCATAATGTTTGTTTTATACTGTTTATTATTTATTAATTAAAATATGAATTGTACATATGTGCGTATTTATAGTAAATATAAGATTTTGAATCTTTAAAAAAACATAAGATTCTGAATGTATATTTGAGACCAACTAATTGAATTGAAATATAATTTCAAAAAAATTGAATTGAAATATTAACAATATAACACAAGTTGAATAAATTTATGATGAACTGATTTATTTTTATATAATGAATTATACATTATATATAACGGGTTTTGTTATAAACGAATATTTAAATGCAAAATATTTTATATTTCACATTTAAATTTTGAGCAGTAAGAATATTGTTTGTTACTTAAAATTTTAATTTCAAATTCAAGAAAAGTTCAAGTGGGAGTAGTTCTGCACACCAAATAGAGATTGAAGAATGGATAGAAAAAATCCTGTGATTTGGACAATGGAGCCTATACAAAGTATAAAATTAAAAATATTGACTCACACTGTACCGTTCCATTGTCACTCTCTTAATCGTTTATCAATGCATAAGATAAATATAAGATTTCAAACTTATGTTTGAGACATGTAAATCGCATTGAAATATTGATAGCGTAATGTAAATTTTCAAGACTCTACTTGTGTTCTTAATGGAACATATTAATGAAATACTTGGAATCAATGAATACTTATTCCTAATGCAATGTTTAGATGAAAAAGAGGCAGGTCACTAATTACTAAGGTTTTTGTTTAGTGAAGAGGACAAAGTTTCCGACAAGGCATCGTATAAGGATTGGGCGGTGGCGAATTGGAAAAGGGTGGACATGGTCGACACTTGGAAATATTTTAGTATTGAAGATGACATGTATTTTTTGTTTGGTTTATAAGAAATACATAAATTAGTGGCATTAACAATGGTTGGAAAAGGCACGCCAACACTAGACTATTATGATATGATTCTGGACAGTGTGGGATGGATCATGACTCGGACATGTAAGGTCGATGATGTTGATGATGTCTTGATGTGACATCTATAGTCAACGTTGCAACTGAACTACAATACATAACTATCCCAAGAGGTTAAGTTCTTGCTTGGGTTAGTTCAAGTAATCAAGAAGCTTCTTTAAATAATCCATGAAAAAAGCGATCACAAGTATATCATCATATATGGATACAACCTAGTACAAATCAACATAAATGTTTAAATTTATGTGCGCGTTGTTCAGGTGCAGAATACGTGGCGCGGAAATTGACCCGCACTAAACATTTCGCTATTATACACAAATATTTCACATGTTTTGACAGTTTAGACAATTTTCCTAGTTCGTACATGATTAATTATATGATTATTAATGTATTTGAACAATGCGAACTTAATGTCATTTGAAACTTTTGAATTTTAAATTGTAATCGATCTGTAAATCCAGAGTATGTTTAGAATAAATGTGATATGATGTATAAGATTTTTTTTTATACTTTTTTGTATTTTAAAATAATATATAATTTAATTTCATAAAATATATGAACATTAATTTACAAGACATGAATCATGTGATTTTTATATAGCATAACAGTGATTTGAACAAACTTTTATGTGAAGGTTTGGAACACAACATTGCATGCATGATATTGTTTTTGTGTGTGGGGACCTTTTAAATCTTCCTTGTTTTAATCCATGTATAAAAATTATAATGTATACTAAATTTAGGTCACCCTAAATTCTCTATTCTACTCTTTTTTTTATTGAACGGCTTCATATAACGTTTTTTTGTTCCCAATCAATATACAGACCGTACCCTTAATTCCATTACAAAAGCAATTTTATATTTGTAAAAACGACTTCATTTCCTTCGTTTCTTGGTATCAAAGTATCCAAATAGGATACGTATTATAAAAACAGGGAATCTAAAATAATAGTTATATGCCACGCGTTTATGGGTGATAGAGTGTTCAATTAGTTGTATGATCACTGTAATAATATCTTATAACCTAATCAAAAGTGTAGATTGTTAAATTTTACTAATATATACAATTTTTTTCACTAAAATTTAAGTTATTTTATTTCAATCCAATTATCAACTGAAATTATATAGATTAGTAAACTTGTTATAATATTTTGTTATCAACACAAGTTCAGTCAAGCCGAACATATATTTTTTATATATATATATTATACAAAGTCGGACGAACTTTGAAAACTAAGGTCTCTAGGGGGCATTATAACGGTTGAATATTACACTGGTTGTGAGTTGTGACAAGTTTGAAGGTTCAGCCCTAGAAAGGTGAAGAGTGTTTTATGGATAAAACTCTGTTTATACATCTAAAAAAACTCACCACAACATAAGATTATTTGCTTTGTTTCTGTGTTGTGGGGGAAGAGAAATTCATGGCCTAACATCTGTCATACAAATACAAAATTACCAAATTTTCACTTCATGATGTACACAATCCAACATTCTCACATTAGTTCTTTCTGGCATTTCCAAACAAAAATCTCCATAACGATTTCAATTGAAAGTATGAAGATTATTGTATTCTAATCCCAGCACAAAGATGATACATGACTACAAATCATTTCAAACCAGCCTTGCCAAACAAAACAAAACAGATTTTTGGGACCAAACAAAGAACTAAAACACCATTTTTATCATTTGTGGAACAGACAAAAGCAACAAATTCGATTCCTAAGACAATACTTCTGATATGGTTCCGTAAATGAAGAACATAGATTCATAAATAATAACTAACTCATACCAAATTTTAAATAACCCTCAAATGGGAAATGAAACAAAACAAGCAAAGTTCTCAGACAGTAACAAGTTTACCGGATGTGCCTTTTCCTTGGTTGTTGTCATCCCCAAATCCATCTTCGTCATTCTCAGTATCGCTCTCCTTAGACAATGCTGATTCGCGCTGAACTGGCGCGACTGAAACTCCAAGTGAAACTCCAGTAACTGACTGCTGATAAAGAACACCGCCTGCAAGAGTAAATAGGAGACAAACAAGGCCAAACGGGCTCGCGTGCTTATCCCATATCATCACATTGATGACAACGGTAAGGAACTTGTTAACAACGCCAGTCACAGTAAATGCAGTAGCCGATATCGCCTTCCTTGCAGCAAACCCGAAGAAACTTATGAGCAAACCAAACACACACGACATAGATACAGAGAAAAAGGCATTGACATCGAACCAGTCCCCTTCACTTTCACTCAAAGCAGCAAACACCTCGGCGTACTCCCCGGTGAGGAACCAAAACACTGGTGCCATCATCAAAGACAAGAAATTGTTGTACAGCACAAATCCCCAAGTGTTCAATCCAAGATTCGTGACCATGTGTTTAATATAAACCATCTCAGTAGTGATTGTCACCAAATACGCAAATGCCCATGAATACGCCGTCAAAGTGAAAGCCGAGTCAGTGGCCACATACCCAACAGCACCACCCAAAATGATCACAAGAGCCGCGAATGTGAGCTTTGAAGGGCATGGCTGTTTCCTAAACGCAGTATCAGCCAAAGCAACTAAAAGCGGAGTCAACGACCGAAACACAATGAACGTATCCACATTAGCATGACGGAGAAGATTGGTGTTCGTGAATATCGCAAGATAAAACACAACAGCAGCAGGCAAGAATTTCTTGGCAGTCTCATAAGTGAAGACATCATGATGCAAAAAACCCAACTTTCCCAGAACCCAAACACCCAAAGCAGAAGTCAGGTACTGCAAAGCAGTCAAGAGACCAGGATAGTTGAATTGGGTGATGGCAAGCTTGTTAATCACAGCAAGCAAGCTAGAACACAAAGCATACCCAATCACAAGACTACTCGTTGCGTAGTATTGCTTACCCGGATCGATCCGAATCGAAGACATTGTTTTTCCCCAAAAATTAACCTAAACCCAGCAGATCCCAAACAACCCAGAAAAGCGATTATACAGAAAATGGAGCTGTATCAGACTCCGAAGAATGACCTAAAATGCGGGTCATGGAGATTACACACCGATCTGATATTTTTCAACAGCAAATCACAACAAGATATAAAATCCGATAAATCTGGTGAAATTGAGGAGGCCCAGAAACGAAAATGTCGCAGAGAGTGTATAGTTACCGAAGAGACGATGAAGGGTCGAAATTGAAACCCAGAACAGAGGCAAACGAAAACAGAACCGACAATGCACAGATCTTGAAGATAATGAAGAGGGTTAGTGATGATCGAAGAGACCTGCTCTGCTCCAATGGCGTCGGAGATCGGAGACGCGTCGTGAATGTGACGGCGAGAAGCGATTGTGAATCAGTCGCGAAGCTCACAGTCACAGACACAGAGCTTGAATTGGATTAAGGAAAAATGAAAAAATTGTTCTGAATCATGTATTATCCAAACTACGTCGTTTTAATTGGATTTGATTCTTTTTGGGCCCAATATTGTTGTTTAATGGATCGTAGGCCCAATATGAAGTAGAAGCGGATCGTAGGCCCAATCGTCTTATCAGAGCGTGAGCGCTCAGCGCAGCACCAAATCAATGGCGTTTTGTGGAGAGCTTGTTGATTTGAAGCTCTTCAACTCTAGGGTTGGCTCGGAGATTCGATGTATTGTCCTCTGATAGTCTCGGTAAGGTTCTCAGTTTCGTGGGTTTCGGTTCGATTCTTATGTTTTTGACTGGATCGTGCATGATTGTACATGTTTGGAGAATTGGGTTTGAGCTGATATTTTGATTTTTGAAGCAGGTGTTTGAGGAAATGCCTAAGAGAAATGTGGTTTTTGGAACCTTTTGGTTTCTGGGTTCTGATTTTTGTATCTTCAGTGGCCTTTGGGTGTGTAGACTGTGGCTGGGGAGCTTTTTGACTTTTGAGGCTGGTAAAGTTGGTGGCATTGTTGCTCTCTCTCTAGCTAATAGGTATGTATATGGTGTTAATTGTTCAGCAAGGTCACTAATTTTTTTTATTCAATAATGGTGAAGGTGTATCATTTTGAGCTTGAGTGGGCACAATATTGAGTCTTGCTGGTTGACCTTCTTGGTCCAGCAGGAATGTTGGATGAATCAGAGAGTTGAGGAGGAAGTTCATATAGTTCCCGTAGTGATTGCTCTTCTCATTTCCTGCATATACCATGTTATTGACATGGGTTTTGCTTTTGGTCACCAAAAGAGGTTGCTTTTGAAGTATTTACGTGTGATTGCCTTGATGGGAACTTTTGAAGATTTCCGAGGAGTGATGGAGATTAGAGATGCTTTGCTGAAATCACACTGGAAAAAGGCAAGGCAGAGGGAATTTGGAGCATTCCAAATGTCGTTTTTGAGATCGGGTATGACCAAAAAAGTATCGAAGATTTTGCAGTCTTTGAGGCGTTTATGAATTATAGGCAATTGGCGATGGGTTTGGCAGTTTGTTTTGAAAAGTAAGATTAAGCAATGAAGGTTTTGTTAAAAGCAAGTTGAGTATGGCATTTGCAAACATCAAATCTGTTTTGTGCAAAGTATGTTATACTTGATTACAAAAAAGGAAGTGTTTGTTTCAATCTTATGTTACAAATACCAAAACTATAGAGGATGACATTATCATGCTTTGTTTTCTAGCAGAGAACAGTTATGATGAATGGTTTTGGATAAAAGGGTTAGCAAGAGAAATTTTACAGAGACGCTATAGAATTAGTAATTACACTTAACAAAGTAAAGGTGATCAGTGGTGCTGGCTAAAGACCTGCTCAATCAAGACGGCCACAGGTAAGATTATAAGCCTCTTGATATTTCACACTTTGTTTTTTTGCAAGTAATTATAGGGAATGAAAACTTTTATGATGCGAATTGAATTGAAGCCGGAAACACGAGATAAGAACAACCATGCATACCTTGTAGCCCCTTAAACAATTTGCTTGTTTGTTGATATTGTTCTTGTTGTTTTATAATGTCACTTGGGTTTAAGAAAAGTTATATTCTATTCTTATCATTAAACAAAATCACCAACTTGAGCATATGCATATCATTATAAACAAATCAATGCCACTAATTTTTTTTTGCTCTAATTGCAATCATCAACTCACTATATTCTTCATCATCAGCAATTCTACCCCCACAAAAGAAGAGATAGGGAGACAAATCTCTTATTCTTTTCTTCTTTTATACATAATTGTGGTTAAAACATAGAATAGTTGTCTACAGAAACTCATTCCACCTTTGAATTGAATTTTTTTCCCCTTCCTTTACTCATTTGTAGGATTATTAAAGATGCGAGTGGACTAAGTAACCCCAAAACATCAAAATTATCTATCATTTCGTTCTAAAATAAGTGTCAACTTTCTCTGAACGTTCACTTTCCTTTTCGATAAGTTAGCTATGCATAAAGGGTCACCAATACTCCTAAGGCGAGTTTCTTTATCAGCAATAAATTAAAGAGCAATACCGATGGCTTGAGGATTAGAACCAACAACCTCATGCTTATTACATTAGGTCTCTGCAACTTCACCACAACCCTTAGTCCTAAAGTAAGTTTGTCATTTAGTTTTGTATGAATTGTCACCAATATATATTCAAGATGAGTTAAGAACAATATTTATCACTAAATAATGTATCCTTGAATTTTTATAAATTGGACACTTAATTGGTAACTGAAGGGAAGTTTAGTTTGTCACTGACTCACTTTGATGATACTGACAGTGATAGCCTATTAAGTAAGCTCTTGAAATACACTTTAGTTTTAAGTATCATAGTTTGTGGGACTTTTCAAATAACCACTAACCCTTTTAGTTGCTTCCCACCAGACCAGACAGTACTAACAGACAACTAAAAACAATTTCCCCCATACAACATTCCAAAACTATCATAAACAACATTATTTGACTCATCATGGTCACTACCTGGTATCAGTATAGTATTTATATAATTTCTTTTGGCACTGCTATCATAATATACACATTATGAATTAATTAATTCCCAGTTAGTATATTATAATACTCCACAACTGATAAAATAATTATACCATTATAGATGATTAATCAACAGTCTAGGATCATCCTCTCATTTCATATATATATGGAACATGAGAAATTACAACAGTGACTGGTAGCAATAGATTACAAGACCCTTTAAATTCTACCACAAAATTTTGGGATTTCGGTTGATTAATAATCTAGCAAATAAAATGCATATATTTGGGTTGTCTAATTGATTGAACTTGAACCTATGCAGCCGGAGCATAATCATAGCTATCATCGTCGTCATCGCCCTCCAAGGAAGCTGCGGGAGCATAGTCATAGTCGGTGTCATCGTCATCGCCCTCCAAAGAAGCTGCAGGAGCATAGTCATAGTCGGTGTCATCATCGTCCCCATCAATGCACGCTGCTGCTCCGGGGAAGTAGTATCTTTCGTCTCCATTGCTCGACATGAAAGAGGAAATGGTCCTTGAAACAGCAGACATGTTCTGGTTCTTCTCTGTTTTTGATGCGGTGAGTGAGTTTGAATATAGATTGAAGAATTGGGAGGTGTGGATTTTATAGAGGGCCTGCACATTGCTGCGCGGGGAAGGCGCGTGGAGGGAGCGAGCCGAGTGCAGGAGGCAAATGCCAGTCCCAGGTGGCGCTGACGTGGATGTCCACGTGTGAATGTCGGCACGACAAGTAGGACTGGTAAATGCGAGCGACTGAGTATGGCACGGGAATGTTCCTTGGTTCTGACACGGGGGATTGGTGGAGGTTCTGTGCAAGTGGGTGGTGGTGCTTTTGGGGTCGCTGTTGTCGTTTTGCAGCCTTTTGTTGTGCGTTCTGGAGATGATTGAGTTTTGAGCAGGTGTTGTCGTGGCTGGCTGCAATTGGTGGAGGGTTAAGGCTCATGGATTCTGGAAGAGAAAGTCACATATATGATATCTGACTTTTGGGATTTGTCAGGGGCAGGTCAAGAGTTCTGTAGATTATTGTCTCTTTATAAGATGATAACGGGATGATTGAGTTTCGGGGCAAATTTACATTATTATTCTTGTTTATAATCAAAATGAGGTTAAAGATTGCAAAACTCATCTCGTTCATTTTATGGCTACGCCTAAGAAAAATGACAAAATTTGTCTTATACATTTTGAAATGAGACGTTGAGCATTAAGAATAAAAATATATTTTAAACTATGTTTTTCAATAAATAGTAAGCATTTTTAAAATGATGAAAATGCCACTAAATTAATAATTGCAAAATTCTAAATAATCTTTTTAAAACCTTATATTTTTATCTTCTAATTAAATTTTATAGTTTAGTTTTGTTCAAAGTTATTAATTTGTTGATCAAGTATTTTTTTTTAAATTAATAAAAAGTATGTCATGTCTATTTTTTTTTTGGGTTGTAATCTATAGAAAACCATTTCTATTATTATTTATAAATAATATATTAATTAAATGAAACTATCTAATCAGTTTTGGTGATTCTACATATTTCATAGCAGATTCTACATATATGTGCCAAAAAACCCTCTTTGCTCCTGTATCCATCACCTAATTCACGGATTTGAAATGGTGGTGAAGGTTATGAAGTGGTCAAGGAAGTATGAGGTGAGGCTAATCATGCGGCGGATAGAGGAGTTTGGTCCGCATGTTATGTGATGAGAGGGACGGTAATCTTATTGTATCCATCCTGACGAATCGGTTTTTTGCCTCTGATGTTTGGACATGGGAGGAAAACCAGTCTGGCGTTGGGCTTAGGACATTTTTGTGCACCTGAATATATACTTTTCTCACTTTCATACCTTTTTTTCTTCTTCTCTTTTTTGGGATCTCGACTGAATCAAAGTGGTTGTTGGCGGTGGCGAAGGAGAGGATGGAGGCAAGGGTGAGGAAGAGGAGGGGGCGGCATCGGAGGAGGGTGAGGAGGAGGGAGGTGGAGAGAGTGGCATTCACTTGAAAATTTGATGAATAATTGAGAGTAATTTCGTCTTTTTACACTATTGAAATTGGACCAGATTATACCATATTTAATTTTGATTCAATTTCAGGGGTAATTTAGGTATTTTTAGTATTTTAGGAGTAAAGTGTCCTAAAATATATTTCATGGTACTGAAAAAAGAAGATTAAAATGTAAGGTATGAAAGTGAGAAAAATGAATATTCATGTACACAAAAGTGTCTTTTTCCCTTACAAGTTATAAAATCGATAAGACCTGATCGAATCTACAGGGGCCAAATGGAGTTTAACCCAATTCAACTTTTGTTATCGAGTATAAAGTAAAAATGTGTAATGGTGTACATACATGTACATGTATTTTAGTATAAAATCAGTAAATGAGACTGGCAAAGAACACAAGCATACAACAATTTAGATTAACCAAAAAGAAAATAACATATGTGAGGGCACTTTGGAACTATAAGTTAGAGAATATGAATTATATAAACATGCAATAAAATAATATCATATATCCGCACAAATAACAATACCGCCTCTTAGTATTGGAGTCGTCATATGCTCGAGGTGTTTACTATTCCTCTTAGATTAGAGGACACATCGAGTCTACGTGGGGCGCGACAATTACGAGATGAGGGTTCTGAAGATTTGAACCTGTGTCAGTCACCCACTGACCCTCTCAAACTCGATATCACGACTCTCGCGATCACACAATATTTGTCAATATAACATAATCGAATATGAAATCAATTCAAGTACATCATGCAATCATAAATAATTCATAGTTCACTTTCCTTTTCGAAAAGTTAGCTATACATAAAGGGTCATCAATATTCCTAAGATGAGTTTCTTTGTGAATAATAAATTAAAGAACAATATCGATGACTTGAGAATTAAAACCAACAACCTCATACTTATTAAATAAGATCTTTGCCACTCCACCCGCAATCTTTAATCCTAAAATGAGTTGATGTCATCTAGTTTGTTAAGGAAGTTTAATTTGTCAATGACTCACTGTGATAGTACTGATAGTGATAGCTTACTAAGTAAGTAAGCTCTTGAAGCACACTTTAGTTTTAAGTATCATAGTTTGTGGTACTTTACTAATAAGCACTACCACCAGACATTACCAACAGACAACTAAAAACAATTTCCCCCATACAACATTCCATAACTATCATAAACAACATCAATTGACCCATCATTGTCACTACCTAGTATCGGTATATAGTATTTATATAATTTCTTTTGGCCTTGCAATAATAATATACATATATATATCCTATCAGTTATGAAGTATTATAATAGTATATATTATTATAATACTCCATAACTGATAGGATGCAATTATAGGTTAATCGTAGGCTAGGATAATTCTCGCTTTCACATATATAAATATAAGGATACAATTCGGTACAAACCAGCTCAAACGTCCAAACTGTCTTAACCAATCTGAAACGTTGGATCAATGAAAATCTACGCGCGCAATATTTCAGTGTGCGACACGTGGTTAGGAAGGCTGACCCGCGATATTTTTTCGGGTCGTAAAAATTTCATCTTCGGCGTAAAAAATTTACCTGAACCCAAATATTACATTCTTAACGCAAAAGTTCTACATATTTGAACAGTTTGAACAGTTCACCCAGTTTGTACATAATTGTTTCTCTATAAATATATATATATATATATATATATATATATATATATATATAAAATATGTGAAAATACAACACTGGTAGCAATAGATTACAATAGGCCCTTTCAATTATACTACAAAATTTTGGTATTTTAGTCATATATTTGGGATATTCAATAATAATTGATTGAGCCTATGCAGCCGGAGCATAATCATAGCTATCGTCGTCGTCATCGCCCTCCAATGAAGCTGCCGGAGCATAGTCGTAATCGGTGTCATCGTCATCGCCGTCAATGCGCGCTGCTCCGGCGTAGTAGTGTTTGGTGACTTCAGTGGTCCACTTGAAGGAGCCAATGGTTCTTGCAACAGCAGACATTCTTTTCTCTGTTTTTTTTTAATTTTTGAGGTTGTCTTTGAGAGATTGTCTGAGTTTTTGGATGGATCGATGATGTTTTGGGGAATTTGGGTTTTATAGAGAGGAAGAGAAGAGTTTCCACATTGCTGCGCGTGGAGGGAGCGAGCTGAGCGTAGGAAGCAAGTGTCAGTCCCAGATGGAGCTGACGTGGCTGTCCACGTGTGAATGTCGGCACGACACGTGGGAGGGGTTTCTTGTTTCTGACACGTGGGATTGGTGGGGGAGAGGGTGCAAGTGGGTGGTGCCTTTTGTCGTCGTTTTGTTGCCTTTTGTTGTGCGTTTTGTAGGTGATTCAGTTTTGAGCGTGGCTGGTTGTGATTGGCTGAGGGTAAATGCTCTTGGATTCTGGGAGAGAAGACCCATATCCTGACTGAGACTAAGAGGACATCTGACTTTTCGGGTTGCTCATGGGCCAGCTCAAACAATGTTGCTCTTCGAGCATAGGGCTGCACAAAAATTACCCAACCGGCCGAACCGAATTGAACCGATGACTGAATCGAAAAACAGAAAACTGTATCTTCATTGGTTTGATTAGTTTATAAGATTAGAACCGAAATAAAACCAAACATAACTTAAAATGATCAATTCATACACGTCCTCTATTAAATTATTGATGTTCGTTGATTTGACTTAAAATATAGAAACAACAGAAAATAAGTCGAAACCAGCTTAAAATGTGAGAAATTTATGAAAATTTGATTCAAAGAAAATCGAATTAAAAATTAATTGTTTAAAAATCGAACTCCAATAGACTGCTTTGATTTTTGTTTTTTTTATAAATAAATTTATTGGTTCAATTCAATTTTAATTTGGTTTAGTCTGAAAGCAAAACGTGAACAACCCTATTTCATACCCAATTGAGGTGAGGCCGAAGATTACAGACACATGAAGTGTTATTATTATTTATAGGGGAAAAAAATCTTCAAATCCAATAAACATAATATCCAATGATCGAATGAATAAAACACAAAAATCAGTACTGTTGTCAGTACTATCTACACTCGTATAAAAAATTCCACACCTGACGTAGATAAACAACATGATCACTAAATTTATTTCAAACTCATCTTATTAATTTAAATCATGTTTATTCTGACAAAAAATTATTGCATATTATTTCACTATTGACTCAGATTTGAGAGACACAATAAAAACTAAAAGAGAATAAATTTATAATATATAAATACTGCAGCGAGACTCGAATACATTTTTCTTGAACCCCAGTTTCAATGTGTAAACAGTTGGCTTAACTAGCTCAATAATTAGTAATTAGTCCTAATCCTAACGGGAAGGAACAGAAATATTATAGATTTATTGATTAACCACGATCCTAATGATTACGTAGAATGTCTACGTCTTCCATAAAGTACGCACACAATCTCTCCCATATATATTTCGGCACATTAACATTGATTAATATATAAATTATATTCATAATTACATCAAGTGTACTTAGTAGTTAGTACCAAGTCTTCAATCATCTACTTTTTAATATTAATTAATCTTATAATATACATAAATATACCAACTATATGTATCCTAGAGAACTGAACTTGAAAACTCGTCTATTATCCTAATGAATGTAAATAATATAAATATGAGTAAAATTAAAAGAACGTCCATCATAAGTAAATAATTAAACTATAGTCTCATTTATTACTTGACATATAAGTTTTGGGGAGACTTATTAAACGTCTTTGGATCACATCATTTACCACATATAATAATAAAATACTCACAATTTTAATTTGCTGCAGATACGTATCTTATAATTTGATTGGTAAAATCTAGTAAGTACATCTCATAGATGCACTATAAATTATTGTTAACTATATAAAACCTTCCAAGAATCCAAATGAGAACTAGTATATAGTATTATAATTGTTAACAATATTCAATTAGATTAATTAAACATTAGGACCATACAAACGTACAACACAAGTTCTCATAATTAAGCAACTTAATTAATTAATTAATAACTAAACTAGCTAGCTAAGCTAGGCAACTAGGCAAGTCTCTGAAGCACACCGATACAACATATTTGTAGCCGTTGATTTATATCTCTCTCTCCGAATCATCCAATTCTTCAAGCCGCCGGCGCAAAATCATAGACACCGTCGTCGTCGTCGTCGCCGTCTCCTTCCACGGACACGGCCGGAGCATAGTAGTACACGGCAATGGCATTGTCATTGGCGCGAGCACAGTAGCACTCTCGTGCACCCGCATGCACAGTAGTAAGGTTCAGCTTCATCGAGACACAAGACATTGTGCGGCGAGGTACAAGGTTGTTGTTGTTGTTGTTGTTGTTGAGGTGAGGAATGGGTACATATATAGAGAGCGAGAGCGAGAGCGAGGACGTGGAGTCTCGTGGACGTGCGTGTGTAGGAGAGGCACGAGTGTGTGGAGCTCGTGACCGGACATGGCCTCCTTTGGGACTTGCATTACAACATGGCATCGCATTTTCGACAATAACTTTTCTGATACTCGATCCTGCACTATCTCCAATATTCCATTTATTCGCCAACATAAATAAACCTATATATATGTGTGTGTGATCTTTTACTTTTTTTTGTAAATAATAAATTAACTTGTCTTCGTCACGACATTAATGCGAACACGCGGTGGAAATTATCTGCTACGTGGACACCGTGAGGTGCTCATGTATTTATTTATTATTTTATGGAATTCTTTTCATGTATAACGAAAAATATTATTCAGTCAGTAACTATCATCATGCAACTTGTGCAATTTTCAGGACTTTATACATTTTTAGGGGTAAAATCAAGGTTTTAAAAAAACGCTAGGCACTAATCGGGCGGACAATACTTTAAAAGAATTAATTCAGGATTAATCAGATTGGTCGGAGATTAATCGAATTTGTATTTTTTTTATTTTTTTTAATACAAAAATGAATTATGCTATTAAAAAAAAGCAATCTCACAGTTAATTATTTACAAGTAGAAACCAATTAAAGATAAATGATATTAAATAGTTTCTACCATGTCCGAGACGTTTTAAGTTTAAATGTGTAAATTGTAATTTTCAATTGATTTTTTTTAAATAATAGTCCCGCCTGGGCTGATTAATCGGCCGCCTAGCCCGTTTTTTGGCTTTCACCGTTCAACTAGTGAGAAACCGCACGGCAAAGCCCAAATAAGCGCCTATGCGGCCGCCTAGACTGTTTTTTTTGGAACACTGGGTAAAATTATGTCTACACACTAGTTTTTGGACTGCAACTATTTGAAGATAGTAGTGCAATAACGAAAACAGCCTTCAAAAAAATTTCCTTTACAAATTTTTTCTCTCTTTCTCGGTCTGTCTTATCCTGTTGGTGCATTTGTCTCGTCGTGTGAGAAAAAGACCAGACCAATTATCACCACCGCAAGCTCCTCACCGTATACATATGGTTATCTTCAGGGGTGGTAGGCAGGGACAGGATCATGGGGGCAAAAAGGGGGAGCACCCCTCCCTCCGACTCGAGAATTCATAAAATTTTAGTATCGAACAGTCATAAAAGTATACGGCTACTTGACTATGAGAGTCTACTAAATCAAACTGTGATACAACTTTTGAGAGTGACATAGTCTTACTCATAGTATGACCAAATCATGTTAAATTAGAACCCATTAGTACTCACATTTGACCCAAACGACTAAATTATTAGGTTTAGTGGGACAAGGGGTCGCTTGGGGATGAGCTAAAAACACATATCTTGGTGCACAAATTGAATGCCATATTTATTGCTATCGAGCAGAAAAACCACTTATGCGGCGAGAAAGGTCGGGTGTGTAAATATTGCATGTCGTTGATTAATTAATCAACCCGAAAAGCATTGAAAATGATGTGTAAGATCTAGAGATAAATTTATGCTCTTTTCTCTTGTATTCTTGGTAATTATACTCTGCTAATAAGAAGTTGAGAATTCATTACCAAAGCACTTATTGAAGATGGTAGAAGATTGAGTGTGGCTTGATGTTAATGCTCTACTTGTACTCTTAAGGTTATAATATTATTAGAGTTGCATACCAATTTCGAACACTTGGAAGGTAATTTTGGTTTAAGGTTTATACGCATAAAATCTAGGGATAATGACACTTTATTACACCTAACTATAGCGAAATGACACTTTCATACCTTAACTATTTTAGTCTTTTTTTTAACACCTTGTCAATTTTTTTGTGACAACCTATCTCTAAAAATGCCTAAAATACCTAAACTACCCTTGGTTTAAGAAATCAAAAATTGAATTAATTCAATTTTGTTTATCTTTTGTTCAATTTGGTTTATATTTAAGATGCAATTACAATTATGCTCTCAAATCTAAAATTAAATTTGAACCATTTCAAATCTGGTTTGATAAATCAAACTGGACCAATTTTATTCTAATTTCTTAAACCAAGGGTATTTTAGTCATTTTAGCGTAGGTTGTCACAAAATATATGTCATGGTACCAAAAAAGAGAAAAAAATAGTCAGGATATAAAAGTGTCATTTCGCTATAGTTAGGTGTCACAAAGTGTCATTATCCCTAAAATTTATTCCATGTTTATAAAAATTCATTCATGTCATTTTTGGGTTTTGCTTCTTTGATTAATTGGGTTGCTGTAGAAAGGACCTAATCAACCCAGAATCTGGAAAGTTTTGTGGTTCTATAGAGAACAATGATTATTTTTCTCGAAAATGCATGCCTGTGGGGTGTATTTAAGCAATAGTACTTGCTCCATGTATGTTTAAAATTGCATTCTTTGTGAATCTGCAGTTCATTTCCTCTTCCTATTTGTACATTGTGACTCTCTGCAGCTGCAGATTTAAAAAAAACATACCTTGAATCACTCAAATATCAGATACTGAAAAGGACGCTCATATAATTTTTTTGTTTGTTTGCCTTTTCTGCCATTACATTGTTACGGTTTTGCCACAAAACCCAATAACTACATTACATTCATTCTGATAGTATAAGATTTACCCATTTCTGCCATCAAATTTGTCTTTTTTGTGGACTTATCTATAATATTCATCAAGTTTTGGCATCTCTGAGGCAGAAATCCAACATTGGTCTCAAACCTAAGACGGGTTATTTGTTTGCTTGCTACAACGATTGAAGAAGAATAAGGAGCTTCATGCAGGTACGATATCAGTCCCTTTTAAGCATTTATGATTCTCAGTTCATAAAACTTGCTCACACAATTCCTCTGCATCTTAATTTTGCTATTTATTCTTGAATTGTGACTGTGTTACTGTTTAGGGTAAATTTCGCATAACCCCCATAATTATACGCGTGTCTCACATCCCCTCCCTTAACTACAATTTGTGAGGTGGCTTAATTATTCAAAAGTCCCATTTTACCTTTTTTTGTTGATTTTTTTTTCAAAATTTTGTTAAGTTTTGTGAAATGACGAAAATACCCTTGTATCTGAAAAATTAAAATAAAAAAATTATTTTGAACTTTTTTTTCTATTTTCTTTTACAAAAATAAAGAATAAAAAAATATTTTAGTATTAATTTTTTTTAAAAAAATTTATTTTAAAAAATTAATAAAAATAAAATACGATGTTTAAAAATAAATTTTTAAAAAATTATTTTTACTACTAACAAAATTTTATTTTTTATTTTGTACAACAAGAAAATTAGAAAAAAAAGTTCAAAATAATTTTTATTTATTTATTTTAATTTTTCAGATACAAGGGTATTTTCGTCATTTCACAAACACTTAACAGAACTTTGAAAATGTCAACAAAAAAAAGTAAATTGAGATTTTTGGATAGATAAGGCACCTCACATGTTGATTTGTAGTTAAGAGAGGGCATGTGAAACACGCGTGTAGTTAAGAGGGGTTATGTGAAATTTGCCCTACTATTTATGATTCCTCAAACGTTAAAGCACGTGGCGGAGGAACATTCCACCCTTGAGTCTGAAATTGTGAACTACATCACTCTAAGACAAAGGATAAAACAAAACAAAGCATCCAACACAAAATTTTAAAAAACAGTGTCGTTTATTGCAACTCTTACATGAATCCTCAAAATTTACTAGAGGGTAAATTTCACATGACCCCCTTTAACTATACGCGTGTCTCACATGCTCACCCTTAACTACAAAATCAATTTGTGAGGTGCCTTAACTATCTAAAAATTCCACTTTACCTTTTTTTTGTTGACTTTTTTCAAAATTCTGTTAAGTTTTTATGAAATGACGAAAATACCCTTGTATCTGAAAAATTAAAATAAATTAATTAAAATGATTTTGAACTTTTTTTTTTCTAATTTTCTCATTGTACAAAATAAAGAATAAAAATTTATTAATAGTAAAAATAATTTTTAAAAAGTTTTTTTATAATAAAAATTTACTTTTAAACATCGTTTTTTATTTTTATTAATTTTTGTAAATATTTTTTTTAATAAAAAATTAATACTAAAATATTATTTTTATTCTTTATTTTGTACAACGAGAAAATAGAAAAGAAAGTTCAAAATCATTTTTATTTATTTATTTTAATTTTTCAGATACAAGAGTATTTTCGTCATTTCACAAAAAACTTAGCAGAATTTTGAAAAAAGTCAACAAAAAAAGGTAAAATGAGATTTTTGGATAGTTAAGGCACCTCACAGATTGATTTTGTAGTTAATGGGGGGCATGTGAGACACTCGTATAGTTAAGGGGGGTCATGTGAAATTTACCCTTTACTAAAATATCAATCCTTTCGCATTTTCACAATTTCACGCCTTCTGTTTTGTTGCATTGAAGAGCTCGAGATGGATTAGCGCGCCAAACAATGCCGTCATTCACTAGAACCTTTGCTCATTGATGAAAAATACTAGAAAACTTGCAATACAAAGTGTCAAAGTGTCAAGTCTGAAGTATGTGAATTTGTTTACCAACTTAAATAATAGTATGAGCCTTCATCATCAGTTTTAGCTTTTAAGCGAGTTGGGCTTCTGATATGTTATCAGGTTTTGAAAACCCGAAAATGGGGCAAAACCGAAAGACCAACATGCCCATTTTCGGGGCCTAATGTTTGAGGGGAAGGTCATGTGAGCAAGAATGGAGAATCAAGAGCATGTGATGTGGGATTGTGGAACCATGTGAAGAGCAGTGGCTATGTCTGGCCCCTTAGAATTGACTCATCATTCACATTCACATTCACATTACAGCCTGTATTAGTATTTAGCTCTCTGGACCACTTGTCTTCAAATCTTATTCATGACATCAAATTGTTGAATTTGTGATTCATCAATGCACCCATTTTTTGTTTCCTTTTCCATTATTCTAATTCATTTTTTTCCTACAAGAACCTTATCTTTTGTATCACAAATAAAGTTGACTTGCTTAGGCTGTCAAGGATTTGATTCATCAATATAAATAACTGACCCATTCAAGTTGACCCTAAATTTAGTGCAAATTGACCAATAATAGAACCTAATGGATTGACTGTTTCTATTCAGCTACATGTAAAAAAAAATTATGTTCGGGTCTGACGATCACTTCTTTTTAAAATATCAAAAATGTCCTGATTTTTAGAACATCGATTTATTTTTATATAATTTACTTGATTAGGGAGACCATTCTCTTACATACTCAGTTTGACCACTTGGTATGTGTACGATAGAATGTTTTAAAAGCGGGTAGGAGGAGCATATTATTAAAGGGCAGTCACTATTCCAGAATAGTACCATGCTCATAATTGTTATGTGAAGAAATATTATGATTTTATCTATGATTTTCCAATTTGATTTTCTATTCTACCCAGTCGAAATCAGTTGATTTGTAATTTTTTATTTGAAAAAACTTTAAGCCTGACTTATGGCGTAAAAGAATTTAGGGAAAATTTCACTTAGCTCCTCTTAAGTTTGGCCGAATTTCACTTAACTCCCCTTAACTTCAAAATCAACTTGTGAAGTCCCTTAAGTTTAAAAAAGTTTCACTTTACCCTTTTCTGTTAACTTTTTTTTAAATTCTGTTAACTTTTGCAAAATGACGAAAATACCCTTTTATTGAAAAATTATAATAAATTAATAAAAATAATTTTTGAACTTTTTTATATAATGTTTTCATTGTATAAAATAAAGAATAAAATTATGTTAGTAGTAAAAATAGTTTTTTAAAAGTTTTTCTTATAGTTTTTTTTTAATTTTAAAATGATTTATAAACATCTTTTTTATTTTTAAATTTTTATGAATTTTTTAAAAAAAATTAATAATAAAATATTTTTTTATTCTTTGTTTTTGTAAAAAAACAAAAAGTTCAAAATTATTTTTATTTATTATTTTTAATTTTTTAATGAATGGTATTTTTGTCATTTCACAAGGACTCCACAAGTGGATTTTTAACTTAAGAGGGGATAAGTGAAACTCGGCCAAACTTAGGACTGGTCAAATAGAATTTTTTCAAGAATTTAAATTCACAATTATAAAAAATATTAGCTAAAACTGAATGTTAACTCTTCTTTAGATTGGTTAAGGACTTAGCAGGGTTCCCACGGAGCGGTAAGAAGCAAGGCTGGGGCGGTATAAGAGAAAGAAGTAAGTGATGGTTTTGCTGTTACAAAATCTGGTCTTAGCTTAACTGCAATCCTTCCCGCTCTAGTTCGACTAGTTTTCCTTTCACACATGATTATCACAACTCTATCGAAATATAAAATTGTAAACAAAATAACAATATAAGATAAATAATATATTCACAACGACACGAGTTTCAGCGAGCCGGTTAACCACAATACTTGGTCTGCAAGAATCGGAACCAAACTGAAATTAAAATTCGTTCAAAATTAAAATCAAAACCAAGCTATTGCATGTGATTCACGATTTTTTGGTTCCGATTCGATTCTTGATTTATGATCGACTCGAGTCTTGAATACCCATAAGAGATTTAAGGGATATTAAGGACATTTCATAATAAAAAAAAAACCTTTTGTTTTGTAACTTCTTCCCGGGAAACAATTTCTTTGGTTGGAAAATACTTTATTGGATAAGGGTTTTAGAATTAGGAGAAACCTCCAAAAACTAGCAATAAATTAGTCAAAATAGGCTGGCCTTTTTTATTTTATTTATTCATCACAAAAAAATACAATTCTTTTTTTATTTTTCAAAAGTTTTCGAATTTGAATCAAACTCGGTTTTTGGTATCCATAAAACAACAAACAACCTGGAATCTTTTTTTCCCTGAACAAAAACAATAGAGAGAACCATAAATTTACAGAGAGAAAGAGACACAGCGAAGACGAAGCACAGTGTGTGAGATCTGCAGGTGGCAAGCGATCGCCACCGTCCGATTCGCGTTGACCCAATAGTCAACTGTCCGGCGCCGCCGCAACCTCAAAACGCGTACCGTTTTGTTGTCGCTTCGCTGCTCTCAATCAATCTCACGGAGGGCTTCGCATTATCGTCTCTCTCTCTATTTTTATAAATATATGTATGTATATATATAAACCCACCACTCGTCCTCACGCAACTTTTTTCTAATTTTACTTTTTATTCGATTTTTCAAAAAAAAATAAAATTCCCCTTTTTTTTCTCTCTCCGGTCTCGACCTCCATATATTGTTTCTTCTCCTTCGTTCGTCTCTATCTGCTTCTCTGTCTCTTTGGTTTCTGCGGCGAGATTTGGCTGATCTGAGGCGGTTTTCGACGCTTCAGGTATGTTTTTAGATCTGGGTTTATGCTCAATTCTGCAATTGATGTCTTCTTCTGCAATTTTTTTATTCTAAAATCAGTTTTTTTATGTGGGTTTTGATTTGGGTTTTTGGGATTGAGCTTGAATTTAAATGGGTTTAGTCTGAGTTAGTTGGATTTGATGTGTGAATATTTGGGTGAGTGATTTGTGGTGATTCAGATTGATAAAGGTTGAGATTTGGTGTTCTTTCATGACAATGCAGTTCGTTTATTTTTTAGGATTTGGTGTTTTGTATAAAGAATATTGGTTTTTAGTAGGAATTTACTGAATATGGGATTTGTGTTTCATTTAATTTTGAGCTCTTATTGGTAACTATAAAATTGAAAAGGTTGCTGAAGTAGCTAAATCTATGAGGTCCTTTCTGTTTCATGACCTTTTTTGGTCTGTGTGATGTTGAATTTGGGTACTTAGAATTTACTCTTGCTTTGGACTTATTGATAGGTGCAATGACAGAGGCCAAACTTGAAACAGAAACACCATCTTCGTCATCGTCCAGAAACCTTCCTGATTTCAAAAAGTCGATCAAGCTTAAATATGTCAAGCTTGGTTACCATGTCCTTATTACTCATGGAATGTACCTCTTCCTTTCGCCTCTATTGGTAGTGATCGCGGCACAGCTCTCGACTTTTTCACTGAACGATCTGTATGATCTCTGGGAGCATCTCAGATATAATCTGATTTCTGTCATAGTCTGCTCGACCCTCTTTGTTTTCCTCAGTACCCTTTACTTTCTCACCCGTCGCCGCCCGGTGTATCTTGTCAACTTCTCGTGTTACAAACCCGAGGAGGCTCGGATATGCACCAAGAGGATCTTCATGGATCAGTCTCAGATGACGGGTACTTTTACAGAGGAGAATCTGGAGTTCCAGCGCAAGATCCTCACGAGGTCTGGCCTTGGTGAATCGACGTACCTCCCAGAGGCTGTACTGAACATACCTCCAAACCCGTCGATGAAGGAGGCCAGGAAAGAGGCTGAGCTTGTGATGTTTGGCGCCATTGATGAGCTTTTCGCCAAGACCTTTGTGAAGCCCAAGGACATCGGGATCTTGATTGTGAATTGCAGCTTGTTCAACCCGACCCCGTCGCTGTCTGCAATGGTTATAAACCATTACAAGCTTCGGGGGAACATCGTTAGCTATAATTTGGGTGGAATGGGCTGCAGCGCTGGTCTGATCTCGATCGATCTCGCCAAAGATCTTCTTCAGGTTCATCCCAATTCGTATGCGCTCGTCGTCAGCATGGAGAACATCACGTTGAATTGGTATTTTGGGAACGACAGATCAAAACTCGTCTCCAACTGCTTGTTCCGAATGGGAGGAGCCGCGATATTACTCTCCAACAGGGCCTCCGTCAGGAGTAGATCCAAATATCAATTGGTTCACACCGTGAGAACCCACAAGGGCGCTGATGATAAATGCTTCACTTGTGTCACCCAAGAAGAGGACTCCGCGGGGAAGGTTGGTGTAACCTTGTCAAAGGATCTGATGGCAGTTGCAGGCGACGCCCTAAAGACCAACATCACCACATTGGGGCCGCTCGTCCTCCCAACATCCGAGCAGCTGCTATTTTTCGCCACATTAGTCGGGAGGAAAGTCCTGAAGATGAAGATCAAACCCTACATCCCAGATTTCAAGCTAGCGTTTGAGCATTTTTGCATTCACGCTGGCGGGAGGGCTGTTCTGGACGAGCTGGAGAAGAACTTGCACCTGAGCGACTGGCACATGGAGCCTTCGAGAATGACACTGTACCGATTTGGCAACACGTCGAGCAGCTCGCTCTGGTACGAGCTGGCTTACACGGAAGCCAAAGGGCGGATCAAGAGGGGAGACAGGACGTGGCAGATAGCGTTTGGCTCGGGGTTCAAGTGCAACAGCGCTGTGTGGAAGGCGCTCAAGACCATAGACCCGGCAAAGGAGAAGAGCCCTTGGATGGATGAGATCGACAACTTCCCAGTAGACGTCCCAAAGGTTTCGACCATCTGAAGAGTGAAAACCCCAAATCACATTTTCTTTGTTTTCAATTTTCAATTACATGTTAGAGATGTTAAAATTATGGCTGTCTAGGTTTGGTAAACTTGACTTTCAATGCAATGTTGGAACTTCTTGTTGATTTCAGGATCTGGTATTAATTTGATTTGTTGTGGAGTGTAATTTTCCTTACAGATTCTTTATGGCATGCTGACAGATTGGAGTTAAGACTTTTTGTTTTGGAAACTCCATGTATTGTGTTTCAGATGTATGGAAGTTTGATGATTTGGTTGCTGCATTTTTTACTCTTCTTTTTGGAATGCATTAATTTTGTGGGCAAGTAGGAGAATTTCTTGGAAGGCACATTCCACGGTTTTGTGGAATATTATTGTATTGAAAGAGAAGAGAAGAGAAGAGAAGAGGTCAATTTGTTTGAAATTTGTTGATTAGTTGGCTTTATCTTTGGAGTGTCATTTGTTGTTTGTCTTCTGTACAGAGTGTTTTTCTTGTGATTGTGAGTCAACAACGTGTGTCTTTCTTCATTGTTGCTTCCATAACCCATCTTCTGGTTAAATGTTTCCAAATAGTGACATTGATCATTTTATTTGGATCATTGATGCTCTGCCATTCCCTTAAATCAGGATATATTTTTTTGTAAATCACATCATTGTTCATGAAATAAAAAATTGAAGACTGTTTACCTTTTCAACCAAAAAAGAAGAATAAGACAAATTTACTGTAATTTCTTAAAATAAATTGAAGTTTTTGGATGGAAAACGTTAATTTTGAAAGTGTAAAGACGAAAATGTCTTTGGGTAAAAATCTAATTTAAAGTTTTTAAATTAATTTTTATAATTAAAAGGTATTTTAAACTTTTTACTTTAAAACTTACTATGGGAAATTTACAAAACTAAGTGCAATTATTTTTTACAATTTTCACAGTTCTTAATTTCATAACTAAAATGTTCACTTGATAATTGGCTAATAGTTTTAAATCAAACAAAATAAAATATAGCATTGAAATAGATGTGTGTACTTCAGGCAAAAATAAATGTTTAAGATCAATTAAAGGGTCATAAATATCATGCTTTGATGGGTTCCATAGCTGCAGGCTCTCTGTATACTAATAGAGGCCGGCACCAAATAAAAAGATATTAGGCAACATTACTTATGGACCACCAATTGGTGTTCCAACTATTAAAAGTACAAAACCTATCAGTTCAACACCAACCATATATTTAAAACAAAGCTCAACATGGCCAGATTGTCTCATAGTGTCATTATCCACAACTAATTATCAGAATTCCCAAACATGGTTAACACTAACCAAAGGATAAACTAATACTAGATGAGCCATAGTCTAAAGATTTTGCAGAATCACTGAGACTTCATCAATTAGATGATGGCTACTCTTTGGTTGACTTGTTGATGAGTGATTTGTGGATATGGGGAATCACGCCTCCGCCAGCGATTGTGCCTTTGATCAGCGTGTCGAGTTCTTCGTCTCCTCGGATCGCGAGCTGCAGATGCCTGGGGGTGATACGCTTGACCTTGAGATCTTTGCTCGCGTTGCCGGCAAGCTCAAGCACTTCTGCGGTCAGATATTCCAGTATAGCGGCCGAGTAGACGGCTGCAGTAGCTCCAACCCTCCCATTTGCGGTGGTTCTTGACTTGAGCAGACGGTGGATCCTTCCAACTGGGAACTACAGGTTGTGAATTGCACAAGAACGAAAAAGCTTAGGACTTAAACTACGTCACTTGACACATGATGAATAAAACCATCTTAAGACAATATGCTCCAGTGATCTATACCGCCAATACATTCCCCTCAACCATCGAGAAAGTAAAACCAAGGTTATGCTCATAGCTAGTCCACCAATCAATGACCGGGGCAAACAATCAACATAAGTTGAGTCAAGCGCCCACTTCTATGTAAGTGGGGTCTCAAGTTTGGATTTTGATACATATACAATTGCTGATAGTTAAAAATGAGGGGAACAAGAGCAACAACATACAAAACTACACTGGTAAACAATAAATATGTATCCAACAACATAGATAAATAGTTGGAAATGGATAAATATGTACAGAAGTAGGGGCTTCCTTAAATCAAACAAGGTAATCCAACCTGAAAATTTTACTTGGTACCATACAATCTACAACACAGGCCTGCATGGAAGCACTTGAGTTGGCACAAGCCTAACTACAAAGTTACATTCAGTTGAGCATTGCGAGAACGCTCACATCAATTAGGCCCGCTAATAGGCCACTAGAACCTTGTGGATTTCATTGGTCACATGATAATTGCTAATGAACTGCACGAAGGCAAATAACATTTATCCTCTGAGTTTCTCTTGATTTTAGCACTAAATCAATCATAATGAGAGTGACCCAAGATACATGATATATACACAAGAAAGCTCAAAAACACAAATCACCCAAATAAGTTACATAATAAGCACAGTAAACCAAGGAAATTATTGTACAAAAATAGTTTACAAAACCATCTACTAAACCAAGTTCTAATGAAATTGTGGACTGGGTTGCATGTTGAACAACACTCTCATTGTCACCTAAATTTCTTCTATCAATGGATAAAGGGCACAACCATTAATATACACCTTATGAGTGTTTCTCTGACAATCTAATAGTACAATAACAACATTACCATCAACAACATTACCATCAACAACCCTTGAACTCACTAAGCTAATATCCAACTTTTCCAGCCTAAAAACCCAGAAATTTCGCTCTTGCATCAAATCTAAAATTTCACTAAACCCACAAATTTCCTTCACGTTTAGCAAGATTAGTGAAATGGGTCAAACCTAAAACACCCAGAGAACCAACATTGAAACCAGAATCAACTGAAAATTCCAGAGAATCGAAATAACGGGAGCTGAGTGAAGGATCTGGAACACGAACCTGGAGACCGGCACGAGAGGAGCGAGAGGTGGGCTTCTTCTTGTCCTTGTCCTTGCCGGCGGCGGCGGAGGCGTTTTTGCCCATAATCAGACCCTTCGCGCCCTTCCCAGACATTTTCCCGCCAAAAGAGTTGCAGAGAAACGAAACGGTCTCTAAGCGAAAGAGGAAGGGTCTCTCTCTCTCTGAGTCACTCTTCGTCTGGGAAAGTGAAGTGAGGGTCGAACGAAAGGTGTGTGGGTTTTGGTAGAGAAGAGGCTTTATATATGTAGCCAGAATGGCAAATTTACCCTCCTTATCACTTTCCTTCTTCATCCCAAGCTAAGACTCGGAAAAAGTTTAATTTGGATCACTCAATTCTGTTTTATATGCATTGCCTTAACATTGTTAAAAGGGAAAATTCTACTCAGCACCTTTTACGTTGCCGAGTTTCACTTAACTCCTTTTAACTTTAAAATCAACTTGTGAAGTCTCTTAAGTTTAAAAAAGTCTCACTTTACTCTTTTATGTTAACTTTTTCAAAATTCTGTTAACTTTTTTGTAAAATGACGAAAATACCCTTTTATTGAAAAATTATAATAAATTAATAAAATGATTTTTGAACTTTTTTATATAATCTTTTCATTGTATAAAATAAAGAATAAAATTTTGTTAGTAGTAAAAATAATTTTTAAAAAATTTTATCTTATAAACTTTTTTAAAAAATTTTAAAATGATTTTTAAACATCGTTTTTTTTAAAAAATTTTATGAAATTTATTTTCTTAAAAAATTAATACTAAAATATTTTTTATTCTTTATTTTTGTAAATAAAAATAAGAAAACAAAAAGTTCAAAATCATTTTTATTTATTATTTTTAATTTTTTTAATGAAATGATATTTTCGTTATTTCACAAAAAGTTAACAGAATTTTCAAAAAGGTTAACTGAAAATTGGTGAAGTGAGACTTTTGCAAAGTTAGGGGACTCCACAAGTAGATTTTGAACTTAAGAAGGTTTAAGTGAAACTCGGCCAAACTTAGGAGTGGCTAAGTGGAATTTTCCCTTATTAAAATTTAGAAGGAAAACCTAAATTTTTCAAAAGTAAAAAATACTTCTAAATTGATTTGAAAACAATCCAACTTGATTTGACTCGGACCGACAATAATTCAGGTTTATGATCAAGTTCGGACAATGAGACCAGTTTGACTGGTCTATCTCCTTCTTCGTCGATGTTGCGTTTCTCCTGCAAGGAAATTGATGTCCGGTAAGAAGCCATTGTCGTCATTGATTGTGTGTTGATTGGAGATCTAGACGACCGGGATCGAGAGGGGATGATGGATTTGAGGAAGGGGCTAGAACGCAGTGCTCGTGTTGGAGTTCATGAGGATCGAGCTAACAAGTATTGAGTTTTCAATTTTGGGTTTTTTTGAATCTTCTCGACCCATAAAATTTTTTTTGACAACTTCATACTGATCGATGGCGGTGGAGAGGGTTTCGAAAGCGGTGACTCTCTAAAGTTCGTTCAAGAGGTTATCCAGGAGCACGTGTTCTCGTTCGTCGATTCCGAATAGGAACGGAAGGCGGCGTCGCTGGTGAGCTCATCATATCCCATAACAAATCTATAGCTTCCCGTTCTTCAATCGAGCTTACAATTACTGAGTTTTTTTATTATGGGTTTTTTAAAATCTCCACGACCCAGGATAAAATCGACAGCTCAGTGTCGATCGATGGCGGAGGAGAGGGTTTCGAAGGTTGTGCCTCGCCGGAGCTCGTTCCCAGAGAAGATCTCAGAATTTTGCCAAATTCAACGACGGCATTGGCTCCTCGCCGAGAAAGCATCATCGACAAAGAAGGAGATGGACCAATCGAATAGGTCCAATTTCCCAGACTAGATCCCAATTATGTTTATTACCGTTCCGTGCCAAACCAGTTGAATGATTTTAAATCAATACAGTGGTATTTTTGTCTTTTTTGAATAAAAAATAGGTTTTTCGCCCAAATTATAACGGTGTTATAATAAATGTAAAAAAACGCAATTTAGTGATCTCAAATTAAACATTTTATTATAGTTGTTGTAAAGTCTAAAACCGGCCACTATAATATAGATAAATTGTAATTAATCCTAAATTATGCAGTCACGATGGATGACAAAAAAATTCGGACCTGACAGGTACCCGATTAACTCTTCCCGGTTAGAATGGGAAAAACCCGAACAAAATCGGGTTCGGGTCTTTGATCGGGTGCGAGTGGACCTATATCCGTCCTGGTCTCAGCCCGTACATTTAAATTCTTTTTAATCAATATATTATATTTTATTAAAAACAGCAAAGAGTTAGTGAGTTAGACTTACTGCCAAATAATTTAATTTCTATGGTTAAATCTTTTGTCTCTTTTGTAAATGGTTTTTGAAAGCACTCGTATCTAAATTGTTACTTTAAACTTTTATCTCAAAACGAAAAATAAATGGCTGAATTTAGTACTGAAATATAGTTGCATAATTTGTTTTATAAGATTTGTTGAATTTTAGGTTAATAATAACGAATTATTTTTATAAATTACCCACCGTTAGGATGATTATATTATATAAATTGTCCAGCTTTTAAATAGTTGAAAAACTGTTAATGAAATAAAAATTGGATTTTCGAGTCGGTTTTGGATTTTGGAAAAACTCGTATCCGACGGTTTCTTTTGCGGGTCGAACACTCACTCAAGGTGTGCGGGTTTTTTCGGGTCGAGTACACACTCACATTGAACTAGTTCGGGTGCGGGTTTGGAACAACCCGACCCATTGCCATTCTTAGTCAGGATGACAAAACTACCCTCATCATGACTCCAGAATTTCGATACTGCCACTATGAGGACCAAGCCCAATAACAAGCCCCATGAGTCGAGAGGATCGCTTTTTTTCTCCACCGAGTTTCGAAATAATCGAGAGCAGTACTTTTTAGCTACAGGCCCTATACTATATAAAGTCTCAGCACCTTCACCGACCTGTTGATCTATCGCAAGTTTCTGATTTTCTCTCTCATTTTCTCGTTGATTCCAAAACCCGAATCTAGGTCACCGTCCCGATTTCTTGATGGCCACCGTCGGAGTGGAGGCGAAGCGACCGGAGGCGCTGCCGGAGGAGGCGTGCACGGCGAAGCCGGCCTCGAAGCAAGGCGAGGGTCTGAAGCAATACTATCACCAGCGCATCCACGATTACCAGCTCCTCGTCCGCCAGAAGACGCACGACCTCAATCGCCTTGAAGCCCAAAGGAACGACCTCAATTCTAAAGGTGTACCCTTTCTCTAACCCTAGCTCTCGATCTTGATTTCTTGCGATCGTGTATTTGGTGTGAATTTGGGTATTGCTTTGTTGATATCAGATTTGTTGTGTGTTTAGGGTTTTGTGAATGAGCTTTTTGGGTTTCCTCGGAATTTCGTAGAATGAGCTAGTTTCCTTAGTTTTAGAAAGTGAAGATTGACCATCAGAGTAAGTTAGGATTTTTGTGATTATACTTGTGAGGAATTGGCAAGATCTCTATACAATCATAGTGTTGATTGGAATGGGTGTGGAGGGAAGTATGTAGATCTTAGGTATACTTTCAACTTCTAAATTGAGGGTTTGCTTTGTTGTAGTGTGATTGATGTTGAAACGTTGTGCTGGGCTTCCTAGGAAAATTACCTGGTTAATTATGTTAAAATATGCATTCAAGTTAGGTTTTTTGGAAGATCAAGGGAACTACCTATTCATTCATGTGTTTATACCCAAGCAAGATCCTTTTTATAAGAAAGACTTGCATAAGGATTCATCTAGGAATTCCCATTTCACTCAGTAATTTCATAGAAGGAGCTAATTTCATTAATTTTGTTAAGTTAGGTTTCGACTAAGGTTGACCATTTGTGTGTATGCAATTTGTGAGGGAATAAGTTAGGCTTTGTTGTGATTATATTTGTAAGAAATTGCATAGATCTCTATACAATCACAATGTTGATTATAATGAACAAACCAACATGTGTTTAGTTAATGTACTGCTCCCTATATCTTTGAGTCCAGTAATGTGTGTATTGTTCAAGATATTTGGATGGCTGATTGTTTTTCTTGGTAATTTCTGTTTGTGCTTGTTTCTAGGTTAAATGTAGGTTGTAATTGTTGGGTATCATCATTAACATTATTATTTAAAATTGATAGTGAGGATGCTTAGAGAAGAATTGCAGCTACTTCAGGAGCCTGGATCATATGTTGGAGAAGTGGTCAAAGTTATGGGGAAGAACAAGGTTCTAGTTAAGGTGAGGATTGGTTATCATTTTATATCTAAATCATCTATTTGGTCTTGATTTGTTATTGCTTCTTTGATATTTTTCTTTCAACTAGTTCATTCTTAAACTACATTCTTAGCCGTGGTTTGATAGTTAAGGAAGTGCGATATATTATTTGCTAGCTAAAGAATTGGGTTGTTGTTAATTTGAGTGTTTGACCCTTGTCTTTTATGAGTAATGTTTAATTTCTTGTTAACGCTTCAATAGTCTTAGTAATTTGGTTTGATAATTAATTTGAACATAGCGCAAGAAACTAGGATTAAAATTATTGCTTATTGTACATTGCCATTCCATGATGTTTTGCAAGTGTTCAATGTAATTTATTTTATAGTATTGAACAATTTATCGTGCTATATTTTCTGTGAAAAGTCAAATGCCATTTCACTACCTCTGCCTTTTATATTGTTTGAGTGGTAAAGAAGGGATGTGAATTTTTAAAAGCCCCAATGCAAATAGGCCCGTCTGTGATTGTAGTATGCATTTGAAAGCTCATTTGGAGAGTGATGGGAAGTATATTTTGGATACATATATGAATTCAAATTTGGAATGCCAAATTATTATAATGTTTAATGTAGTTATGCAGGACATAATTATGGAAATGTTTACTGATAAATTGTATGAACCACACTACTCATATAGAGTTGTTTTTACTAAAGTATTTTGATGAGATGAGAACTGTACTGGTGGGAAAATTTTCCGTAATAGTGCAGCTGCTGATGTAATTGTATTTGTAGTCACCATACATATTACCTTGATCCCTTAATATCATTATGTAACCCAGGAAGATGTTCTTTAAATCCCTTTATGTTTTACTTAATATTGATTTCATGTTATAATAACTTCTGTCCAACAGGCTGTGTTTTCTTTTATCTATGAAATTATTATTCGGAACCCTCACCAATATACAGAATTAATCACAATCTCACATGTCTCTGTTTTTCTCATCAGGTTCATCCAGAAGGGAAGTATGTCGTTGATATTGATAAAAGTATTGACATCACAAAGATCACTCCATCTACTAGAGTAGCACTCCGCAATGACAGTTATGTTCTCCACTTGGTATTGCCAAGCAAAGTAGATCCTTTGGTCAATCTAATGAAGGTTGAGAAAGTTCCCGATTCTACATATGACATGATTGGTGGCCTTGACCAACAAATTAAAGAGATTAAGGAGGTTTGTCTTCTTAATTTTCTTCTGTTCGGTATTTTACATTTAAAATATTATGGTACTTTTAACTGGTTATGAATTTTGTTGTAATTTTTATGCTTTGTAATGATCTTTTCAGGTCATTGAGCTACCGATTAAGCATCCTGAATTGTTCGAGTCTCTTGGTATTGCTCAGCCTAAGGTATAATATGTAGCAATGTTGTTGAATGTGATTGATCATCTTTTGTTTGGGTTTTTAGTATTTCAATTCTGTTATTGAATCTCAGAGCTTGCTTAATGCGTGATATGTGCAGGGTGTTCTTCTGTATGGGCCTCCCGGAACTGGGAAAACATTGCTAGCCAGGGCAGTAGCCCATCACACTGATTGTACGTTCATCAGGGTGTCTGGTTCCGAACTAGTCCAGAAATATATTGGAGAGGGCTCTAGAATGGTCAGGGAACTTTTTGTTATGGCCAGGTTTGTCTCTTTAGTTGGTTATGAGTGGTTGTGTTATGGTCCCTGGCTCTAGATCGGGTAATGGGTCCTCGAGGTGATGGGGTTGATCGAGACGTGTGGTTTCGTCGACGACCTATTATGCAAAATCTCACAATACTCCAAAATACTCAAGCATGTGTTTCTCTAAAGTATTGCTTGCCTTTTTATTGATAATCCAAGCCCTTATAAATACATCATACTACTAGGAAATAGTGGAATATGAAAAGCAATGCAGTAAATAATAATAATTCAATCCCATCAATGTGGGAAGATGGAACAACTAAGGCACTAAAAGCTAGTGATAAATGATAATACTTAATAATAGTAATTGTGGACCACAACAGGTTGTTGGATCTGAGATGGTAAAACTCCAAAAATTACAAACTTATGAATTCAAAAGATAACAATGAAAAATAGGACATACACAAGTTGAGAGTAAACTATTAAGAACACGCGAGAAGAAGTTCTTTCTTGAACTACTTTTCTTATATCCTTTGATCTCTTTTCATAAACATTGAGAGCCTTTATATATATCCTACATGTAACTAAGTAAGAGTAGATGTGCCTACATTTAAGGAGCCACCACTTCCTATTCTAAAGGGATAAACTAGGGCTAAGACTAACACTTTGAACCATTCTATTCATGTACATTATTTTCTTTATGCCTAATATATATATATATATATATATAATAAATAACAAGATTAAATCTAACAGTGGTGCACTAGTGCTTGTACGTTGTTTTTCATTTTTTATGCTTTATTTATATTTCTAATTAAATGTTTCCTATTGTATATGATATAATTGTTAGAACTGATGAATTTTCTTACTTCCTTTGATTTGTTATCTTCACTTCAGTTAAGAAATGGATTGCATAATTTTTGGGTGGCATGAAACAATACTCAATTTGATTACAAATATTTAGAAATTGTATATATTAATTAATGTCGTGGCAGTTAGTTTGCTTAATGTCCTTTATGCATATGCTCAGCATACTCATTTGGTCTTTTGCTTCCTTTCCCCATCTTCATAGGGAGCATGCTCCATCCATCATTTTTATGGATGAAATCGACAGTATTGGATCAGCTAGGATGGAATCTGGAAGTGGCAATGGGGATAGTGAGGTGCAGAGGACTATGCTGGAGCTTCTCAACCAGCTTGATGGATTTGAAGCATCAAACAAGATCAAGGTTTGTTAAAAGTTAAAGAATGCAGATTTAGTAATCAACATAATGTGAATTTTGAATTCACCAACTAAATTATGTCTCAACTCTTGACAGGTTCTGATGGCTACAAATCGAATTGATATTTTGGATCAAGCCCTTCTTAGGCCAGGACGAATTGACAGGAAGATAGAGTTCCCAAACCCCAATGAAGATGTATGTGCTAGTGTAGCTCTTTGATAGTTTCTAAATAGTTTATTTCTGTAACGACTAGGAGAAAGTTTATTTTCAGAATTTACTCTCTCCGACTCTACCAACTAAAGTTGTGTGTGTTTACTTGTTTCCAATATGCAGTCTCGTCAGGATATCTTGAAAATTCATTCGAGGAGAATGAATTTGATGCGTGGGATTGATTTGAAGAAAATTGCAGAGAAAATGAATGGTGCTTCTGGTGCTGAGCTTAAGGTACTTTTGGTTTGTAAATTTACAATTATTTCACTTTGCAGTAACTTCACGGAAGTCAACTATCTTATGCATAATCCAATATGTGGTTCTATATGAAATTGAGAAAAAACTTGGACTTATCTGTAGAAATCATGCACGGATTTGTTGTTGTTGCTTTGATACCCTTTTTACACTCTACCTACCATCCAATGTCTGAACTTATAATGACATGGGCAGTATTTTTGGATGTGTCAAAACTTTAATTTTAATACAAATTGAAGTGTGATTGATGTTATTTGCATTCCGGTCTTTGTAGGCGGTGTGCACAGAAGCTGGAATGTTTGCTCTGAGGGAGAGGAGGGTCCATGTAACACAGGAAGACTTTGAAATGGCCGTTGCTAAAGTTATGAAGAAAGAGACTGAGAAGAACATGTCATTGAGGAAGTTGTGGAAGTAAACACGTTCCATGTCTCCCCTTTTAAGCAAAAAACCTTAAATATCGTCATCTCTTCCCCGTCGGAGTGTATGCATCGCACCATCCTAGCCTAAATGTTGTTCATCCATTCCCTTTAAGGGTTCGACCATTGTGGACGGTCTGGTGCTTAAAGAAGAGCTTGCAATTCATTTCTTTGGACATGAACCCCTTTGGTATTCAACTGTCTGTAGTGCTCTGAAAATGAATCCAACCTGCGCTTTCCTCTACTATTATTAGGTGGTTACTATTGTTGACTATCTTGTTGTTTTGATTTTTGTTTTCCACATGGCATTTAATATGGTGTTGTAGCTTGATGTTACATCCGTGTTCCTTATTTCTCTGAGAACATGCAAGGAACTTACCATTTGTTCTGACAATAACATGTACCTATACATACCTGTATAGGTAGTGGTTGGCAGGTCTGATGAACCATTGCATGCCCAAAATGTCAACCAAATGGAAGGGAATGGAATGAGACTTGTTCTTGATAATATCTTAGTGATGATGTTGCTTGTTTTGGCAGTTGGGAATCTGGAAAGTGAATGAATGAGGTTGCTTTGGTTGGAACCTATAGATTAAAGACTATTGGTTGTCATTGATTTGATTTCCAGTGTGGATGTAATGTAGCATTCAGGTCAGCAACCACTGCTTCACCCATTTACTAATATGATTGAAAAGGTAGCAAAGACTTGAGAGAGTACCAACTTCTTTAGACTTTTTGGTCGTCCCTCCCTGCCCTGCATATACATCCATTATTGCAATTTAGTGATTTCAAAAGTGTGTTACTTACACTAACTTTACATATACTCGGATCAAAGTATTTTTAAAACTTTACATTCATGTCCTTAACTAAAATTTGGATCGGTCAACTAATATCGAAAATTTTCACCCGTCAACTATTTAGATGGGAAATCAAAATGTTAATTTGAAAAGTAAAAAGACGAAAATGTCCAATTCAAATTTCAAAATTTTAAAATGTGTCCTCGTTTGAATTTTGGGGTTTCTAATTTAGGTTTTGGGCGATTTCAGTAAGTGGAATTATACACCGTCTCCAGTGTTGTTCCGGCTCCCGCTCCAAATCGAAGAGGACAGTGTTAAAAGAGAACTGCCTTAACAAATCGAAGAGGACAGTGTTAAAAGAGAATACGGGAGACGGTGCCGGAGCTACACCACACAAACCCACCACCCGAAATTGCTTAATTTATAGACAAATTTCTTATTAGTCCCTAGAAAGCTATCTCTGCTTGAGTATACTCGCTTAGTATGTTTTTAGAACATTATTTTGAATCACTTATACATGGCAATGGCAATATGATGTATATGCACACTAGTTCTAGCTCAGTGTAGCCGCCAATTATGGCAATCCAATCCAGAGGGCATGTGTTTGGCTGACGAATACGCGTCTTTGAGCTGGCACTGACTATTAATATTCAATTCTCCATCCATATATTATTATTCCCTTTTTTAATCAATAAAAATTAAATCAAATCCACACGTCAGTTGACTTCACCACAACTCTATAAACCCCCAATCATTTATCTTCCCAAACCCAAACACAAACACAAAAAATGAAACTCCTCAATCTCAATCTCAATCTCCATTGGCTATTACTACTCATTGCTCAATCCCAATTCCTCCACCGCTCTCTTGCTGACGTCGGCACCGCCTCCCGCTACAGCCCCCCTTATTTACGTAAGTGCCACTCCCTACATTATAATAAAATGTGATCAATTTTAGGTAATTGATGATGAGTCAATTTTGTTGTGTGCAGCTAGTGATTGTTACGGGGACGACGCGTCGCAGTTCCCGTCGAGCAACCTGTTCGCGGCGGCGGGGGACGGGATATGGGACAATGGGGCGTCGTGCGGGCGGCAGTACCTGGTGAGGTGCATCAGCGCCGCCGCGGCGGGGACGTGCAGGGCGGACCAGACCATTCAGGTCAAGATCCTCGATTACGCCCTCTCCCTCCCCTCCGACCCCACCCTCCCGGGCACCACCATGGTCCTCTCCGACACCGCCTTCGCCGCCATAGCCAACTCCTCCGCCTCCTCCATCAACATCGAGTTCCAACAGTATGTTACTCTTCGTTCGTTTATTGGTTTTGTAAAATGTGTACATTTGTCAAAAAAAAATATCTAAAATGAAAAGAATACTGCTCGAGCTTGTCAGTTTTTTTCTTTTGACAAGAGAAAAAGGGACAAGCTAGAGTTGAAAGTAAAGTAATTGAATTTTGAAGTTATTTTTTTCGACAAAAGTACATATTTTGATAAAATTTTGGCAAATACAGGAAGTAAGCAATGACATGTGTTTGAAAATTTAAATGACAACGAAGGTTATTTTTGTCATTTTACACTGAAATGAACTGATATCTAATATTTTTTTCTAACTTGATACGAGCTGAAATATCAGCGAGTTTTATTCAACTTTTCAAATGCGATATTTCCATCCTAATTTTTGTAATTGTACATATCATATATATCATACTATTTTCTATCCTTTTCTCTTTTTTATCAACAACTCTATATTTAGTATATATCATGTGTTTCTTAATTATTAGTGTATAAAACTATAATTTGTCATTTAACTATGAGTTTAAAATTTTAGTTGAGTTGATTCTCTAATATAGTATCAGAGTTTGTACACGATTTCGAATCCCAGGACATTGTAAAAATTTATTTATATCAAACTCTATTTTCTATATTTGTCAAAAAACCTTAACTCTTATTCTAAATGAGTCTCTATAAATTTCTTCTTCTCAAAAAGTCACATAAATTCTAATGTGTTTTTCAATATTCTATTATAAAAAATGCACGTCCAAACTTATAAATAGGCTTGTCCTTGAGGTCGCATGTTACTGTATAAAATTATAATTAGTTATTTAACTAATAGTTTAAGCTTTTAGTTGAGTCGATAATTTAATATTAATTTTTTTTTTGATGTTGATGCAGGGTGTAATGTAGGAAGTAATTATAACACACACGGAGTCGACTGGATGAATACAGGAGACAATGACGATGAGATCATGATATGTTTAATGTCAAGAATTCCATTTTTGTATGTGTAATTAATTTTTATATGTATATTTGATTTTGAATGTTCAAGTTCAAGCACATCAATGTGGACGTATTTGAAAAAGAAGTTCCTGATTCTCTACGTCAATGTATATATATACAATGTCGAGGCATGAGTTTCTTGCGTGCTTCTTGTCTTTGGAACCTTCGCTTCGCTCACCTTCTAATTGATTTTTCATCTCCCATATATTAATTAATTAATTATAAAAGTCGTGTAATGTTATCTCATTATTTTATGCCAACCACCAATTATGACATTTTGTAAACGTTGATTATGGACTATCTGAAGATTCAACTGGCGCAATGGTCCAGCACGAGCTCTACTATGGCCCCGGCTAAGGTTCAAGCTCCGTTGACTACTTCGTGGGCTTGGGGTGATGACCGGCCGATATACCGTCGATATATCAGTTTTTGCAAGCTTTTCGAGACGAAACGACTGATATCGATGAAAATGCCGGTCAAACCGATTGACCCAACAAAATTCAAATTGATTCCGGTCTAATTCGGTGCAGATCAATTAATTCTGGTCTATTTCAACTTAAATCAATTAATTTTAGTCTTGTCTAATCTAATTCGGTCCACCTAATTAATTTTAGTTTGAAATTTGGGTTATAATAAAGGGGTAATTACAAATCAATACACCCGTCGAAACCTCATTTCAGGATTGGTACCCCAAGTTTAAAACTTTTTTTCTTGGTCCCCCAAGTTTAAAAAGTTAACACTTAAGTAAAAATTATGTTAAATCTAACGAATGTGTTTGAAAAAAATCCAAATTACCTTTGATGTATAATTTGGAATATTATATAATTATTTATACTATCATGAAATTACCATTTTACCCCTAAATGAATAATAAATTTAAATGATACATTGAGGGCAATATGGTCTTTACACGTAGACAAATAATATTATTTAATTTATTTAAATAATCCATGAAATAGCCATTATACCCCTTAAACCCGTCCTACACTTCATTTCACTTTGTATCTCGCCTCCATCTCTATCTCAAGACAATCCTCTTCTTCATTTCCATCTCCATCCAGTCTCCTCTTCGATGCCGATTGTCGCCGCCGCGCCTACCCGCTCTCCGATGGTCGTCTTCGCCGCGGTCGTTGCTGCAGGTTCTCGTCGTCGTCTTCACCGCTGCATGTCCTTCTCGCCGCCGGTCGCCACTAGTCGCCGCTGCAGGTCGAGGAGGTTGTCGTTGCAAGTTGAGGAGGTCTCCACTCTCGCCACTGGATGCGGCTCCGTCGTTCTTCGTCTTACAAATTACGTGGCTCCGTCGTTCTTCATCTCACAAATGACGCGGCTCCGTCGTCGAGAACCATAAGGGGACGTCGACATCGTCGGAGAAAGACGAGCCGTCGGTGTCACTGTCTCCTCCTAGACCTCGCCGCCGAACGCCGCCAGATCTGGACCGAGGGAGACCAGATCTGGAGCGGTGCTCGCCAAATTCGTCGACGCCTCGCCGGACCGATGGGCCAAATCGAGATTCAAAATTTTTCGTTTATTATTTGATTTGATTCAGATTTTTTTTTATTGATTATGAATTTCAAATCTGTAATATTTTGAATTTGTGACATATAGTTGAAATGAGTATGAGAAATGTTATACAATCAGTAGTGGGCCTGTGACTGGATTTCTGATTCATGATTTGTGTTCATGATAATTTTTGTTTGGAAAGAAGAAAGAGTGATGTTGAAGAAGAGGACATGATTTTCATTTTACAAGCTTTTTTTATTTTTGTTTAATTTATTAATTGAAAAGACTACTATAAAAAAAATGGTAGCTTATCATTGAAGTGAGGGTAAAATAATCTTTTCATATTTATTAATAATTATATCATTTGAAATTTATACAACGAGGGCATTTTGGTCATATAAAAAAATTTAACAGTTTCTGTCACAGAATTAGACTTAAGTGTTACAAAACGAAACTTCGGGGACCGAAAACAAAAAAAATCAAACTTGGGGTACCAATCATGAAATGAGGTTTCGACGGGTGTACTGATCTGTAATTCCCCCTATAATAAACAACAAATAAAAAGTTAAATTAACATTCATTGACCTCTTTCAATTTCACGTTGAACTTCGAGTTTATTGACAAGTTTGAATTAAAATTGATTAAATATCATTCATTTTGTTTTTAATAAATAATATATATGTTTAATTATTTATAATTACAAAACGCGTTTTCTCGCGATCTTTTCGTGATCTCCTCGAATTTGACAGATCTCTCTTTTCGTTGGTTGGTCGATATATTCTCGCGATCCGATATACATAACCTTGATCAAGCTATTCACTTATCAACTTCAAATTTTAATTCAGATATTAATGAACAATATGGTATTAAATTTTTTCCTTTAATGCATCAGTATGCATATTTATATCGGTGTTATATCATCCATAAGAAATAGAATATTTGTTACAGGTCTACCTGAAAAATAACTTTTTAATATAATTGAGAAGTGTCACAAATATGATTAAAATGCTTTAAATTTTAGATAAAATTTAAAAATAAATGTTTAAATTAATTAATATTCAGTTTGAAGCAAAAATTCTTGCTAATAACTTTTGCTTTAAGTCTCAAAAAATCATTAAAAAAATTCTGATTTTCATCACCCTCTCAAATAATGATATATATAAATCGGTCTCGCACATATGAACATGTAATGATCTCGTAAAGATGTGACATGATCATTCACTTTTTACTCACAAACTATCAAACGTATTCATAAAATAAGAAAGTTATGCTTCTATGAGCTATCAGTCCTAAATATGTTTGGGTTTTCACCTTTTATATTGAGTTTATAAATTCAATTAATTTAACATGACACAATAATGAATTCATGGGATATGAAGCTAATTATTTGAGCCACTTTGTTATGTTATGGGCCATACGACGACGAAGACTTGGAATCAACGTCCGTAGACTAGTAAGCGAGTACAACATGGCCATGCCCATTACCTTTATCACTATCGAACCTTTTCTGCATTACAATTGCTTCTTGTATAAAAATTAATGTACAAGTCAATTTTGATAGTGACTACAAATCTATGAGCCCATAGTAGAAAATAACGTTTGAAGTAACTGTTGGAAAATTAACAATAAAGGGCTACATATGAATTATACATAAATTAAAGTGATCTAAATAAATGATTAAGTTTTGAATCTAATAAAGATATGATATTCTTGGGGATGTACGTACGCATGTGTAGAGATTTTAGATATGGTCTTATGTAACACGTTACAAGTATTGAATTATTCTCTAATCCCTTCATTCTTCATATAGAGAATTATCATACGGTTCTTTCAGGTGTGGCTATACGAAAATCGCTATAGTTGTCTAAGGATGAATTCGAATATGATCTGTGTATGTTTTTACTATTAAATTAATTTCATATACTCTCTAAATATCAACATGAGTTTGTTGTATATTTTAGAGTTTGATTGGAAGCATTTATGTCGTTAGTTTGATTGCATATTTTGTATGTACATGTTTCTAATGGTGTTAATCAAACCCCAACTTACAATGTTTTTACAAAACACGCCCATTTTTAACAATATAACGAAAATGCTAAATTTTAGAAAAACAAACTCATTTTTTCCAATTCGATTTCACTGGTTTTCCTCTTCTTCTTCGACCGACCATCCAAACAGAAATTTTTGGACAAATATTTCGACAAAGCTTTCTTGAAAAAATTATTTCGGCATCAGTGTTATTTATGGAAGACAAAAAAACCTTATTTTATGTTGTCGAGCTACAAGTCGGCTAAATAAGAGAAAAATCGTCTAGTTTGTGTTGAGTTTTTTATTGAATATTTAAAAAAAAATCATTCGAAGGAAATTTTAGTCAATTTTGAAAAATAATGTATTTGTTTTGAAGAATAAATTCACAACTACAACAGTTTATAAAAATCGAATAATATACCACCACTTTCTACGATTACTCCTAGAACTATTTGGTTAAGTTATCAAATATTTATCTTGATACATACGGTAAATATAATCAACCAGATATAATGATGACAGGTTAGAAAGCACTTTTCGATATAAAGTTATCGTACCATGGTATGGAAGCCGTTGAATTGAAAGAACTTTTTTCTGTTGGACCTAGGCGATTGTATTCCAGTTGTCTCTGAGATTAACACAACAGTCCTCCTGATGCGTGCTCACTCACACGCTAGATTATGAAACTTGCACAACTCAATACTCAAGAATGACCCAAATTTTAGAAGAACAATTCATATAATGAAAATCTTTCATATATATTTTTTATAGAAAACAAGATTCTCATGATTTCATATAAGGAAAATGTAAAAATGGGTGACAAAAATAACTTTTAAGGGACAATAATATGAAAGGTTATCAACCAGTTAAGTTTTCGTAACTACAACAGTGGAATATCAAAATAATAACTCGTTGTGGTCATTGACACCAACAAAAACGATTGATGGCGTGTGAGGTGTTATATTAATAAGTAACTCATAATCATTATACGTAATTGCAGCTAGGTACACATGATTAAGGGATGTGTATTCAGTTAGAATTTTGAATGATTTTTAAAAGTTCACGAACTCTTTCAAGTTTATAAAAAGTCTCGATGATTTTAATGAAATGTCTCTCAAAATCATTCAAAGTCATCAATTTATTAAAATATCTTAAAATCATTGACTTTTTCAATATCATCAAATTTAAAAAGTATTTTTAAAAACATGATTGAATAACACAAGAGTTTAAAAGTATTTTTAAAATCATGATTAAATATCATAAGACTTAGAAACACTTTTCAAATCCATTAAAATCCTAATTGAATACACTTTCTAAACGTTTTTTTTTTCATTTAAGTAGACCTACAGTTTTTCTTACTTTCGTATGTCCCATAAAGTAAACATTTTATCACCGTTCTACACAATGTATATATTTTGTGAAATGACAATTTTTCCCCTTCATTGAATAACTTATTTATATTAAATATTAGAGGCTCATTAGTCTTTTTGCATAAAGAAAATTAAAATGATGATTCTGCCCCCTCTCTTCTCCGCTCGCCCTCCTCGTCGGACTAGTATTTTTCTTGCGTCTCTTTAACGGTCCATTTCAACGTGATTTCGACGATTGTTTTCCAACAATTAGGAAAAGAAGATCTCCCCTTTCAGAAGACAGATTAATCAAGTGAGAATTTGGTAACATATGTAAAAATTAATTTAGTAAGGTGACATTCAAATTTTCCAAACAACTCATAATGAACTCTTATATGATTAGAGTTTAATAATCGAACTCAACCTTTGATGAATTGACAAATAAATTTTCGATAAATCTTTTCATAATCCAACAAAGAACACAAAATGTATATACATTGAAGGTAATAATTTATTCAAATTTGCCTCAAGAGATAAGAGAGAGAAATCATTATTGAAGTGCATACGGTGGAGAGAGGAGATAATGACACATATTTTAAAATTTAAAAATAAAAGACGGGAAAAGTTCACTTACATCTCTCATACTTTACACGATTTTCACTTAACTCACCTACAAAAAAAAGTCGTATTGTAAAGTTTCCGTAGTTTATTAATGTTTTACTTAAGTCTGTTCACGTGACCATCACATGGGAGCTCTTTTGTGAAAATGACATAATTACCCTTCTATTCGTTGTCTTCTTCCCCTGTAGCACACACCGACTGTTTTTTTGTCTTTGTTTCTTTAATTTGTGATAAACAATGAGTTATACCTCAAGTTTTGATCTGGTTGGTTTAATTTTTGGTGCAATTTGAGGGATTTGGTGGGGATTTCTTTATGTGCCTGTGAGGAGATGGAGAATCACCACCACCATCGTCAACAACCCTCACCGGAAGTTCCGCAGGGTCGTAGATCTCGTCAAGCGTCATGAATCAGATCTCATCCACTAACAAATCTTCCTCCGTCGCTGTCGATTTTATCTTCCTGGATCTAAAAATCGAAGTCATGATAGTGACGGTTAGGAGCAAGCAAGTGAGGGTAAGGATCATGGAAACAATCGTTACTTGATTGGGCTCACCGACGAGAATAGAGATAATTTTTGATGTGGGTCCGAGGAATTGAACCCACTAACTCCATTTCTATACCAGTCGACCTTGATCCCGATACCCATATTCATGGTAGTAACCTCCTTCCCATTTTGCAGCCACAATTGAGTCTTTTTATCGCTGCGCATCCGTAGTCGTCGCCTCCTCTGCTTCATCTATGATAATCTGAGGCCGACTCCTCCTCCCCTCTACTCCGCCGGGCCGAGCCTTCATCAAGCCATGACCGACGCACCACCTCTCAGACCTCACAACCTTAATTGAGATCCTCTCGCATCCGCCATCTGCAAGCATCAACGACTCACCCCTTTGATTTCGGCGACGACACATTGATTTCATAGTAGATTTGGTCACCGATATCGGATTCTCCAGATGTAGCGACTAGATTGGTCAAAATTGATCGAAAATTGGTATTTTCCCGTGTTGGGCAATTCTGGGTTCCGCCCAATTTCAATTTCAATATTATGAGCGATAATATTATTTATGGTGTTAATTAGGTAGTTTCAACCTTGTTTTGTAAGGTTGACATATGTATTTATTGCAGTTGGAGTCATCTTGATTGTGTTGGTTAGGTTATGTGCCTCGTCCATTCAATTGTTGTTTGTAGGGTTGTCCGTGTATTTTTTTTAATCTGAATTTGGGAGTAGTTTGTGTGTTGAACAATTCTTCCAAATTGTTATTTTAGTCTTAATTACCCGTTCAAATTAGGTTCTAATATGATTATAAGAATTTGTATCAATTGCTTCAAAATTTATTAAACAATTATAAAACAATGAAATCACTATAATATGATATATTTATGCTGAAAATTTAACGTCATAGTGAAACAATTCTTACTTGACACATTAAAATATTTCATGAGATTTGTGTCATGAAACAATAAAAGAAAAGATGATGATGAAAATGAGTTGACACAAAAATCATTCGACGAACACATGAATTTTGGTCAGTAGACAAAGTTTACATGATGAAACAATTTTGAGTGAGTAAAACATTTTATACTGAAAATTTAACATCATAATGAAACAATTCTTACATGACACATAAAAATGTTTCATGAGATTTGTGTCATGAAACAATAAAAGAAAAGAAGACAATGAAAAGAAGATGACACAAAAATCCTTCGACGAACACATGAATTTTTGGCAGTAGACAAAGTTTGCATACTAAAACAATCCCCATGAAACAATATTGAGCGAATAAAACATTTTATGCTGAAAATTTAACATTATAATGAAACAATTCTTACATGACATATTAAAATGTTTCATGAGGTTTGTGTCATGAAACAATAAAATAAAAGAGGACGATGAAAAGAAGATGACACAAAAATTATTCGACGAACACATGAATTTTTGTCAGTAGCTCAATGAAACATTTATGCTAAAAATTTAACATCATAATGAAACAATTCTTACAATATGATACATTAGAATGTTTATTGAGGTTGATGTCATGAAACATTAAATAAAAAGAAGTTGAACTGTTATGAAACAAATGATCTGATGTTATGAATAATAATAATTCATCAAAAAAATAAATATTGTAAAACGAAATTCAAATAACGTAACTACAAAACATATATACTGTGAAACAAAAATATTAGTTTATGGAGCAAAAAGTCAAAACAATTAATGCCTGATTTGATTTTAATTAATTATATATATTGTGAAATCTCAAATATTATGCACAAAGATAATGATTAGATACTTTGGATTATAATCAATCCCAAATATTATGCATAAAGATAATGATTAGAAATTTGGTGAAGGTGGAAGGACGGCGTTACCCTCAATTGACTACATATCAGTAATAATAAATCATTAAATTGTAGTTAATTACAATTTCATGTCACCAGTGTCAACATCTAATCCGTACCACATATTTAAAAATCAGACGGTTCTAGTTAGTTCTAACGTTTGTATAGTAATCCCCCGTTTGTATTTGATTACTACCCTAGGTTCAAACATGCAAACTCATTTGAATCTAATAAAGTCCAAGCCCACTACGATTAAAATTAGCTCAATTAATTAAGTAAAAAAATAATAGTTTTTCAGCAGGTAGTGAACTTGATACATTAGGCCCAAACAACAACAATGCAGCAAATGGGCCCATAATCCTATTATGGGCCCTACGCAGTTCGCGCCAATCGAATAAAAGCCCTAAATCTCTCTCTCTCTCTCTCTCTCTCTCTCTATCTCTCTTTTCCATCGGGACGCGCTTCGAAAAGATCACTGACGTCTCTGATCGTCTCTGCAAGTACTGGTACTCACGATTCACGAACTCATTTTCTGTATTTCAAGCTTTGTTTTGGTTCAATCGCATAATTTCTTCACAATCACACTGTTAACTTCTAAAATTCGTCAAAATCTGTTTGGTTCTCGAGAAATCTGAGGGGATAGTATTAGCAATCACAATTAGAACGACAAGTTAGCGTAATCTCGAGCCCCTGGAGGTAACAATGCACAGAAGTTAGATGAGATCTGAATTTCTGAATCCAATCGCTCTTTCATTTTCTCGGCATGTTTTGGTTCTGATCTCTGTGCATTTCTGTCTGGAACTGAAACGATTTAGGGTTTCGACAGTGGTTTGTGTTCGAGAAGAGGTGATCAATGAACGAGGAAGTGCAGCTGCAGCCGTTGGATTCGCGGAACCCGACCGACTCCGATCCTCTTCTCGCCGACCAGACCGATTCGCTTGCAGGAAGCTCGAGCGAGATAAAGGAGGATGATCTTGAAGGGGCTTCGGTTGCTTGTTGTCGGATTTGCCTTGAGTGCGATGGCGAGTCAGGTATACAATACATATCCCTTAATTTTTTTAGTTTTATTGAATAATAGTTGAGATTTGTACTGGTATTTGATTTTTGTTACCATTGTTGATTGTGTGGGATTGGGTTAAGAAAAGGATATTGAGGCCGGTCTGTTTCTTGATATCACATTTATTTATGTTTTCGGCATCTTAGAAACTTCATCCACTGTGTTTATTCGATGTATGCGTAGTATAGCAAACCTTTAGCTTTATGAATTCGTAAATGGTAGTTCAGGAGAATGAGAAAACTTGCCACTTCATGTTTTGTTGGGAATTAATCGGCCTGTTGAAGAATCGTTGAAAATGCTGGACAAGAATATCAACTTTCTTCTAGTAAGAATTGCCCGAGTTTTAAATTACTCTAAATATGAAGATTTAACTTTTTGAGTGAAAGCTTTAGATTTGGTTAATCGCAGACACACGAATGTGCATCACTAATGACTCTCACTGTGTCCGTGGTCATGAGCTGAGGTCAATATGTGCATACTTCAGTGTCTTGGTTTAGTTGCTCCAATTATGTGTGCGCCCAAGTAATGTTGCACTGTACTCTGTCTTGGGTGAATTAATTCATTATTTTTAACGAGCAGCAGTACTTGATACGCACGCCTGCATAACATCAAATTAAAACAATGTAAAATACTCACATTTTAAATTTTGAAGGCTAAATATTGTGTACTAGAACTATAAGTTTATGAAACTCTTTATCGTGTTTATCCTTTTTATTTCTTGGTCTACCATAAATTTGTGTTATTAACACATTATTTTTAAATCATGTCTGTTTCTAATGTTGTTGTGGGTTTGGAATATATTTACCTAATTCATTTTTCTTTTTGGTAGATGATGATTTAATATCTCCCTGCATGTGCAAAGGCACTCAACAGTTTGTTCATCGACACTGTCTTGATCACTGGCGTTCAGTTAAAGTACTATTTTAGACCATAAAATCCAAAAAACCAAATATGAGTGTTCCAAACACTAATTCCAATATTAACTACCCGCCTCTTTTTTTATAGGAAGGATTTGCTTTCTCACACTGCACTACATGTAAAGCTCAATTTCACCTCCGGGTTTCATTGTTTGAGGACAACTCTTGGAGAAAAATAAAGTTCAGACTTTTCGTGGCAAGGGATGTTTTCCTCGTGTTTTTGGCCGTACAAACTGTGAGTCATTCTCTTTGTAGTGAAGGATTGTGCTACTCTTGACTGATTGAATTTAAGAGGATTCATGGAAGCTCCTCTTTTACATCATACTCCCTCCATCCCTAAATAAATATCTTCTTCGACTTTGGGCAATAATTAGGAATTTGACTTTTTGTACTTTCAAGTCCCCACCACAGAAGTTGCTATAACTAATTCATGATAGGATATTCTTTTTATCTTACGGTAATTAGCTCCCTAAAAGGAAATATGCCGCTTGTTTCGAGATGGAGAGAGTATATGTCTCACCAAGTTTACCCCATTTCAGGCGATAGCTGCAATTGGTGCCTCTTCTTATCTCATGGACAAAGATGGGGCCTTCAGGGATTCATTCAGTGATAGTTGGGATCGCATACTGTCAAAACATCCTATACCATTTTACTATTGTATAGGTAAATGATTCTCATCTTCACTTATTTATGTAGCTATTTATGTTCCATGCTAAGAGGGGAACTCTGGTAAGCATCAAGCACTCACCAATGGCTTTTTAAGTAACTCTCTATAATCTAGACACAGTAAAAAGAGAAATTGAAGCTAAGTTATGGAGGTAAACAGTATGGGGTTTCTTTTGTTCTTGGATTTCCCTGTATGGTATTGTTGAAATTTGGGTGAGGTACTATGCATGTTCTGACAATTTGCATCACAACCAGGAGTACTGGGGTTCTTCGTCATGCTTGGATTTTTTGGGCTTATACTGCATTGCTCCGCCCTCAACAGCAACGATTCACGAATGGCTGGCTGCCAGAACTGCTGCTATGGATGGGGAATCTTGGACTGTTTTCCTGCCTCTATGGAAGCATGTTTTGCTCTGGTAATTGTTTTCGTTGTGATATTCGCTATTCTAGGTGTTGCCTATGGGTTTCTTGCTGCTACTATGGCTATTCAAAGGATTTGGCAAAGACATTATCACATCCTCACCAAAAGGGAGCTTACTCAGGTATGCTTCAAGCCATTGATGCAATGTGTATGATTCGTCCGTTTGATTCCTAATGTATCAGCCATTGCTTATCAATTATCATTTGAAACAATTGTGTGAGAGCAATATCTGTGATTTACTAGGTGAGCATTACTTCATATTATCATTTGAAACTTTATGTTTTTTCCAGTTCTTAGGCGTCCTTTAGACAGGGGATTCCAAAATACCACTGATTTTGACTATGTGAGGATTTTGCTTTTCTGGAATGTGGATTCCAGAAAAGTAAAATATTATGTTTGTTTACTTTAAGAGATAAACTATAAATCTATAATACTGGGGTTCATATATAGATAATAAATTTTGAAAAAAAATATGGCAATTGACACTGCTGTCTTTTTTAGATGTATTGAAGTTCCATATTTGTTTAAAATAACAAACCAAAAATTATATATTTTGCTTCATGTTAACATTTTAGTGTTATAAAAAGCATCAAATCAAACCACGCGATTAGTTGAATTCTTTGTATACCGTGAACTTAAATTTCCAAATAAAAGTTATGATCAGGATATATATCAATGTATGACAAGTGTTATGAGTTTGTATATAGGTGAATACATATTGACAATAGAAGAAGAGGAGAATTAATGTAGGGGTCCAATGTCTTACAAGAATCCCGATAACCAAAAGTCAACTCGATTTTAGAAATTTCATTTGTTAGAAGTATTTTATTTTATACTCAAAAAGATAATTTTAAAAACTCTGGAGTCCAAATTATTCATATAGATCGTCTATTTTTTTACTCATTTAGGAAAGCTAACTTTCCCTTGACATTGTAACGACCTCGCCTATAATTGGGTGGGGTACCAAACAATATCTTATATTCAAGGTGATGTGTATTGCTAATGCTAAAACCTTGGCCCTTGCGCTTGTTGTTGTCCATACTTCATTTTCCAAGTTAATATGTCGCATTTCACAGGAATACATAGTGGAGGATCTTCATGGCTCGTACAGCCCACCAAAACTGGATCCAGAACACGAAGAGCGGCTGAAAATGCTCAAGCTGTTGTAAATTGTAATCTGGGATGCGGAGCTGAAGTTACAGTGTTTTCAAGTGGGTTAATTTGTCGTAAATCTAAGCTACTATGTGTGTTTGCTCGGTAATTATTCTAAAAGAAGAGTAATTGGCAGAAGAGAAATGGGGCTTCGGAATGGTTTGGCGTGCAGTGCATGTCGGATTGTGTATTGCAGTAGCCAATTGCTTATCTCTGTGTATGTATGTTATAACTAAGGGAATTGTATTAAATCGTCTTCGAGCGCTTTTACATTCCTTAATTAACACTTGTTCTGCATATGTGAATCGAATCCTCGGTTTTGAAAATCCTGCTCCCACTTTAGGTCTTGGCTTATATTGAGATTACAGCAGGTAACAAAACTTGACTTTTCTTTAGAAAGAAAGCTCACATTACATTTTCCCACACAATATACAATTGTAGGATGAAACTAATTGTAGTTTCTGTCCATTCCACATCCTCAAATGTTCTGCAAATCTTCAACTTGCAAACAACATTTTCCCTTTGAATTTCTTGGCTTGCCGCTACATTGAAATTTTTGTGGTATCTGTGTGTTGTTTCTTTCCTATACACGTTTGTGATCATCTCAAAAAGTTAGCCTCTCAGTACCATCAGCTGAACGCTGGATCCAGAAGTGGCACTGACAAAAATACTCTACAACCTCTGTATTCTCCGATCAACTTGCTGCGCCGTCGTCGTTTTGAGAGTTTTGTGAACCTGTTTCCTTCGTCTCACCATTCGTTACGAAGATAAGATGATCATTGTCCCGTATGACTGCTATATCATCGATTTCAGCTCCGTCTTTGCTCATGATTTTATCGGGCTTGACTCCGAACTTCTTAGCACCAATGTCAAGTAGATCCTGGAAGGTTTCCGGAAGCAACACGAGCCTCCCTGCAACTTCAGGCTTTTCCCGACAACTGATAGTCACCCTGGGAGGATTGACTGCGAAGCTGTTGGCACTTTTAGTCTCGTTGACGCTCCTCTCCTCGGTGAGGGGGAAGAGCACGTCGGTTCCTCCACTGTGAGCGGCTGAGATCATCCCGAATAGAGAATTCTGGAAATTATTAGGCCTGCGCCTTGCACGGGTTTGGCTCCACGATCCATCTACCGGGAACGGGACTTCTTCAGCCACGGTTTGTATCACCGGCTCGCTCGTGAACCTCCCGAGGAAGCGAACTCCTCCTTCTCTATTCTCTGCAGGCATTGAGAGAGCGGTTTGGAGTTTCCTCTCCTTTTTACGCGACTGGAACAGGAACTGAATCTCCCGGTGCCCTTGCTGCTCGGCCAGGTCACGCGGGGACCATCCATGGATGTCCGGCCTGTCAACATCAGCGCCTCGCTCGAGAAGATACTTGACCATCTCTATGTTGTCTTCGCAGACCGCTACGTGCAGTGCTGTGTTTCCAGTTGCCATAGCTTGCGTGACATCTCCGCCATGGCTCACTATCTCCTTGAGCAAGGTCAGGTTGTTTTGTTCTGCAGCGACGCATGCAAAATGGCCCATGTCTCCGGACTCTAAGGTCGCGCCATTCTCAGACAACAACTTCACCACAGGCGCGTGACCTTCCTTAATAGCTTCCCATAGCGGTACATTCCCTTCTGCATCTGCATTGGCACAAATTTATTATGTCATGTTGAGTTACATGTAACTCTGCTCTAGGGTGATTGAGAGGGGACAAGGACTGCAAACAGTTGACGAAGAAAAACATATATAATATACGTATTTGAATACTACTACATAAAATTGTGTTGTCAGAACACATGAGATCATGCTATGATGTCTGTCTACGTTATTTTAAGACATTCATTTAAAAGCAAAAGTCAACGGTTGAGAGCCGACCTAGAGTTCTATATTTGGTTGACTTATCACTAACTGATGATGAGCGTGTTATCATCCGCTTCGTTGACCTTACTATATGGAGTATATTCAGAGAGATGAACGAAGTAGTTTACCCAGATTTATTGTAACTACTAAATCAGTGATATCATGGACTGTGACAGCATAAAATTTGACCTAGCATCAGAGTTACGGGGGATATGTGACTGACAAGGCCGAATGAGTTTGTCGATGGGATAAAAAATTGTACCTCTGCAATTAGGATCAGCCCCGTAATCAAGAAGAAGAAGCACACAGTTCTCGCTGCCCTTTGATGCTGCTATATGCTGGTGATGGGAGAAAAGAACAGGAATGACACTTTAGTATCCAAATCTGATTTGTAAAGCACAAACTCAAAACATGAAGAGGCAGGAAAGTTAACACACCAGAGATGTCCTCCCAGAGTTGTCTGATTCGTTTGGATCCAGGCCCCGTTTCAACAGTTGGTGCAGCAACATGTCGTCTTCACCCTTTGCGGCGTAACAAAGACTGAGAGGTAGGTCCATTCTACCACGAGCCAGCATGTTCTCGGTCTCCAACAGAACACTCTCCATTATTGGATCCTTGAAGTTCTTCAAATGCTGTCCCACCAATAACCAAAATATATTAACATTCATTTCATTCACAGTACAAAATGCAGTAATATTATTGAGGAAGATGTGTGAAAAAGGTTAGATCCGAGTTTAAATACCTGAATGAGATTGTTCATGATCAAGGTTCCGTCTCCCACGTTAGCTTGAACAATATTCATGAATGTGGTACGATTCAGCCGTAGAAGCTGACTCAACCGTTTGGTCCTCACTGTAAACAACTGAGGCCTACAGCAAAGGACACCAATTTCACCACAAAGATTGCCAGTTTTTAACTCTCCAACAACCTGCTCGACGCCATTTCTGAGAACTAGCAGATCCTGTTACATGATTCATCCATTAGAAACTGTCGCTTTCAATATTTATGTAAAAAAGAAAGGGGAAGAAGAAATTTTGATTCTTGTTGATAAAATAGAAGATTATTACCACAGCGCCCGAAACAAGTATGTAAAAGTCTGTTGGTGCTTCGTTCTGCAGGATCACATCTTCTTTGGGTGGAAAGTACTCGGCTTTCATCTCTGAGACCTTGAAGTTTGAATAAAGATAAATGAAAATCAGTTTTTCATAAATGAGAAAGAAGATTGCACATTGAAATGGAATACGCATAAGCATGGAAGTGGGTAGTGTTCTTAGAGACTTACCAGCTGGAAAAGCAAATCATTTGAAACCCCGCGAAACAAGTAGACTTTATCTACAAGTGAGTAGAAAAGATAATGTGAAATGCTTGATCGAATAGCTTTAGGAAGAGATTCAAGAGTCTCTTGCTGCTGAAGTCCCTCTGAATCTGTTCTGAACTTCAAACACAAATGTGCAAGCATCTGATCTTGCAGCCGAGCAGGCAGCTGATTCCTCTGAGCAAAACTCGAGGCAGCCTGTATGGTGTCCCTCTGGATTTTCACATACAACAACAGACTAACAATTAAAAATGGAATTGGAACTAATATAAGTAACTTGTGACAGATCAAATAAGCATCAAAATCTCTGACTGTAGTGAGTTCCAAAATAAATTAACTATGAAATACTTACAAATATTCTAGTTCGACTCGTCCCGTGTACAACCAAGTTGGTCATGTTACCAATCAAGTACGATGTCAATCCAAGGTTGAAAAGCATGTAGAAGATGTCAAAGACCATCTCCCCCGTATTCACCGGATGCAAATCACCATAGCCAACGGTTGTCAGGGTAGTGATGGACCAGTACATTGAAGTCACATACCGAATCCATATGCTCTCTTGTAGAGCAGCTTCTCCAAGCCATGTCCTTGCAGGATCACCATATCGTGCAGCAAGACGATAATAAAAGCATCCAGCAGCGTGTACAGCAAAAAGGGTGACCTACAATGACCATTTTTGTTTCTAATTAGAAAAATAATTCAGCAAGGAGAAGCATCTAATCCGTGTTTTCAAAGTGTTGTAGAAACTTACACAGATGAGTTTTGCACATCGAACCCAGAAGTAGTTATAGTTCCTATCTTTCTCCAATCTAGAAAATAGGGAACTAACTCTCCGGAGACGCCAAAGACGAAGCATGTTGAATAATCCATACGACTGCAATGGTTTAGGGGAAATCGTTCGCGCAAGCTCAGAAGGGATTGTAGATATGACATCGAAGATAAACCACGTCTTTCCATACCTCCAAGCAATCTTTTTTGGGTTGTCAACTAGTAGATAAGTTGACTTATCAAGGTATGCGACAAAGAAAGTGAGAACAATATCTATAGCAAAGAACCCATTGACAACATTATCAGCAATGGATAGTCCTCCCTCAGGTTTTTCAAGGAACCCAAATTCGAATGGTGATACCCAAGCTGTATAAATGACTAAAACCACAAGAAATGTTTCCCATGTCCTGCAAAAAACAATTAATTAAAACTATAAGTTCGATGAAAAAACGAGAGACGTCATTGACTCTATACAACGATTCATACTATTCAGGCACCGTGAAATGCAAAAAAAATAAAACATTATATGATGATCTCCACTGGAAACAATATGAGAAAGATGTACAAGTAAAAATCTAAGTATGGTAATTGTGAATATTAAAACACTAGGATTATTGAAGCTGGTATTTGTTTCAGGGAGTCCAAAAATACAAAGATGATCAAGGCAGCAAAAGTCAATGCATAGATTATGGAACCTGATGTGTGCAAGTGCAATCCAAAGAAGTCAAAATAGGACTGTATATGGTTTCACTTTCAGGTTAGGAATTGATTCATCTGACTGACCATTCAAAGAAAAAAAAACCTACTGGCCAAATGGAAACTGACCATTGGATTTCCCTAATCAGAATACAAATCCAATAATCCAAGCCACCTAATCAGAAACAGCATGCTTCTTATAATATTTTTCAATCACCAACCATGTTGTGTTGAAGACCAATATTATTTTACATAGAAAAAACCAGCAACAATACTTCCAAACACAAAACTGAAAACCCAAGAATTTATAAAAAAGACAAGCATAAAATGAATATTGCTCCCCTGAAAAATAGCATCAAAAGTATAAAATATAGCTATAAACAAATCAAAAACACTATAAATAGGATTAAATACAGTTAATTAACAGCAAACTGAAGCAGTACTCTGTTATTAGCAAAGCTTCCCAAACTTCAGAACATGCCTTTTCTTTAACAAGCAACAACCCAGAACTAAAATAAACAAATAAAAGTGATCACATAGAATCTGCAGCCCTCAAAATGGAAAAAATAAATAAATAAAATAAAAATAGCCAATCTTAGCTGATTTTGGGAATGAAAACCAAATACAAAACTCACGTTTATAAACTAATCAAAACTTCACAAAATTCAACGTCATTTATTATTTCCCAGATACCCAAAAGAAGATAATCCAAAAACCCATCAATAACAGTAGCAAAAGTCAACAACGGAGCCAAAACCCAGAATCCGAACCCGCAAGGCCAAAACCAGCAAAACCCACAAAACCCAGAAAAAATCTCGGCGATTGGAACCGAAACCAGATTCGTGGGAAGCGAGATTCGAGAATCGAGACCTGTAGTGAGGATCGTAAGGCGAAATGATTGTGTTCCTGAGCTTGACCCTTCGATTGCTCCTGGCTCCGAGCGCGGGAAGAATCCCGGTAGTGAGGCTGTATTGGCTTCCATCTCTGGAAATCTGCTCAATCTCCTCTTGACCGCACATTGAAACCCTAAACATGCTTCTGATCCCAGCCGCGTCCGCCATTTTTGTTGCTCTGCTCTTTCTCTCTTCTCTCTCTCTGTTTTTTTGCCTTAAGGACTCTTCTTATATATATATATATATATGATTTTGTTATTTTATTTTATTTTGTTTTCGGAAATTAAATGAAATTTTTATGTCTCACCTGCCTGTGACCTTCGCTAACCTGGACAGGTCGTTTTTGTTCTGTCCCTACAGGTTATTACTTTATTTTAAAGGAAGTTTCTTATTGACCATTTTGCCCCTACCGTCTTTGGTTTTTATCGCCCGCGCCACGTATCTGGACCGTCTCCTTGCAGTCGTTGACTAATTGGTCAATCATTTTCTTTTTCCTATATTTAGTTCTAAAATATTGACTTTTATCAGGGATGGCAACCGGGCGGGTATGGGAAATTTCTGCCGCTCGAGCCCGTCACAAATTTTAATTTCAAATTTCGACATGTTTTCTTAAACAACTTTCTAGAGCAAAATAATTTATTTTTATTTGGTAGATATATCATACGGAATGGTAAACTGACAGCGACTCGCGAGTATAGACACTATCAACATGTGAATAAGAGTCCTATACAAAGTAACGAACTGCTTGATTCACATATATTGACGAACAAAATTTACTAACACGTGTCGAAGTTAACATCTGCATACAAAGTAATTCATATGTATAAAATATATAGAGCGGGGAGAGACGGAGTGAGTCTTCCCAATCATGACCCGTACCTGAGCAAATTCTCAAAACTCGTCTTGAAGCCAAAAATAATTATGATCCAACTTTATCTCAATGAAAATGAAAAATAGATTTTCGTTGAGTTTGAATTATCTCTAATTTGGCGGTATAAACTAAAATTTAATCACAAACGTAAAGTTAACTATAATAGAGGTTGTAATATATTTTTTTTGAAGTAAATCTATATTTTATTGTATTAAATGACAACTAACTCGACATCTAGCCGGATAGCTGAGGCAACGGCTGGTGGGACAAACCCCGCACCATAATATCAACTATTGTTAGTCATAGCATACTTAGCTAACTCATGAGCCACCGAGTTACAAGATCTAGAAGCGTAAGAAATAGAGACACCTGCCCCCCAAAATTGAGAGAATTTGGCGACAGTCAGAGATGACTCCACCCACTATGCTCATGGCTCGGTTTCCTCGCCTGATGTTGTCCACTACCTGTAGGCAGTCTGACTCTATCACCGCCGATGGTAGATTTCTCCCTTTGACTCACGAGAGTGCTTCTCTGACACCCACGGCCTCCACCTCTTCTAGGAGGAGATATCCCATGAACCGTCTTCAAAATCCTCCTATCAGCTGTCCTTCAGAGTCCCTACATACGAGTCCTATACTCCATAGTCCTTTCTCCGTGTCCAAACCATAATAGAGGCTATATATTAAATGTCAATTTGATGAAATATATATAATTTCTTATGAACTTAAATTAAATTAAATTTATATATTGATAATAATTTGTTTTAGTCTCAATTATTTATTTAACAGGTGAGATGGGTTTTTTAGTTTGTAATACGTGAAATTATCTCACTTGAGTATTTTTTTATATTTTAATCAATTTATTGAGATCAAAACAAAATTTATTGAAATATTTAAATATAGTGTAAAAAGAGAATTTGGATTAAAAGATGAATAATTCAATTAGAAAACGGTCATGACTCATAGGTCTTGTTTTCATAATACAATAATTAATTAAATTAAATTAAATGCATTGAATTATATAAGTTCAATATATTCAGAAAAAGGAAAAGAACTTGAGAAACAATGGGTAAAACCATTTTTATTCTTTTCCGTTTTAAGCTAATCTAAACTTATCAGTCAAGCAAAAGAGCCATAAATATCTACGCGCCCTCGAAGCGCGTGTAAATCACTCTCGCGAATTGAGTTAATGATTCTAGGAAGGTGGAGCTCAGGTGCGCTACAGTGCGTCGGTCATGTGATGTAGCCGCCCAACCTGTTGAATGTTGACTGTACAAGAAATATTTTTATTTTATTTTACAGGTCCTCACATGTCTTTAATTTGCATTTAAAATCTTATATGTCTGACACTATTTGTAATTTTAAGAAATATATTAATACTAAATCGAGTCACTCTTCGGCAAAATTACAAATCCCAAGCTTTAGATATTTATATTTTTTGCTATTTTCATCAGTATTTTTCACGTGCATGATCTGTATATGGGGAATGTAAAACAATAGCTATTTTTTTTTATCACTTATAAAATGATAGACAATGTGTTAATTTCGTTTTTTACTTATATTATATCTTAAATCTACTCTTTACTTTTTATCATCTGATTTATAATATGTATGAAATAAAGACATATCGATTAATGAAGTGAGGCTCAAACTGTTGCGGTGTTTTTTCATGCGAAACGTGTTAATTTTGTTTTGATTATTTAAAATAATATGTATTTTAATTTATTAGTATTTGGTATATATAATATTGTTGATATAAAATGCAATAGAAAAGAATGGTATCAAAACTTTAATCAAAACTTAAAATCAAAATCTCTTCTTACTTAGTTATGTTATTATTAATTAATAACTAGTATAGTATAAGAGTTACTTCTATAATTAAATGTCTTCAAATAACTTCTAGAGATGGATGAAATTACATTTCACTTATTTTAAATGAAGATAATTTTACTACTATAAGTTCACATCGAACATGGTCGTTTAGTTATGATTTACTCTTTAATGATATTTTAATTAATGCTTATTTCAAATTTGACTGCAAAAATAACCTTAGATATGTAACTGTTTGACTCACTATTAAATAAAGAAAATCATATGTATCTTATAGAGGGATTAATAATGTACAATTTGTCCTCAAAGTTTGACCTAGCTAGTGGTTAGTCATGTTTGCTCCTGGCCTCGGTCTAGAGTTTGAAACTCATTTTAATATTTTACTAAAATAAATTTAAGCATAGTTAAGAAAAGTAATGTATTATTAAAAAATATTATATATAACAACATTAAATCAATGTTTCTCTTTTGAAAAAAAGTAAACCACAATTTTGATGAAAAAATATATAATTTTTATACTTAAATTTAAATTATATTAATTATGATAATCATATATATGGATTGTAATCACTAAGAATTAGATCTTATATTACGAACTTGAGAATTCATCATTAGAGTCCATCTAATTTGTGTAGTTAATTACATTACTAAATTTAATCCGGTTATGTGTAGGACGTCTGCGTAATTTCGCTCACACGATTAGTTATTTAACTTGAGTGTCTCGAGGATGAAGAGGATGGCAATTTTACTAAAATATAAAGTGTTTTCACAAATACTGGTGTCACCGCCACGATTTTGCCTACAAATTTCATGAATACTAAGTTTGATTGTAATAAAAATTTATTTTGTAAATTTGTGATTATGTGTCATCGAAACTTTATCATGATAAATTATTGAAAGCTGACAATGTTTTATTGCAATGTGGCTGTTCGGGAAATGAATTCCATTTAATGAACAACTTGTTTCATTTCATGAGCATTGTAAAAGCAGATTTTACTCCAAGCAATATAATTTTTTATTACTGTTTCATGAGTTAATCGTAATGTTTCACCATATTGTTCATGCACTATCATTATAGGCTGACAAAATTTTCCGAAGTAAATAAACACATGTAGAACTTATACATACAAACCAGATTCAAACCAAACAAAACAAGTTCAATCTTGTAAAAAAACTTACATATTAAAAGACTGTCCAATTAAATAAAGAATCTTTTTAAGTTTTAGTTTACTGAATCCAAATTTAAGGAAAATAAGGAAAACGTTAGCCGACTGCACCCAAAATAATTGTTTCAAACATAATTACGTGTAAAGATTTTTCTTTTTCAAATTATACGGAAATGCAAATTTTGTTTCGCTACCTATTCGGTTAAAATAGGATGCACATTTACTAATAAGTTAAATAACATTTATTGTTATGGCATACAACTTCTTATATATAAATTATAATTTACGAATAGACATATTTAATTCACAGAACAAATTTTATATGATTTTTCTTAATTTTCGGGCCAGGCCCCCGGATTTGCCACTTTCTTCTCCCTCCCTTTCTCTCACCTTCTCCTTTTAGAATGAGTAACATTGTAAACTTTACATTCCTGTAAAAATTTGTTAAATAAAAAAATATATTTAGCTATAGTCACATGTTTAATGGCTAATTCTATTCGTTGGGTAAGATTTTACTAAACTTGAATGATCGAAAATAAAATCCAAAAGTGAGTGATGCTAACAAGAGGACTTATAACCATCAAAATTATGTCAGATGTTTTGTTTAGATTAGAATTATGTTTTGCAATTAAAGTACATATTTAGTGTCTTGTATGCGCCGCCGGCAATAATATGAATGGATAAATTTCAATTAAATTCAATACAAATTCTTTATTTTAAATTAAGTAATTAGAAGATAAGGTCAACTATAATTCTTGTGATTGAAAATTAATCCAAAGTTGACTTTACCGTGTCTCGAAATTTATTTTATTTTCTTAAAATTAAAGCCACGCCATACCCCATATTTATGTCACTAATTAAGAGCTGGACCACCGACCACGTACGATAGGCCTCATTTTTCCACAAATATAATAACTGTTGTTAAATAATAATAATAATAATGATATTTAGACTCCACATATGAATTTAAATAAAATATTTTAAAATTGAATGAATTATCATCAACATGATAGCAGTTATGCTAGCACATCTATTAACAAAACAAAGTGAATATGTAAAAAAACGTTTACTTAAAATAAATTGAAACTAAAATCGTAAAAATTAACATTTTGATAATATATTTTAGACTATTTATTTTTAACAAAAACATTACTCAAACATAGAGGATTATATTTGACCAAAAATATAACATCTCTCATTCACATTATATGGTGTTCAGACTTTATTGGATCAAAAATAAGTATTAATTTAAGGGAAAGCTACACATAACTACACATAACCAAGGCCAAAAGACACATAGTTATTCCTATCTTTCAAACTGGACACATAGCTACACTCAGAGATTGAAAACGGACACTTAACCCCTACCGTTAGATTTTTCTATTAAAAATTTAAGTAAAAGGACGAAAATGCCCTTGGTCAGACTTTAAATTTTCAAATCATGTCATTTCTGAGTTTTGATGTGTTTTTCCGATCAAGCTTCTCCACAACCACCGTGGAACAGGCAAGGACGATCGAAAAAGTCGGTCGGAGGTAGAAGACAAGGCCGGCGAGGAACACGGTGGTTGTGGAGAAGGTTGATCGAAAAAAACACAAAAACTCAGAAATGGTATGATTTGAAAATTTGAAATCTGACCAAGGGCATTTTCGTCATTTTACTTAAAATTTTAACATAAAATCTAACGGTAGGGGTTAAGTGTCCATTTTCAATCTCTGGGTGTAGCTAAGTGTCCAGTTTGAAAGATGAGATACCTATGTGTCTTTGGCCTTAGTTGGGTGTAGCTATGTGTAGTTTTCCCTTAATTTAAATTAAATTAAAGGGTAAATATCACTTTATTGTATCTAATTATAGTTTTTTTTCTGAGCTTCCTAGCTACTCTAGTATTGTAAAGCTCAAAAACTATCCACCCAAGACAAAATTTTATGCAGAAACAAATCGACTCAAACCCTTGACCATGCCCAATTTTCATGCGAAAAAAAATCGGCTTGAATCCCTGACCAGAGACCAGATAAAGCCTTTTTGGACATTTATGCTAAATACACTTTCGCTGTATTTAATTATACTTGATTCTCATATAACTGTGATTTACATAAAAAATTTGTGAGGGTTCAGTTAAGAAAATTTGTCACACTTTACCGGTATTTTGTTTGTTTAATATTTAATATTGTTAGTTTTCGATATGAAATTATTAAAATACATATGATTTAAGTGAACGTAATATCCTTCATTTAAAATATACTTTATTTTAAGTCAATTATTGTTTGAGGTATATATCTAGTCATGATAAAATGATATAATAACAAAATGAGCCACGCTCTGTTACGAACCACGATAACATTCGAATCGTGCGAAAGTAGAATGTTTAGACACTAAAGTAGAAAGTTTAGGCACAAGCATAATTTCTAGCATTTTCTCGATAGCAGACATGCTACTTTTGTGCCCAAATATTCTACTGTTTACATGGTTCAAATATTACTGTTGATTCACATCTCTACGTCATTCATAGAAAAAATAATGTCATCTTATTGTAACGGATTGGAATCCCAATTACTACAACACTGTACATGAATCCATTCAAATAAATGACATCACACTATTATTAATTACACTTAATCAGATCATGCACTTGTTATATATAACCATTCTATAATTGATACAAAATTTAAAAAAATCAGATACGCAAAATATAAAATATACTAATAAATACCTTTGGCTGTGATAGGCCCCTACATCTTTGCAGCTGCCTATAGGCTATACATTTTGGCAATTACGTACAGGTCGTGTTTTAGCGACCTCAACGATATTGGTTTTTCCAAATGGACAAAATTGTATAGTTGTAACTAGTTGATTGAGGATTAATTAGATGATTAAAATAAACCTAATTATAAATTAAGAAATATTAGTGATATCTAATTAATGATTCCCTGAAATTTGGTGAAATCTTGACATTTTGTAATTGAAATATATTAGTGTGAGTTCTTAATTAGTACATATGTATATATGTGCACCACGATATCCATGATGTTAACGTTTCTGGTACTTAACATGAAACATTTAATTTCCAAATCTATATACTATACATATATAGAAAGTTGAAGTCCAAACCAATATTTATAGGTTAAATTTATATTAAAGGGTACTCTCTATTAGAGGGAAATAAATAAATAGCAAGTGTTGCATATATAGTATCAATGACAGGTTGTGGTGTCACATTGATAGCAATATTTATTGTGGACAATGCGAGTAATGTGTACCCATGCTCGATCTTGTTGAGAGAAGGAATTAAAACCCAGGTTAGGTCGTCGATGTCTTGGAGCATTATATGTTATTATTGCAGAGATGAGTTTATAAACATTAGAATAAACTATAATTAGTGTGTGTGTATATATATATATATATTTATAGGGGCACACTCGGCTACAAACTTATATAGAACGTTCAAACCATGTAAAATTGTCGGATTTGAGACGCACGTTATCTCAGATTGCGACACGTAAAAAGGTCCAACATGTTATATATCATTGCATTACATGTTCTACAAGTCTTCAATTTTGCACATGTCCAACATGTTATATAATATTGTTCTACATGTATCTTACATGATTATACAACACTGCACTGCATTTTATACAGTTTGGACGTTTTGATATTTTTATTGGTTTATAACTGATATTTTCTCTGTATTTATATTCATTAACATACATGTGTAGATGCATATCATTTATATATATATATTAGTCAAGTTTATAGGTTTATTGCATATTTTTCTTTTTGTTGTACTTCACCAACAGCGTTACTCATTTAATAAAGTGTTCATCGAATTTAACACGAAACTTACGTATCTAAAAAAATATAAGAACAAATAGATAGATGTTTGACATTTAGGGTTAAATTATTTTCTTGGAAAAGTACGGATAGTTATTTATAACTATACATTTTTTATACAGTTCTCTTCGGTTAAAAGTTGGGTCAATCAGCTATGCTGAGATATCATAAGTTTTCATTTGTTAAATATCTAAATGAAAATGTTAATTTTAAAAGTAAAGAGACAAAAATGGTCTTAATCAGTTTATTAATTTTCAAATCACACCATTATTTTGATTTTCGTGTGAATTTCCTCCAACGGCAACTTTGCTTAGTTACCAACTGAGTAATTTGCTCTAGTAATTAAAGGTTTACTCGCTCCCTGGTCTCAATATCCCGAGGAGTTGTTATCGTATTTAGCTGTTCGCTGACTCTAAAAAACTAGCTTGATTTCTAAAATAATATTATATTGTAAAAATAAGCCTGTCTAATATATTACTCGCGTGGCAAATAAAGGTCCTGATTAAACGCTAATGTAGAAAGTTAGTTAAACCGCAAAGAATGGACATTTCAACTATATATTATTATTAATAGTTATAAATAATTTGTGGGGACACGATATCACCATGCAGATGCTATAACCTTACCTACCAAAACTAAGGTAATTATGAGTTAATTAAATCGTCAACTCTACTACTAGTAAAGTAAACAACACTGCATGCGGTTGAAACCAATTTTTTACTTAATTACAACTCCTTGATCGACAATTAATTAATATTAATAGTTATTTACTAGTCAAAAACACGATCACATGTTGGTAGAATTATCAATTATGTGCCATAACTTTTAGCCGGAATTCGAATACGGATTTGCCGACAAAAATATATTATAAGATATTATTATCTGTTATTAGTTATTCAACTTTTTTTCTCAATTATTATTTTATCATGTTGGTGATAAAGCACTTAAACTGATGGATAATAAAAGCAAAATAAAAATTCAAATTATTATTTTATCATCTTGCGAATACTAAAGATGATAGATTTGAGAAAAATCTCGAACTTTATATTAAACTTCAAAAACTAAATAAAATAAACGTATGACAGTGCTTAAATACCCAAAACTTAATTGCAGAAAAGGAATTCCTAAACTTATTGGAAAAAGGAAATAAATTATAAAATTTGTCCGAAACTTAGGAAATTGCGATTTTGACCCCCAAGATGACATTGGATGGCCGAAATCCATTATACATCATGGCAAAGCCAGTTGTTTTGCTCATAACGCCGTTTCCGCCCAGAAAACACTAGTCCTTTGTCGAAATCCGACACTTTCCTTATTTGCACTGCATCATTCCCCCGTGGATATATAAGATTCGACCTCGAATTCGAAACCGCATTATCCTCGCCGGAAGAAGAGTCACTAGTGGAAGGAACTGCGAACATGACTGGGAAGGCGCAAACGTAGGCATTTTGGTTGATCTTTTCCACAATCTTAACTGGGCCAATCTTCTTAGCAGCAAGCTTGTTGTATTCACGAGCAGGGACGCGATCCTTAGTAAGTATGACCCAAACAAAGTCACTAACCTCGAAATCAACAGCACGTCGCTTCTGATTAGCTTTTTCCTTGTATTTGGCAGTAGCAACAACCAAATGGTCATGAGTGGCCTGATGAACCTGAGTCAACTGCCCAACAAACTCTTCGGCAGTAGCATGGGGACACATATTGTGGGCAGAGCTAGCAAATCAACGGGACCTCGCAGAGATAACCCGTAGACCACCTGAAAATGATTGAACCCAGTAGAACAATTAACATCATGGTTATGTGCAAACTCAGCCTGAGGCCGTTTGAGATCTCACACCTTGGGATAATCCCCAACCAAACTGCGCAAAAGATTTCCTAATGAACGATTAACGATCTCGGTCTGACCATCTATCTGTGGGTGGTAAGCACTGCTAATATTGAGGAGTGTATTGACCAGGCGCCACAAACTCTGCCAAAAGTGACACACAAAACGAGTGTCGCGATCAGAAACTATAGATGCAAGGAGTCCATGAAGATGATACACATCCCGAAAGTAAAGTTGCGCTACATCCACAACATCAATAGTCTTCTTGCATGGAATAAAGTGAGCTATTTTCGAAAATCGATCAACCACCACAAAAATAGAATCATAACCACATGACCCTCGTTATGGAGTTTGAAATACATACTGCAATCGGGAATGCACAGTTGCACACCGCGTTAAAGAAATCTGTCATCCAACACAAAGTATGTCGCCTTACCCTGTTGAATACAAACGAGTACTTGGGAAAAGAACGAATTATCATAATAGAGGTCCACGAACGAATTAAAACCGGGGACATGGACGCGCATTTCAGTTAGCAACCCATGACGGCGACTCAAAGCATCTGTAATGCGATTAGAAACTCTTGCATTGTGCTTAATCACAAATGTAAACTGTTGCACATAAGAAATTCAGGTAGCATGACGATCATACTTTATCTTGGCTGCCAAGATGCCTAAGGAATTCATGATCAGTATATAAGACGAATTCCCTCTAAAAAAGGTAATTACGCCAATGCTTGATGGCTTGGACAACTGCATAAAACTCAATACCATAAGTATTAAAGCGAAGTTTAGCACCCGACAGTTTCTCGCTAAAGTAAGCCACAGGACGACCTGCTTGACTGAGGACAACTCCAATACCTGTTTTTGAAGCGTCAGATGGGAGTTCAAAAGGCTGTGAGAAATCAGGAAGTACCAAAATAGGGGCAGAGGTGGGTCGACGCTTAATCTCAAGAAAGGCAGTCTCCGCATCATCAGTCCAGTGGAACTTAGTCCCTTTTATACAATCCGTGATAGGAGCCATAACATCACTGAAATGAGGAATATAACGTCGATAGAAGGAAGCCAACCCGTGAAGACAACAAACCTCAGTGATAGAGGACGGTTGGGGCCACTGCTCGACGGCCAAGACCTTACAAGGGTCAACTTTCAGTCCCTCGCGAAAAACCACATAACCGAGAAACTGGATTGAAGCAGATAAAAATGCGCACTCTGCGGTAGCAGCAAATAACTTGTCACGTCGAAGAACCAGTAATACCTCACCCATATGGTCAAGATGAACTGTTTCGTTGGCGCTATAAATCAAGATGTCATCAAAATAAACGACCACGAACTTACCAATAAAGGGGTGAAGAGTTTGGTTCATCACACGCATAAAAGTACTAGTGGCGTTGGATAGACCAAATGACATAACGAGCCACTTATATAACCCTTCGCGAGTCTTGAAAGCGATTTTCCACTCATCACCCATGCGAATACGAATCTGGTGGTAACCGCTCTTAAGATCCAGTTTGCTAAACACAAAAGCGCCACCCAATTAATCCAATAAGTCATCCAATTGGGGAGTAGGGAACTGATAACACACTGTAATATGTTGATAGCTCGATTGTCAACACACATACACCACGATCCATCCTTTTTTGGGGTAAGGAGTGCAGGGACAGCGCAAGGGCTAAGGCTTTCGCGAATGTGTCCCTTAGTAAGCAAGTCCTCCACTTGGCGACGTAACTCTTCATGTTCCTTGGGACTCACGCGGTAATGAGGGTGATTAGGGAGAGAAGCACCCGAAACCAAGTCAATGTGATGTTGGATATCACGCAAAGGTGGCAATTCGCATGGTAAAGTGTCGGGAAAGACATCTACAAATTCCTGTAAGAGAGGTTGCACCGAAAGAGGCACATCGCTCTCTCTCGTAACCAGAGAACAAAATAGGGCAAAAACCATCCCAGATTCCTTCATGGCGGCCTGAAAAGGACGACGAGACAACAAGGTGGTAGGGGAAGGTGTGTGAGTTATGGAAATAGCACTCCCTCTGAGTTTAGTCGGCATTAACACAATTTTTGTACCATAGAAAAAGAATGAATAGGTGTTAGCACGACCGTCATGGAGAGCAGAGTTGTCATATTGCCAAAGGCGACCAAGTAAGAGGTGACAAGCATCCATAGGAACCACATCACAATAAATCGCATCACGATAAGTAGGTCCAACGGAAAAATTAACAAGCACACGCTTGAAAACCGTAACATCCGTACCTTGGCTAAGCCATGTGAAACGATAAGGCTTAGGGTGAGATTCAGTAGGTAGACCAAGCTTAGCAACCGCAATTTCAGGGGCCACGTTCTCACAACTTCCAGCATCAATAATAAAGGTGCAAACTTTCCCAACTATGGTGCAAGTAGAATAAAACAAACTATTGCGTAGCCACTCATTCTAATGAGCACGAGGTGTTCAGCAGGATCGGCGGAGCACCAACAGAGGACCAGCATCACCGGGGACATATTCATTTGCGTCCGTGTCGACATAATCGTCATATGTCGGGGCCGAATCTGTGAGAATGATAGGTTCAGATTCAGTAGCCTCAGTGAAAAGATCACGATTGGCAGATTTCGGTAGCTGACAATCTGCTTGGCGATGACCAACCTCACCGCAATTAAAACAGCGCAAACCACCACGTCCCTGTGAGGGGCTGCAGAACCACGCGCGGGTGGAGGGGTAGGTTGGGCAGGAACATGCTGTGACGTAGACCCTATACCACCTGTCGAGTTTTCTAGCTGTCGGAAGCTACCTGTACCACGCCTGGCTAGCTGCCTTTCAGCCTGGAATGCACGATGATGTGCCTCGACGACAGTTAATGGGTCAAACATATTCAGAACGTCATGTAATTGGAGACGCATGCCACAAATATAACGAGAAACTAACTGAAGAGGGGACTCGGTGAGATCAACACGAGCCAGACAGGAGTATAAATCGATAGAATACTCATCCACAGAACGGGAACCCTGGCGAAGATTCTGGAAACGTTGGTACAATTCCCGATCGAAATTATAGGGCAAAAACGCAATCTTGAGGTGTTTCCTGAATTTTTTCCAATTCGAAATCTTCTCTTTACCAGTACGAACACGCATCTACTTCAATTGTTGCCACCAAGCTTGCGCACGACCTTCGAAATGAATTGTCACAAGGGAAACACGACGTTCTTCCAGAACCTCCTTGAAATCCATTATTTCTTCAACATGTGATGCCAATCTATAAACTCGTCTGGTTTAAGATTGCCATTGAATTGTGGAACTTCCACCTTGAGACCATGTTCCCAACGGTGGTTAGGGTTAGGGCGCTCGGGTGAACGATTTCGAAACCCGGCAAAAGGATTGTCGTCTGTGAGAGTATCATCATCACGATGATGCAATTCGTCCATTCGTTGGATCAATAATTCAACCTGCTGCCTCAAATCATCGTACTCACGTCGAAATTCAGCGTTTTCACGTCGTAACTTAGCTTGATCATTATCAGCACCTTGGGGAGCGGCTCGTTGTTGTCTACGGGGCGGCATACCTCATGATCGACTAGAATCTGATACCAACTGATGCAACGTACGTGGTTAGGAAGAATTCTTTATCAAAAATTCGTTGATTCTTGTGAATACCGAATATGATAGATTTGAGGGAAATCTCGATTTTTTATTAAACTTCAAAAATTAAATAACATAAACGTATGAAAGTGCTTAAATAGCCAAAACCTAAATGCAGAAAAATAAATCCTAAACTTATTGGAAAAAGAAAATAAATTAAAAATTGTCAAAAGTGTCCAGAACTTAAAGAATTGCAATTTTGACCCCTAAAATGACCTTGGATGGCCGAAATTCATCGTACATCATGGCAAAACCACGTGTTTTGCTCAGAGCGCCGTTTCCACCAAAAAAACACTAGTTTTTTGTCGAAATCTGACGCTTTCCTAATTTGCACTGCATCAAAAACTCAATCCAATAAAAATATAATTAAATTATAAAATGTTACAAATATCTTCGCACTAACAGAGATCATAATGAGGTGATTAGTGATGTTGATACCCGCTAATCAAGCGGGAAAATTAAAATTTTTATAAACATTTATTTGTTTATAATTATGAGATCAATATCTTTATTTGATATTTCTCTTTTTTTGTTGGTGAAAAGTTGAACTTTTAATTTTACAAAGGACTAGTGTAAAATAAAAATAATTAGTTAATTATAGGTTTCCCCGCCACTTTGTCGGTGCGATTTACATTTTCTTTTTTTAGACCAACCAAACCAACTAATAAAACTTTTTAGGTTAACCATATTCATAAGATTCCCATAATTTGATATGATGTGATTTCAATAAATGACAATTGGCCCTTTCTCAATACTATGTATGGACACAAATTAAATGCAAATACATACCCACAAAATCAATTTCAAAATCCATCAAATAGTGTCTTCATAGATTTATTAATGGAAGGTTCAAAATCAAGCCAAATCAATACTCTGCTATATGAACGAGACATGTGGATGCATATTTAGGGAAGGTAACGATTCTCGCCAAAAAAAAAAATTCAACATTTAAAATTTATCCCAAGCCATTAAAAAGGCACATTAATTGTGGGCCACAAATATTTTTGTACCGAACAGATTAATCAAACTTTCATTAATCACTTCGATTAATTTCATGAAAAATGATACAAAGAACCTAGCCTAGCTATTACATCCTAAGAACATGCGTGCACATGCCTATGTATCCCACAATGACCATTATGTTGCTTTAATCACAGAACATATTAATTTGGATCCAACAGATGTGCTCAATATTGTAATGTGTTTAATTAATTTTACAATATATTTAGTAGTGATAGAAACCATTTTTGGGTACTATTTTCACATGAACACTTTTATTTCTTGATATGGTAGCCTAAAACATGTTGTAGAAACTATGGTAGTCAACCAGAAAAACCTAACAAGTTACTCAACCAAACCCAGTTCAATCCAACAAGTAACTGCTATTATGGGTGAAATTGGAGTATGGAAAGAGAATTACTTGAAATTGACTATTGAATATATACTCAAAAGTGTCAATTTTTGCATATAAGGATGGTAAAAAATAGAAACCAAACTTATCGACGAGACTCGATATGTTCTCACCACGATCGGGACTGACACTTTAAAATTTAACAGGATATGGGGCTTTTGGCGCAACGGACAACCTTTTCTTGTCCCGTCTCCGACGTATTTAAAATTTTTAATAATTATATATTTGTAAGAAATATATACAATGTCGTCTCCCATGGACACGAATCGAAAGAGGAAAAAAATCAGAATTGCTCTGATACCATGTAAGAAATGATGAATTATCCTAACTTGATATTCATTGATGTAAATTTAGGTACACATACACATTCGTAAATGTACATATGATAAAAGAAAATAAATCATACAAATTAATAGTGTAACTATTTATAGAAATAATGTATTTGTTGTATAATTGGAAATGGCATTAAATCAGGATAATTATATGTCATTCGTTAATAATATCAAGTTTGAAATGGTCAATTATTGTGCATGTGATTTTGAATATGAGAATGACTTAAATTATGTTTAGGTTGATTTTTTATTTATAGATACTAAAAGAGAGAGAGAGTAGTAATCCCGTGCAAAATGTCTTTTCGCGTACATGCGAACTTAGGCTGTCCACAATAGAGTGCTTCCGTGGGAGTCTCCATGTCAGCTTTTGAGTTGCCACATAAGCACACCTATTCTGTGCAGACACTCACTCTTTGGAGGTCACAGCAGAATGTCTCATGTTTATACTATTTAATTCAATTAATACTATTTTTATATAATTAAATATTTCAACATTATTATTCATTTATAATTATAAAAACAAACTACTTTATTATAACACGAATATGAAAATATTCTTCCGGTTCTGTTGAAAATTCCTCAGGCTCCCGCAACACGATCTATTCGTATTTCGATTCTCCTTTCGTGTGCAAATATGAGAACATGAGACGTATATATAGAGACAATAAATATTAAATATACCCTATGAATAATTTTTTATTATTTATTATTATTATTTATAATTTTTTATTAATAAACATATTATATATTTATCAAATATAGGAATATATATAGTATAATAAATATTTATTATATTTTAATTAATTATAAAATTAGTTATAAAATTATACAATAAATTTAATTAATTATAACATTTGTATTTTTCTAATATATATTTATGATTTAAAAAAAATTGCATATTACATATTTAATACATTATTATATATTATATTATGGAGTCCCTCATCTCTCTCATACCCTCTACACCCACTCTTTTTCTTTCCATCCCTCCCTCCACATTACCCACTTTTGAAGATACTCTCCATTGTGGCTGCCACATGGCAGCATTGAGAGTCTTCACTCCTTGCCCACTCTCTTGTTGTGGACAACCTTAGGGGAAAGTGACACATGGTGTCCGTGCGCTGACGTGGCATTACAGACGCGAAAAAAAATATTTCTTCCAAACTCTCGTTACACAGAGACTTTATCGCTAGATTATCTTTTTAGGGACTTCATTTATGAAATGAAAATTTTGAATTATATAAAAATATATATATATATATATATATATATATATATATTATAGGAGATTTACCAGCATGTGTGAGTTATATTTTTCTATAAAAAACTGATGCAATAATATTTAAAGCGCCACATGTGACTATATATCTTCAACCGTATAAATATGCAATAACATACAAGAGAATCAACCCTATTATTATTTACACAAGATTAACATAAATAATATTATTTTACACTATTTTTATTTGTGTCTGCCACTCTTTCAATCAACTTATGTTAAGTCAAAATTTTATAAATATGTCGAACATACAAATATGTTTAGATCATGGCCTTAATAACAATATTGTAAAAATTATCGACTAATCAATAATTAATCTCCCGTAGCTCTCGACTTAGGGCCTAACATTTTCTACAACATGCTTAACACCAATGATGTTGATGGAGATGTTTGTTCAAAGACCTCATCATGCATGACAAACTTATAGAGGGGCATCTTGGGAAATTTAGTTTGATACAAGGGCATAACAGTAAAAGATGTAATGAATCTTCTTGGAAGTGCAGGGCCCAACATGATCTGATGGGCCCAGTATCCTTTACGAGTAAAAGTATAGTTAAGGTGACTTGAATTTTGGCACGTGGGCTGTTTGGTCCGAATGTTAGTTTTGTCTGGTCTGTCTCTGGGCTTTCTCAGGTCTCTCCCATTGTCAATTTTCTATACATTGTCATAATTTATTATTTATATTCATATTCACAAGATCGGATGCATTCCAATCCAAACTTGATAGAACACCCGAACGCCCGAATTTTAGGAATGGCAAAATTCCTCATTCTCGACGGGGATTCTCGAATTTGAACAGAAACGGGGTGAAGAATCTTCGAACCCGACGGAGAATCCTCGTCCCCGTTAGAAACGGGAAATCCCCGATCTGTTTTTAACGGGGACGGAGATTGTCAAATCCACCCCAAACCCTACTCGTCGCCATCCCTACCGAACTTATATCAGTCGTTGAATCGCTCAAGATCTAACGAGATTTGTCCCAACGCGTGACACGTTGCAGCGAAGTTTTACCACGATCATTTTTTGGTTCTACGAGTTCTATATGTATCTAGCAGTTCAAACTCACTTTCTACCAGATCCATCTGTTTCTACCAGTGTTCACTCAAAATCTGTCGGTTCGAGCGATTTGTATATCTTCCTCGTTCTGTACTTGATTTGTCAATTAAATGAAACCCTTATTTTACAATATTAATCTTGAAATATTATCTAACTTTTATTTTTATAATATAGAAACATGATATGTATTGTAGATGTAAGTTTCAATATTAATGAGGTGGGGAAGGAGGTCAACATGTATGTCTTGATGGTCAATTAAATACAAGTATTTGAAGGTTAAGGCAGGTTATGTTTGAATGGTGGACCCATCACTAAGCCTTCAAGCCTAGAATTGAAGCCTAACCAACTTTTGTTTTTTGTTTTTTATCTTTCTTCCCCATTTAACACATTTTTGCAATTGGCTTGTGTAAAGATGTACTTTATAGACTTAGTGTATGTACAGGAGGGTCAACCTATTGAGAACATCTTGTTTGACCAGATATTTGTCATCTCAGCTCACAAGCTCCACAGTGTGTGTGAATTATTAACACTGATCACTCTCACTTATTTCACTCACATGTGTGTACTGTGTATTTCAATTATTTTGTACCATTTCATAGATATTTTGGAATGGTCTGAGTTATAAGAATGTGGCAGGGTTGTGTATAGCCGACAAATGGTTGTTTCTCTATTTATGGTCATGATTTGAATCATATCAATTGTAATTGAACTAGTTTACTAATTTAGAGTTCAGTTATTTTATTTTATTTATTTGTAATAGATATTTTGTTCAAACTTTACACCTGAATCCAGGTTTTATGTTGTGTAAATACAGATATAAAAAGAATTTATACATATATTAGGCTAAAAATTTGATATGTCAGTCTTTTACGTCAATTGTTTACTCTAGGGGTGTTCACAAAAAACCGTACCGACCAAAACTGATCGAAGCGAACCATAAAATGGTCGGTTTTGGTCGGTTCAGTTTCAGTTCAATCAATCAAAACCGATCAAAAACCGAACCGACCAACTTCGGTTCAAATTATAATGAATTCTCCGGTTTATGCTTCAATTTATGGTGTTTTTCAATTGAAATTTTCTTTTTGGGCTTTATTAACGTTTTATTTTAGTTCGTGTAAAATTATTATACATAATTCCTCTAAAAATCGATCAAAATCTAATCATTTTTTGCTTGATTTATGAATTTTTTTGGTTTTGTGGCTGATTTTCGGTTCAATTCGGTTCAAACCGAAAATCGACCGAACCGGTCGGTTCGGTTTGACAAACCGACCGAATTTTTTCGGTTCAGTTTCGGTTTGATTTCTTCAAGAACCGAACCAGTCGGTTTTGGTCGGTTCAGTTCAAAAACCGAACCGTGAACACCCCTAGTGTACTCTGATGTATTATGTGTATATAAAAACTTTGTATCGGGTTATTATGGGTTCTTCCCAACAATTGATGTCAAATTCCATATTTACGCATATCTCATCGAAGCATATATCTTTGAATACTAAGAATTATGACGGGTCAAGTAAGATAGACCAATGTGATACGGTAACAATAACCAAGACTGTCATATTAGTCAGCGTGTGAGAATGATGATTGTTTGGGCTTATTAACATATGATAAGTTTGAAATATAAGAAAAGTCTATATACACGTTAGACTCAAGACATATTAGTAGTCGTTAAGTCACCGAAATTTAATGGGTACATGATATTACTTGTGGTATGTTCCTCTTGACAAGACTCTTTTTCCCAACAATTATACCATATTCATGTGGAGATGTGGATGTTGAAGGCAAGAGGCAAGTTGTATAGGAGAGCCTCCAAAATGGGCCATCATAAGATAAGAGCTTGAAATTGGAGCTTGTCCAAGTCCCACATTAATAGTCCCTTAACACGTTTTAAGGTTGATTGGTTTGTGTTTGTCCCACCACACGCAAACTTAGTGCTAATCTCGTGTCTTCTGCTTTTTAGTCGGTGGGAGCTCAGCACCATTACGCGGTGGTTGGCTTGTCGGTTAAATCAGTTAAGCTCACTGCCTCACTCACTCACCTTAATTTCCTCTCTCACCATTGAGAGCCTGTCAAAATTTCATACCCATGTCCATTTCCTTTAAGCCGTGACTCACCTGATGACAAAACCAACCCTAAACACTTGCAAAATCACCAAGTTCCCTTTGTAGAGTCCGATTATGTTTAGGCCTCTGTACCCTAACAAATATGAGCCCAAGCCCAACAAACAACAAAATTATAAGGATTTGGGGACAAGAAGGTGGATTCAATATTAGTGTGAGGTTATATTAGGTTTTCATTTCATATATTTATGTTTCATTTTTTCACATGTATTAGGGTTTTCTATCTCTTTATACATGTCAATAATATATCCCTCATTATTTCTATTATGGTATCTGAGACATAACCGATCATTGGCTAAAACCTCTACAAATTTTTGCTTTGCCCGTAATCCGAACATCACATAAGCCAGAAATCCCGTAATTTAGACATCCCGTGAGCAAAAAATCTCGTAATCCGAAAATTTCGTAATTTAGACATCTCGTAATACGGAATCCCGTAATCAGGACATCCTGTAATCCAGACACCGCACGTGAGAGAAGTTTAGAGCATCGACGGAATCCAACATCCACCATCAGCCATCTGCTCTCGGCATCAACCATCAAGTATCTGAAATCTGGCATCATTGGGCATTTGTTATCTCGCCATCAGTCATAAGGCATCTAGCATAATTGAGCATATGCTATCTCGCCATAAGCCATCGTGCATTTGGCATCATTGGGCATCTGCTATCTCACCATCAGTCATATGACATCATCAGACATCTGCTATCAAGTCATCGCCATCAGCCAACGGACATCAACAAGCATCAGGCATCAAACATCGGCGCGCATCCTCCATCCTCGCTGCATCACTTCAACAACATCCTCAGCAGCCACAACCCTCGCCACAACTCAATATTATCTAGCTTCAAACTCAATTCTTGTTTCACCGCATTGAGTTTGAGGGAGTTGTTACATTATATTAGGTTTCATGTGTCTAATTTCCTATATTTATGTTTCCTTTTCTCGCATGTATTAAGGTTTCCTATCCCTCTATAAATAGATGTATTTTGTCCATCATAAATACACATCAATAATATATCCCTCATTATTTATATTAGTTAGTTTAGTGATCTACGCCCTTTATTCTTTCAAATCATGGATAACGGGTCTTCGTCGAGTTTGTATATTTTCTTCTTTTTATTAGATGACAATAGAATGAGTTTGAGACAAATTTAATGACACATGCCACTCCACACTATTATCAAGAACACCACGTCTCAATCATGTTTACAACTTTTTTCCATCTCTAATCATATGTATGTATAGTTATTACATTTGGGTACTTCAACTCTATAAAATCTATAGTGATAACAAAAATTGTTGAATCCAATGGGGATTGAGTGTCCAACTCGATAATATGGGGGACAAAAACTATGCAATCAACTCTATGAACCTTCCATGTCGCTTCCCCACAAAGAAACAAGAAAACCTTAGATTTGATGCTGACCCGGTATTCCCAATCTAAGGAGGATTGCATTTGGCCTCGCCGGACAATGATGCTTGTTGGAGAAACGAGGGAGAAGGAGATGAACTAGTAGAACCAATCCAAATTTACAAACTAGATCTCAATTCTGGTTTATTATCGATCTAAGCCAAACTATTCTAAATTGATTTCAATTCAATTCAAGTTTATTTTTGTCTTTCTAAAATTTTTTAGGTGTACCGTTCAAATTCAAATAGTGTTAGACTAAAGTGTAAAAAAACGCAAATAACTAGTCTCAATTTGAATTGATTACAAGATCTTCAAGGTCCATTTACAAAGCACATTCAGGCCATTTTCACCACCCTACAAAAAAATCCAATCACAAATCGAAGATCACACAAAATCACCGAGCCCCGAATACAGAGTCCACTCTGTCCGGCCCATTTTAAGGCCCAAATCCAGACCACAAGGCCATCAAATCCCTGCGATTTCGAGTATAAGGTGCGAAATTAGAGCCGAACGGTGTGCTTAGCTAAGAACCAGAACAAACCAGAAAAAGCTCGTGCCGCAGTCAACTATGGCGACCTCGTCGTGGCTACAAGCGTTCTGGAATCCAAACAAGAACTTTCTCGCCGCTCTCCACAAGAAGACCATCGCCAATCGCCTCCGTAAAGTCGGTCAGTTTCGTACTCCGAATCTATCATTTCTAGGGTTTTGGTGATTCGATTGCGTTTTGTTGATTTACGGTGCTGTTTTGTGTATCTCAGGGCTGAGGTATGATGATTTGTACGATCCGAAGTTCGATCTGGACATCAAGGAGGCTCTGGATCGTCTTCCCCGAGAGGTAGTGGACGCGAGGAACCAGCGCCTGAAGCGGGCGTTAGATCTGTCCATGAAGCACGAGTACCTCCCCGAGGATTTGCAGGTCTGGTTCTGGTGTTTCCGAATCTTCGTTCATTGCCGTTGCTCTATGCAGATCTAGTGTTCCTGATACTGTTGATTTAGCTTGATCGGCTGCGTTTATTGTTCTTTAAGTGATTGGTGCTTATTGAGCTGTTTATGTGTGTAAATTCTGCGGTTTAATGACTACTGCAACTTCTTTTTTTATTGTAGCTGCAGGTGATTTTTGTTAATTTTCATCGTGTGTTCATGTGTTGTTTCAATTTACTTAGTGGATGATTTTCCAATATTTTGGTCACAAGCTCCATTTTGCTATTTATTGTCTATTATTTTCACAGGCTATTGCTAGAGAGCTAGATTTATAGCTTGTTATTGGCCCTTCCGTGGTGCCTCTTATTTTTACCACATTTGTTTACATGCTTGAAATTATTGTATTTACTGTAATTACGTTCTGTTCAATCTTTTACATGGTGCCTATTAATTTATATAGCATGTGTTGGCAAGTTAGAAAGGAACTTGGTACTTCATGCTTGCTTATGGTTGAAGTGCATTACTAGTTTTCTATAAATTCATATTTTTCTAATATTTTAATGGAAAATGATTCGATTATGTGTGTGCTTTGTTATGTATTAACCTTTAAACTTACTTGCTTATCTCTGTTTATACACAGGCAATGCAGACACCATTTAGGAGCTATCTTCATGACATGTTAACTCTTGTAAGTGTTTCAGTAAAGTAGACACTGGATGCATATCTCTAATCAGTTATTTCCTGTTCAAGATTTATTTATTGATGTTTTTTTATTTGTTGCGTTTTAGTAATTACTGGCAGTATAAGGCTCAATTATGTAAGATAAGTCACCTTGATAGTATTATTTAATTAGTGATGATAGATAAGCGTAAGAATCCTTCCTATTGTCTAAAGTGCAATACTAATGATTTTCCATTAGGTAAAAAATTATATTAACTAAAGTTTTATGTGTGCACATTTAGGCTCTAACATGCCTTTTGTATATATTTTTCTCCATCTGAAGTTGAAGTCATAAATGATTTGACCAATTAAAGAGCATGGCTACAATGATGTGCTCTTCAGATAGTCATCATACCTCAGTCTCCTTGATTCAGTATATATAAATATGCTTTTTGTGAGTTTTCTAAAGATGTATTAACCTTCTTCTTACAGTAATGTTGTTAACAAAAAACATTGTATTTTTTTTAAATCCTCTTGCTGAAAGCTAAAGTTAGAAACCAGAGAAATAGTTTTTCTTTATTTTTTCTGATGTGACCCGTTTAATGGACATATTGTTAAGCAGTTAGATGGAGGAAGTTGTTTACGGGTAAAAGAGTTGTACAATGACTTACAAAACAAAAAAGATCTAGGTGTTACATGAGTTCTGAAGTGTGTTCATAACTGAATACAATTACAAATATATCTGTTTCTATATGTTACCCAATCATAAAATCTGGATTACTATACCCAAATATAGATGTCATGATAATATGTGCTTCATACTTTCCTCCATTCTCTTTGTTGCTCATAGAGGTTTTAATATGTTTTAATAGTTCAATATATAGTCAAATTCTGAATCATTTCCTGTATGTGGTATGAGTAATTGTCTCTTGGGTAACAATCTCTCTGTTGATTTGGAATGAGGAACTGATTTAAAGCAAGCACTAAAAAATCCTCAGATATATGAAAATATTAATTGTATGATAATGGTGAAAGGGTGAGGACTGATTGGAAATTATCATATACTATTCAGTATAAGCGCACTAACTCATAATATTTGTACTATGATTTTGTTTTTCATCTGAAATTGTTACCAATAGGAAAACAACCATCCAACACTTTGTTCTATCTACATTTATTTTGTTTGTTTATAATCTACCTAGTGCGTTTATTTGGAATATTTGAATTCTGATATATTTAACTTTATTCTGTGTCAGGTTAAGAAGGAAAATGCTGAGCGTGAAGCTTTGGGAGCATTGCCTTTGTACCAACGCACACTTCCGTGATTAGAGTGAGATTTCATTTGGTGCAACTGCTATTTAGGCCATTTCATTTTCACTAAATAAAGTGAACAAGTTTATGATGAAAAAGGTGCAAAGGACCTAAACTTGTGTCATTTTGATACACTCCGAGTGTCTCTACATTTCTATTTTGAAACTGTTTTAAATCTTTACCAGGTGATCTGTGTATTACAAATGAAGTTATATTCGATGTGGTGATATTGTTTGAAGTTTAAATGGAAACGTGATGTATGTGAGTAGTATGTTGTAACCCTATTCATGTGGTACCTTATCTGATTTGCATGGTGCTTCCAAACTGACATCTGTGTGTTATTAATTGATTGAAAGGATTTGCATGATTGGACAAAATGATTTAGGTTCAGTTTCAGATTCTCATGGCTAGATTGGATTGTATGTGTTCTAGAGTCTTCTACTCAATCAAACAGCTTTAGAAAACTTACCATGTGGTGAAAGTGAAATCATCTTGGTCCTGTCTGTGGTATGAATATGATTGATTTCTAAATGCTGGCAGTAAGTGTGCTAGTCAAGCTTGGATTGTAGCATTTGATAAGGACATCATGTTATGCCAAGTTACAAGCTCTCGCCACAACGAACTTGTTATTTTTTAATATAGAATTAGTGGCATATTCACGTATTGTGTACAGGACATTATGTTGTGCACATTGGTACCTTGAAAGCCCCATGTTTCCTCTGTTTAAGGCTTCAGGAACTTTGGGTATAGTGGGAACAACTCAAAGGTTTTCAGGTATTGGTGGTTGAAGTAAAGTAATGTGTAGAATTGAATGTGAATTGGGGCTTTATTTGGAATTGAAGGTAGTGGAATCTATTGAGGTGAAGAAGGTTCTCGAATGTATAAAGGGCGATGAGTAAAATTAAGACGGTGACGTGACTATAAGCATTTAAGTGGGTATAAATTCTTCGTTTGATCATCTTTAGCGACGTTGCAATTTTTATCGATATAGTTTACCAAGCGGCGTGCCAATTGTGGAGCTAGTAATAATATTTCTCTTATGTTTGTAACTTCAATGGGTTCTAATTGAATAAAGCTGTGTTTAAAACTGCCCGTATATAGAAATTTGAGGGAAAGAAACTTGCACTTTGACGAAACTAGACAACAAAATAGGATTGTGTACAGTGTAAACATAGCTTGGAGATAGAGTGACATGAAACAAGTATATATGTATTATTTTAATGCCACGAGTGGTGTGTCGTGGCGTTGCCTCTGCGGTCACGGTGACCTTCCCTTTCAAGCAACGTGAATAAATCTTTTTAACTCCCACTCAAACCGTGTCCTTTTTCCCAGATACAACGTTCTTGTGACAAAACCGACAAAACCCATCATGCCTCAAATAAAACATTTTAATTATTTTCTCACCCACCCCCTCATTTTTACGTAATTAAACACCAACACTATCTTCATTCTTCAAGAGTAACGGCTCTATGCCATTCCCATCTTTAGCTGCCATTAAACTAAATTTCGTGTTTAGCGCATTTTCAGCGAAATTTGTAATATCATTCAATTGGTCACTCACTGTCTCTCTGGATAAGGCTGATTATTCAGTTTAACCTCAAGGAAAAGACAAATGATGCCGTGTTAGCGACGTCTTTAATTTTTTACCTGTTATTTCTCTGTAACTTTTACTTGAAAAAGTCAAATTTTAGTGATTCAAACACCGAAATGCACAAGATTTAATTATGAACGTGTTTATATGAATGAAAGTTTATTACAATTTACTCTTGTACACGCGTTTATATAAGATATTTGTTTAAATTTTAACGGTATTATGACAAACTGTAAAAAAAACAAAATTAACTGACCTCATTTGTAAAAATTTAGTATAACTTGGCAGAGTATAAAACGCGTCACTATAGTACAAAAATAAGTGTTATTAACCCTATAAATAATTTTAATAAATATGAAACTAATGAAATAACACAAATTAGATTTTGATAAGTTTCCTCTTTTATTCGTGTGAGGTTTGTTGATTTTGTTCTGTGTTTCATGAATGGAACTGTTATTCAAGAGTTAGAAGTTTAAATTTTGTTTTGGAAGCAAATTTGTTGACTCGATTAAAGTTGTAATTACAAGCATAAACTGTAATGTAATGGTAATCACTTTTCGGCATAGATTCGTATGTGCTGCAAAGAAATAAAGTATATTCCGTTTCAAAGATTTAAAAATATCTAATTTTTTAGTAATGCTCTGGTCATTGCACTTGACTGAGAAGAGCATGCAAAGTGCAGAGGGTGAGAGAGAGGAAGCAAAGAAAAGGGACTATGACACTAATTTTGAAAACTAAAACATAATTTTTTTTAACGTAAGTTAAGGAAAGAAGTAATAGTGCAAATTTCTTTTATCAGAAAGTAACGGTCCAAAAACTTCAAAAGATATCTAACCGAAGTTAACGGAATAAATAACGTGCAAAGGGATGTTGTAATCATGTTGTTGCGTTTGCGGTAAAATGACAATATTTCCGTTCCTGACGTGAATTCCTAAATCAGGGCAAAAATACGGCGGAGAATCTCCAAATCCGAACGAATACAAGGCGAGGACGGGGTGAAATATTCCCGCTCCGCCCCAATATATTTTAAATTAAATATTTAATAAACATTGATATCTTTAAATATATTTTTATCAAACAAATATTTATAATACATATTTAATAAAATAAAATAATTTAAGACGGTCAGTCCCTTTCCTCTTTCGAGAGTGAAAAGGCGTGTTCGTCAAAATTGACATTTCCATGGCAACGGCGGATCTTGGTGCGGGGACGGAGTTGGGGATGCATCTCGGGGCTGGACAGAGGGAATCCGAAACTCGGAACAGGGAGGTCGAGGCCGGGGTTGGGCAGAGGATGGGCTTGTCGAAAAATTATGATAGGGCAGCGGGGTTGAGGACAGAATTGCAGGTGCGACAAGTATGGGTTGCGACGGTAGATCGTCACTCTGAAGGAACTGGGGTTATCTGGCGTCGGTGGATACACTCATGCAAACATATCGAATTAGGGGGTCTAGGCTTGCTTAAACTTCAATATGTCACATGGGCGTCCTATTGGGATCGGTACTGGAAGGAAACGGGGGTACGTGGTGTCGATGTGTAGATCCGATTAAACTCAATAAGTTGGAATTTCACAATGCCCATATTGATCGCAAGGTTGATCGAGAAAGCTGGTTTAAGGAGGCCTGCAGCAAGATCACAAGGTTTCTCTATCTGTATGAGTTGGAGGCCGTGGCTCTGCATGATGCTAACTGGTTCGAGTCGATTGGTCTCCGGAGTTATCATGGACGCCTTTGTAAAGCATTCTGCTGCAAGATACGAGATTTCTCCATCCGTATGAGTTGGAGGTCGTGGCTTTACATGATGCTAAACGGGTCGAGCTGAAAACTTTGGAGGAATCTTTAGCGAACGGTGTTGCGTACTATCCACTATTGCTCGTAATCAAATGACTCACGAATTGACCATGTTTGCATTAACTAATAGTAACTGGGATTATGGTGAAGGGTTTGTCCCACCATTTATAGTTTCAGCTGTCCGGCTTGATGCCGGTTTAGTTGCTATTTAATTAACAAAATTCGCTTTTACCTTCAAAATAAATAACTTTATGTATATTTTTTAATTAAAATAATATATTTGAATACAAATTTTATTAAAAATAAATATTTATTTTATTTTGAGGAGAATGTTTGCCCCGCTAGAAATGGAGAATTTCTTTCCTGTTTTTAACAGGAATGATAATAAAACTGTCAAATCCTTTCCGAACTCGCCTGTTGCCATTCCTATTTTGCCACTTTTGGTGACCTTCCCTTTGAAGCAACGTGAATAAAACCGTGTCCTCCTTTTCAGATACAACGTCCTAGCGGCAAAACAGACAAAACCCACCAATCCATGCCCCTAAAAGAAATAACAAAATTATTTTCCCTCCCAACCCCTCATCTTTTACGTAATTAAACACCAACACCATCTTCAGGAGTAACGGCTCTATCTCTATAAAATCTGTAATAATAATAGCATTGTTAATGAATTAACGATTCAATTAGTCACTGACTATTTGGATAAGGCTGATTATTATTAACCTTAGATCTTATCCACACAAGTGTCGCGCTTTTCACTTCTTCTTCACCGATTAATATTAGCTAAAATGACAAATCACAATTCATGCCTCGACTCCAAGTGTACCAAGATTACCGGAACAGCCCGTTACCGGGCCCCACATACCTCCACGTGTCCTTCCCCTCCTCCCTTCAAATACCCCCTAAACCCTCTCCCCAATTCTCTCTCCATCGCTAAATCAAACCTCTCTCACGGAACGCAACTCATGGCCGCCACCAATCTGAGCCTCCTCCCTGTTCCCGCCGCCGCGTTGCGCCCACGCGCCGCCGCAAGAAACCTCCGAGCCGGCGCTTCCAGATCCGGATCCAGCTGGTGGTCGCCGATCTTCGGCTGGTCCACGGAGCCGGACTACATTGACTCCGGCGAGAAAGCCGGGGGCGGATCGGACTCCGCCGCCGCGAAGGCGAGGTTCGCGCCGGGGTGCTTCACGGCGGAGAAGGCGAAGCGGCTCCGGATGATGACCAAAGAAACGGAGTCGTTTCACGACGTGATGTACCACTCCGCCATCGCGTCTCGCCTCGCCTTGGACTCTAATGACCGCTCCGATCCGTGACCGGATCTCCGGCGCCGGCTAGATTGCTCTTATTATTATTAATTAATTAATATTAACTATGGGTAGGAGTCATGAACTGATGTATGTAATTATTTGTATATTATAAAAAAATGAGAAGCTGTTTGTTTTTCTGAGATTGTTTAGTGTTAATGATTGCGTTTAATTTAGTGCTTTGGTTTGTGATTGAAGGCGATGGGTAGCTTTTCTCTGGAAGCTTAATCTATTGTTAATGATTTCTTAAACGTCAGATTGGGTCTATGACCTTCCAGCCGTTGGATTGAAGCAATCAACAATCAACTCGTACACAATTCATTTTTCAGATATTGGTATACAATTAAATTTTCAGATATTTGAAGGTAGAAGCGGATTTCATTTAATAAGTAGCAACAAACCAAACATTAAGTTAGACATTAAGTCGGAAGTCACAGATGGTGAGATAAACCTTTTATTGTAGTCTCAACTACTATTAGTTAACGCAAACTTGACTAATTCGTGAGTCACTTTATTACAAGATCTACGAGAATAATTTAATAAGACATTAAACCCAGGGCCGAGAGTAAATGACAGCAGTCATAGAGGATGCCCCTGAACATGTTTTTCGTGTGTATCCTATTATGAGCGTGGTTCACAACCCGCAGGCAATCCGTCACGATCTCCACACTCCTCCAATTATTGCCCTTTGCCCAAGAGAGAACCTCCATGACACCTACAGCCTCCATCTCTTCGGGTTGAAGATAACCCGTAAATCGTCTGCACAGCGCGGCCACGATTCTGCATCCTAAATCCCTACACACCAGCCCTACACTTCAGTATCCCACATGTTCATCTATTCCTCCATCCACATTTATCTTTAATATTCCTGAGTTTGACGGACTCAGACGTCAATAGATAACGACGTAAAAGGATCTGCTCCTGAGGCCCTTCCCCGGGGTTGTGCTATTGTCCAGGCGCGTCGTAGTACTTTTGCGGGTACAACCACTCTCGCTGGAAGGAAAGTTTCCATTTTCCAAACAACTTGATTCCTGGCCCTCCAGATCGCCCACAGCGTGATAGCCCACAGGCTTGCCTCACATTCCCCGCCACCCAAGACCTTCAATTCGATAGAGTTAAGTCTGGCCCCATTCTTTCTTGGACCCGTTGCAGTAATCTATCCCTCCATACCGGTGCCACAACACGACACTTTTAAAACATGTGGTATGTGAATTAATTTTTCAGATGTTGGTTTGCTAGAAAATATTATATTGAGAATCTATGAGATTTTTTTAAAGCAAACTCTTCATTCATAAAATCACGAGAATGATAAAACGTCACCCTCAAAGATTGAGCATTAGTTGTGTACAGTTTACACGTAAGTAGTAAGAGACAACTTTAATACACTCGTATCTTTGTAGACACCTTCAAGCAACCACGTCGGACTCACCAACGACCGAAACTAAAACACACTACATAAAAGAAACATGTCGAACACTCCGACAACCGGTAAAATACACTAACTCCAAAACACGAAACACACAACACAACCTAAACATATACAAACACAAACATAAACATGCCACTATTCCACCTTCATCGGGGAAGGGGGGCATCATCTTATATGAGCCCATACATCTCAGCAAGCGCTCCTTCTCAAGTATCTCCTACGGGTATCTGATAATCACCCATACTTGGGTTTCTTGGCGTGCCCTAGTTCAAAAAAAACCTTACAACACAAAACTGGTTTTGGTATTATCTAAGGAAATATCCGTATGAGCCCGAAAAAACGGTAGCCAAACCCGCAAAACGTCGAACACGAGTCAGATCAGAAGAGGGAAGCAGATATGGGTCGAAACACTCTGATCAAAAACCTCTTCGATCTGCCGACCTTGCGACAAAACCGACGAAAACCGTCCTCCACAGCCAAAGGCCCGCCGGCGAGACCACCAACAAACCGAGAGAACGACAACACTCCCACCAAACCTCCCCTAATTTGCGACCACGTCCCCTCCACATACAGTGACACAATCCACAAAAGCCCGATTTAGATATGTAAATAACATATCTTAGTCAACGAGGTCAAGAAGCCCAAACCAAGCAGAACCACTCCCCAATAGTCGTCCTCCTCAAAGTCGACGCCCAACAAACCAAAAGAGCCAGTAGAAACAACCACTGGAGCAAACCACCCATTGGAACAATAATTATGGAAAAGTATAATCGCACCGTAAAGCTCCTCCCTCCACAAGGTGCGTCCACCACAGCACAAAAATCAAAATAAAAAAGAAAGGACGGTCACATATGAGCCAAGCCAGAGACTGGCAACCCAAGCTTGCTGAAAAAGGAAAGAGTTTGAAATGTTAGGCAAACAGTGCTTTCACTTTTGTTCTCGTTTATCTATGGGATTATATTATGGATGTAAGGGACTTCAAAAAAATTATGGTTATAAGCGAATCTATATTTATAGTAAAGCGTACTTGGCACAACAGTGGTCCAAAAAGGCTCTAGCTGATCAGTAGTCATGAGTTCGAACTAATTTTCTTTCACGTGGAAATTGAGTTTGAGTGACATTTAAACTTTTCATTTTAGAACTACAATTTTCATTAAAAAACATATTATAGATTCTACAATTACAAATAGGGGAAATTCCACTTAGCACCACTGTAAAAAATCACTTTTTCACTTACCACCACTGAAAGATAAAATTGGTCTGTGGAGCACTTGTGAAAGATCATTTTTTCACTTACCACTACTGAAAGATAAAATTGGTCTGTGGAACACCTGTGAAAGATCACTTTTTCACTTACCACCACTGAAGTTATTGATTTTTTCACTTAGCCCCAAAAAGTCCAAAATGCCCTCTACCACCTTCTCAATTTATTTAATGAATGGAGGGTATTTTGGACTTTTCATTTACACAAATAAAAAATTAATTTAATAATCTAAAAAGACAATTTTACCCTCAAATGAATAATAATTATAACTTATGGGTGGAGGGTATTTTTGTCTTTTCACTTAAACAAATAAAAAATTGATTTTGAGGAGGTGGGCGGAGGAGGAGGGCGGAGGAGGGAGGGGTGGTCGGAGGTGGAGGTCGGGCTGGGCTGGATGGGAGAGAGATGGGGTCGAGCTGGGCTGAAGGAGGGGAGGGAGGCGGAGGGTCAGAGGAGGGAGGAGGGGCGGTCGGCTCTGGGTTTCGTCGCCGGAGCTCGAACCAGTAGTCGGAGGAGGGAGGCGGAGGGTCGGAGAGCGCCGCGACCTCCTCTCTCCCCTCCAGCCCAGCCTAGCCCGACCTCCACCTCCGACCACCCCTCCTCCGCCCACCTCCTCAAAATCAATTTTTTATTTGTTTAAGTAAAAAGACAAAAGTACCCTCCACCAATAAGTTATAACTATTATTCATTTGAGGGTAAAATTGTCTTTTTAGATTATTAAATTAATTTTTTATTTGTGTAAATGAAAAGTCCAAAATACCCTCCATTCATTAAATAAATTTAGAAGGTGATAGAGGGCATTTTGGACTTTTCAAGGTTAAGTGAAAAAATCGATAACTTCACAGGTGCTCCACAGACCAATTTTATTTTTCAGTGGTGGTAAGTGAAAAAGTGATATTTCACAGTGGTGCTAAGTAAAGTTTTTCCTTACAAATACTATATGTGCTTTTCCCCTGTATTTTTCATGCTTATGTCTCAATTTGAGCTGAGTATCAAATTCGAACTGAATTTGAATCCTCTCGTATATGTTTTACCATAGATATTTATTGAAAAAAAACAACAGAGCCGTGATTTTGTCATACAAAATAAATAAATATATTAATCAAATATAAGTGAGCTGACTCATAAACAAATTCATGGACTTGATCAAATTTAACGATATACAGGTAGATATTCAACTAGCCAAACTCCATAGACTAAGATCATTCACAACCATGTATGGGGTATATTGGATCTTCACTGAGATACTGAAACTTTTCATTTTTCATGAACCCATCTGAAGAACAAATTGAGGAATATACCTTCGCCACTTGTTCGTGTCCCTTTCAGGGTGAGCAAGTTCAGACCTTAAAGTCAGTAAAAAGACAATTTGATGAGGTATTTAGGTGTGTTGTGGCACTTTTGCAACTCGTGACCATTGTATATGGGCCTGGCCATGCCTTGTTCAACAATTGTGTAACATTCTATGCACATTGTCTTTTATCAAATAAGTTAGGCAACAAGGCCCTAACACGGCCATTTTAGTGTTCTCCGTTTTGTATCTCATTGTATCTCATTGGGTTCAGAGAATCTTCTCTCTTCTCTATAGAGGCGGCAATAAGGTAAATTCGAAATGATCTCAACTTCTATCCCGTCAAAGTGAAAAAAATCGAGTCAACGTTCGATTTGGTAATTGTTTGTCATCCCTACCAGGCGGTCCAGGCCAGAGGGTACACTACTAAAGACAAACTCAGGTTCCCCGTTACAAGGCTGATGAAAGCATAGTTGTTATTGAACCAGGAACACCCATGGTAGGACTGCTAAAAATAACCCAATCAGACGCGAACAAAAAAATAACCGAACTGAAAAAAACTGAATTGGTTAAGTCTCGATTTATATAATGGACATTGATATAAAAAACCAACCGAATCGAAAACCGATTGATTTGGACACATGACTCATTTCTAAGTCATTGATCCTTATTAATTAGGCTTAAAAATATTGGTCCAACAAAAAACAGGTCAAATAATAAATCAAAATCGACCCAAAATGTGAGAAATTCATAAAAATCAGTTCAAAGAAAATCCAACTAAAAACTATCAAGTCAATTAATAAGTCAAAGCACTCTAAAATATGAGATATTCATAACATTTGACTCGTAACAAACCAAACCGAACTGAATTTGTTCAGTTCAAAACTGAGCCATGAACACCGCTAACAAAAGGTAAGTGAAGATCCAGGATCAGCTCAATTTCAATTAATGAATAAGTGTGGTAAAAATCTAAAGACTTGTCCAATTAGTCCTTAGGAGACACTAACATTTTTTACAACATTGATATTAGTTTGAGTTAGTTTAAAATGTATTGTTTCCAACAGTTTAACTTTCACTGAGTATAAATTAACCTAGAAGGCCATCAAAAAATATCATGAATTATGTCCATATTACCTCACAGTTTAGGAGTAGATTAATTATTAGCAGGTTTAGAATTCAGGTAATATTGGCCAGAAGCATCACAAATTTACTAATCCTTGAGTACATGAAAGTGAAACAATTGTTTATAGCTACCTACACTCACCACCACGGTCAAATGGCAGAAAATATGCTCAAAGAAAGATGAATCATGTCAAGAAATTATCAAACAGAGACAGCGGTAAGTATGTCACAGGACAGTACAAAAGTTTTCCTAAGAATAACTTATTTCATTTGAAATCATAACCAAAAAACTCGGCTGTTGTTACCTTTAACAAAACAAAAGCAGAAGCAAATACAAAATTGCAGTTACCATTCCACAATCAAGGAATGAGAAATGTACTAACGTGCAGAACTAACCATATAGCAGATTAGCGTAATAAGACCCACAAAACTGGTAGAGATTGGAATCGTAAAGTATTGGATGTGCCAACAGATGGATTCACTTGCTCTCAGCATCATAGATATCTGTCCTGTATATTTACATTAAGGAAAACGATCACAGTGCACAAAAAGAATAAAACCGGCTAGAACTGAATACCAACAAAAGGGAATCATTAAAACATTTAACAAGAATTTCCTAATCAATAGAACTGATTTTCAATTTGTTTAAGCTCAGCCATTTTATAAGCAAGGGGATAGAAGGAAAAATACAATTTACAAAGCTTGTGGGGTATAAGATGAACATAAAAACTACCTAACCATGTGAAGTTTACATTCATATATTAGTATTGAAAACAGTAATTATGAACATAATTAGGTACATTATCTGATATATAAGATCATGAACTCTGCACTTTATGGAGTTCAGAATTCAGTTTCTGCCACTCACTTTGTTGTTGGTTCGCAACTCTAATTCTTTTTCTTAGATTCACTCAAGGACTGGCCTCATTCCCTCCTTAAACGCTATACTACCTCAGATTTATAGCATAAATTGTGGAGGTTGTTCCACGCTTTCTGACCTAAGAGAATATATAGAATAGAGGATAAGGATGATATGATATGATAAATTACCAGAATTTTAGAACACAAACAGAGCTAGCCTTGGTAATAACAATATACCAGTTTTTAGGACAACATCAATAACTCGTCAAAGAAGTTGATACACAAGCGAGAATTAGAAAATATGTTGCTCTTCTGAAAAAAATATTAAAACTGAAATTTTAAAGAAAAAATCCTTCAAAACAAACAAGCATCCTAGGTGTACCAAAAATCATTAAATAACATTATGATAGTTCAAATACAAACTTCATACTACTTGCTAGACAATAAGTGGGAACTATGGGATAAGAAAATCAGGCAATGCAATTTCAGTTCTTTGAGTTCTGACTCAGGCTTTTGATTCTTAAACATGATTTCCAAAATCATAAACATAAAATGAATCAAGTAATAGTACTTATCAAAGTAAGTTGTCGTGATTTTGATATGCATAATGATGTATATGACTGACAAATGATTTTTTGGATAAGACGGATGACCTAGTTAGTCAACACTAACAATATATCATATGAAACCCAGTGTTCAAATCCTAGTAGGTCACCCACTTGGGAACAGCTGTGGGGCAGGGGCAGGGGCAGGTTAGGGTTAAGTTAGGTTTTCTGGTTTATTGCTGATAAAAAATGGACAAGCTCAAGTACATATATCGAGCATCAATGGATTACCATATCATGACATCAATCTAAGTACTTTAACTATGCTAGAAGTGGGATCGACATAGTTCAAGTTCCCACAGGTGAAGCGTGTTCAAAATTCAAACCTATTCCAAAAACTATCCCTTCTCCCAATAGTTCTAAGAAAATTTAACCTCAAAATATAAATCATAAGGTTGATGATGCGCCAAAGAAATGAATATGGCCACAATTCGAAGGCCAACATCTCCTAAGTTGCTAAAAAAATTCATATGCTATGAGAGATATGACAAAAACATTCCAAGAAAGCAACAATCTCTCAACTTCATTTTTTAAAAACCTTACCCTAAACCCCCACAAAAGAAGTTCTAATAATAACGGAACTGAACATGAAGAACATTCCAACTCAAGCAAGTGTTCTAAAAATCCCAGACTTGTCCGATTAATCCTCTATAATTCCTTATTAATCTTTCGATCCGATTTATTTTTGGATCAATTCCCGATTAGTCCCCATAAGGCACTCTCCTCCCGACTAGCGCCTAGCACATTTTAGAACACTGATGCAAAGCCCGACATGTGATTGTGTATGTATCTGACTAAACTGGGAGTAGCCTTTTTATAAAATTGTTGAAAACACCAACTATTAAAGTAGAATTCCATGACAAAGGTCACCTAAACTTTCTCATCTTCAAACACATAACCTATAACAATCTACGTAAGGAAATAACCTACCACCTAATCCTAAAATAAGCTTGCATAAATTACATATATTTCACACATTTGTATGAACAAATGATTCCACGCCTATGGCAGTTCGACAGATCGAGTCATAGCATACAAACTCTAGTTCTCCTATAGTAAACTAGCAGCTTGTAAAATCTAAATACATCATATATGGCATTGCAACACAACAGTTAATGCATTCATCACAAAATCAACAACATGAAACCAAATTGCACTGTTACAACAGCAAAGCCACAAAAAAAGGATACACCAGGTAACCTCCATGGATAAAGGCTCCAGCCAACACAGCAGTGAACAAACGATCACTAAGAACTTTATTCTTCCTCAGAGAAATTCGAACTGAAAATCAAAAACCCACAAATATAAGATCCACAAAACTCCACAAGATGCAAAATTTAACCAAAAATCAACGGAAAAAAAAACAAAACCCACTGAGAGGAAGGAGAGGCGCGTATACGAGAGGAACCAAGAACTTGAATGGTGCCTTCTTCTTTTGCGGTGGCCTGATTTCAGAGTCCCTTCGAAAAAAATCACAGTAAAATTGTAACAAAATCGTATCTGAATATGTGATCGTTAGCGTAATCGAAAATACTTGAATTCGCGAACAAAATTTTGTAAAATAATTCGAATCACTCACTGGTTATAGGGATCGGACGGCGACGCCATGGCTGTGTGGAGAATTTGATTTTGAAGATCTGCAAAAAATTGAAACAAAAAGAGGCGTCGAGTTTTGTTATTTATTATTTTTTAAAAATTTAATTAACAAAATGTGTTTTCAGGGGCGGCGATTCGCTACACGTAATAGAAAACAGTAGCGGTGGGAAAAAGAAATCTAACGGTCGAGAACATTACAGATCTGAAGTGCGTGAGAAGTGAGCAGATCCGACGGAGGAGAGAGTCGCGTCAACTCAAAGCCACGCTGAGCTGAAAAGCTTATTAAACCTTCTTCGCAGTCTCTTTCCCTCTCGTTCTCACTGATTCAATCTCAGAGCTCAAATGGTACGGTCTCTCTCTGTCTCTCTTTCTCTGTGTAGTGCTTAGGGTTAAGTTTCAAGTTCTATAGTTTCCGATCGATCTGTAATTTGCAGTATCAGTGATTCTGTGATTTTTTTTCTATTTTATTTGATTCACAGGCTTTACCGAATCAGCAGACAGTTGATTATCCGAGCTTCAAGCTCGTCATCGTTGGTGATGGAGGCACAGGTAATTTGATCTACTACTAATATATGTGTTTTTGGTGATTTATTTGGTTCATGGCCATGCATGTGATTTGTTAGGGATTTTGGATGCTATTAGCTTTGTTAGGTTTGTTTCTTAGGAGAAGCATTGTTTAGCTAGATTAGTTTTTCATGCAACTATGTTTTGATATTGAGAAGAGTGAGGGGTTGCACAAGTCAGTGGATGAGACAATCAGCTAAGAATTTTGAATTTAGTAATGTTTTGGGAATGTGAATTCGGGTTGATTTGTGTATGAATCGTTTTTATTCGTGGTGCAGGAAAAACCACTTTTGTGAAGAGGCATCTTACTGGGGAGTTTGAGAAGAAATATGAGCGTAAGTGTTGTGGCCTTTGTTGGATTCATATGATGGTTATTCTATTTCTTGTTTTTGTTGATGTGTTTATGTTGCTTTCAGCTACCATTGGCGTTGAGGTACATCCATTGGACTTCTTTACCAATTGTGGAAAGATCCGATTTTACTGCTGGGATACTGCTGGCCAAGAGAAATTTGGCGGCCTCCGAGACGGTTACTAGTAAGTTGGTTTGATTCAGGTGGATTTTTGTATGCATCAGTCATAAACACAGGCTTATACGAAGATAATCATATGAAACTGATTTGAAAATCGTGAAACCTGGAATTGCATAGTGAATTACTTTGTTAAAATTGTTAGTCTTAGGGGGCAACAATTTTGAGTTTCAAACATTTTGTCTTTCTTTCGTTGCGTGAAGTTAATTTAGATTGGGCAGACTTATGAATGTTTCAGTCAAGGAGAAAGATGTCAAGGTTGCATTTGGTTAATGTGTCAGTTGTGCATATTAGATATAATATAAGGAAAAAAAGGCTTGGAGATGTTTAGTTTCATTGTGTTTAGTTCTGTGTCCTGTCATCTTGTATAACGTTACTCATTTTCCTTAAGTGCATGCAATGTTTAAAAAGGCAGAATGAGCCTAGAGGCATTTGTCCTTAGCACCGAGAGGTGCAGTCCTCACTGTTCTAAAAGTCAGTTTCAACTCTCATCTTCAACATCATTATCATCATTTAATTGCATAGCCGATCATCACATCGATCTTCATTCTTATACTTTCTTCAAACTCATCCTCCTTGTTCCTTTTTCTACGCCTCGAGTCCTGCCGGCGGCTTCGGCTGGAGATGGCGGCGTCGACGGAAGGAGACAACGGCGTTGCCCGGAGCAAGTGGCAATAGAAAGAGTGAAGGTTTGAGAGTGAGAGAAAGAGATTGTGGCTATCGAGAGGGATAGATGAGATGTTTGCGCGTATGGAGGGATAGATTTAGGGTTTTTAAGAGCTAAATGAGCTTTTTTATGTTTATATCATTTATTGTTATGACCTAATATGAAAAGCTCATTAATTATTAAAATTGAACTCCTAGGAATATGTTTTCTTTTGTGGAATATGTTTGAAGACTTGTTAAAATTGAACCCTTTGCTTTTATTATAATATTATGGGTTATTCGACATAAAATTAATTAGTATGTTTATATATATGTATAATGTTTTATTATATATCGGTCTTACAGTGAGGTTTACGCCTCTCGGTGCTAAGGACAAGCGCCTCGAGGCTCATTCTGCCTTTTTAAACAGTGCATGTATGAATGCCATGCACTTCCTTCTGTTATGGTTGCACTTCCTGCTGAGATGTGTTTTAACTTGCTTGTTGCTTTGCAGCATTCATGGGCAGTGTGCAATCATCATGTTTGACGTAACAGCCCGGTTGACATACAAGAATGTTCCTACTTGGCATCGTGATCTCTGCAGGTTCATACTAGTGGATATTCAACTATTGCTTCTTAAGCTATGGTTTTCCTTGTATTGTTGGTTTTGAATGTGGACTGCCTTTCAACTGTAGGGTTTGTGAGAATATCCCCATTGTTCTCTGCGGGAACAAGGTCGATGTGAAAAACAGGCAAGTGAAGGCCAAGCAGGTGACTTTCCACAGGAAGAAGAATCTGCAGTACTACGAAATATCCGCCAAGAGCAACTACAACTTTGAAAAACCTTTCTTGTACCTTGCCAGGAAGCTTGCCGGGTAATTTAATAAGCTACTTTTATGATGTTAACGTTAAGCTTGAATATGCAGATTCATAAGGTTGATTTCTTTGGTGATTTTAGGGATACTAACCTTCACTTTGTGGAGTCCCCTGCTCTTGCTCCTCCAGAAGTACACATTGACATGGCTGCTCAACAACAGTAAGAAATCTGTTCCATTGCTTACCATTGTATATCAATTAGTGCATATAGCTATCTATACTCTAGCAGTTGTATACCATCGCGATCTCTAGAATGATGTGTGGTCATTAGGATAGTATTCTCGTTTGGTTTCTGATATCCATATTTTAGTCACCCATCATCCCCTTGCTTCCAATGCCGACTCTTGTGAACTGTTTTGTGCATAATTTGACACTACACCTCAAACTTAGTTTATTGGGTTCAGAGTATTCTTCTTATATACCTAATGCCTATCTAAAACATTTCTGATCATGCCTTCCATCCTAATTGACCTATAATATTAATATCCACGATTTCCTTACCCCTTCAATGTTTAATTATTGGCAAATTGTTGTAACAGGCATGAAGCCGAGCTTGCAGCAGCAGCTAGTCAGCCTCTACCAGACGATGATGATGATGCATTTGAATAGAGTAAGCGGATTGAAGGATGCTTTCCAGCTATTGACTATATGCTCCCACTTATATTATGCAATGCCTTTGTCGAGAATTCCTGTCGTGAGGATTTGATTTGGTTTGATTATCTTGATAGAGGATGAGTGCATGGAAATTATGGAGAGGTTACTCTATTTAGGCCATGCTTAGAAGGTTGTTTGCTCATCGTTCTTGATGTTGTAAGAGATTTCTTTTTATCCTTTGTGTTGCTACTTCCACATTCATGAAACCATTTTCATTATAACTCGTGGCCAAATATATACCTGTTATGATGGTTCTTGCTTTATTTTTTACAAAATTATGATTCAGGCTCACTTTGTCTGCTGCCAAATAGCATGTGTTGTTGTCTATACGAAAAAAAATATTACTTTATTATCTTTATTAATATCTAATATCAATTATATAAAATAAAGTTTTTTATTTTTAAAATTTTGAAAATGACCATAATACAATCATATATATGATATCAAGTTGAAATGACCAAAATATCTTCGTTTGAACTTCAACTTTATATTCAAATGTCATTTAGCTCATTCGAACATGCAAATTTCAAAACATTCTTTATCATTTATTAAAATGACTTTGTTTGAAGTTTGAACATACTTATATTATCAGTGACAATCAAATTTAAAATAAGAGCAATGCATCTCGTATGCATAAACATCCCACCAAGCACATTTGTTGAAAATTGCACAACTCCAAACTTATTGAATACCAAACGAAAAACGTTATTGTTATTAAACTTAGAGTTCAATTCCAATTGAACTCGTGCCATGTTTGAGTCTATATACCAAATCTTCTTACTTCTCTTAATTGTCATTCTTCACATTCTTTAGGAAACGACCAAGTATCTCTAACATATAATTTACATTTTGAGATTTCATCATAATTCTCACAATTTTTCTCCCCAAATTTTTTTCAGTCATGTTCTCGTTGTTTCTCACCCCGACCTCAAGTCCCCCCACCCCACAAAATCTCTCGTTACTTCACCATTATTGTCAAATTGTACTTGTGAACTGCTTAAGCAAATCATCGACCATAAGTTTCTAACTGCCTTTATCTTTACTCACATCTTCAACACCAATATTTGCATTCTCACGAACAAAGGGTCACTCACCTCGTCAAATATGAGACTCTCGTCTTCATCATGTTGACATGTTTCATCACCATCTTATCTATGCTCACTCACCTCAAGCTTATCAGTACCTTAAGAATTACCTTCATTGCAAACATCATCTTCTTCATCACTATTAATGTTTTGTACAATTGCATATTGATTTCTATCTATATCTATCTACTGATCTTTCTAAACATAACCATATTTCTTACAAGCCTCCAGTTCAAGTAATGTAATCTTACGATAAAGACATTGTTAGAGTCTCTTGGGCACTACTGACTTTAGTTCTCATATTGGGGATAGTCGAGCTACTGACGTGATGTTGCATATTTAAGAAATATGTTGGCTTTTTGTATGTATTAAGCTAGAAGTTCTTTATACGTTTCCTTCCTCTTTCGTCGGAATATAATGAATGCATACAAGATCAATTTTAAACTAGTTTTTCTTTTGAATCTTAAATTACAGGTTTGTAAATTTGTAAGCTATTGAGAATTGGCACGCCAAGTAGGGTACACCAGTCAATTCTCTCGGATCGAACCCGCCTCACAACCCGATCCATCCTGCTGGGTCCTAAAATTTGGACCTACCCCAACCCAGCCTATGCTCTTCCCATATCTGTAGCTACCATGATTTTTAGGAATTGAACCAAATCGTCCAATTTTAAATATATATGAACTAAAACCAACTCCGATGAATATGAAAACACATCTTCTACCCATCTGGGTTTTGGTTCTACCGGATTACATGTTCTTATATTGAGCTAAAAATATTATACTCTTTAAGCCGTACTCGTAGTAGACCATATTTTTATCTATTAATTAATATAATTAAACATATCTTACTTCATATATACTAAATAAGAAGAGAATTATATTGTAGTTTATATTTCAAAACACATTCAATTGCATTAAGTATGCATTATTTGATTGAATAATTACATAATTTTCCTATTCTACTTCCAAAAAAATTAAATCAGTAAAAGCAACTACTGAAACGACTGAAAGCAATTGCCTAGACTAACAGGCAAATCTGAAAAACAAATGACGAAACAATCGGAGAAAGGCAACATCGAAAAGAGAGAAAGAAGTAGACATTTCGTAACGCACAACAACGAAAAACCTAAAAGCGAGAGAACGCGTGAGAAGCCAGGAACTAAGGAACATGACGATATTAACTATGCCACGTGTAAACCCTAAATATTGACATTATATGTATAATAATAGGTTTATGAATTAATGTTCGAGCCTTCAACTTCTCTTGAGAAATTGTGTGGCACCACATGTACCAAACTTGACAGATTTTGCATACCCATAGTTTTGTGGGTGAACAACTTGAAATGTTCGAACTAAAACTCTCCAAATTGTTATTAATAAATTCGAGACCAATCTAGAAAACTATATATTAAACTCATGATGTCCTGTGCAGTCCGGTTCGGCGACCCAAATCCGAATTTTGGTTATAAATTTTCCACTCCAAATTCCAAAACAAACGCAAAAAAGTATATATTTGTTTATAACAAAATCAATATTTTCTCAAAAAAGAAAAGATAAGAAATACGCATATCCCTTCAAAATATGAAATCAAAATATGCGGAAATGATTCTCCCAGAAACCAAAAAAACGCAGAGATGTACATCTAACGGTCAAGATGGAAAAGAAAAGAAAAGTACGCAAATCGAACGGACGAGATAGTCGCGTCGACTCTAGGCCAAGTCGAGGCCCTGAACTCCTTATTAAAAGCCACCTCTCTATAATTGCCTTCTCCTCCTAAAACCCTCAAACCCTATCGCCGCTCAACGAGAAGCCACTCTGCGAACGATCCAATGGTAACATCTCTCTCTCTCTCTCTCTTAGGGTTTGGTTCTCAGATCTCGCTCATCAATGTTCCGATCGATCGCGCTCTGCGATTCGCCATCTGATTGTGTTTTTTTCTTTTCTTGCAGGCATTACCGAATCAGCAGACTGTTGATTATCCGAGTTTCAAGCTCGTCATCGTCGGAGATGGTGGAACCGGTGATTCTTGATCTTCCTTCTATTTTTTTCCGTTAATTTACTGGCTGTTGATTCGAATATGATTATTTTGTTTTATTTGTTCGATGTGAAATTGTGATCGGAGCATCGCATAGTTTTATATGCAACCGAGCGTTTGTGTCATGGAAAATTGTTCCCTGATTTGTTTCTTCTATTTTTAGATCTAGTTGTTAAGAATTTTGCAGGTTTATGTTGTAAATATGTGATTTTTATCTGCAAACGATATATTTGGATATTCTTAGTTGAAAACTGTTAGCAGAACTTTGAGAAAACAATGAGGTGCAGTTTATTGTCCTGAAAACTGGAATATTTGTAATTGATGTATAATTTGTTAGTATGGTTTAATATTTAGGATGTAAAGATTTTGTTCTTATTTGATATTTTTGTTATATGCCTCTTGGAGATCTATATTCTCCCCTAGTTTGAAAAAGAAAGATGTTTTTTTCCTCTTCAAACCAGCAAATTTGGTAATTTACTTATTTGAGTCTATTGATTCTTTCAGGCAAGACTACTTTTGTGAAGAGGCATTTGACTGGGGAGTTTGAGAAGAAATATGAGCGTAAGTGTCTAAATTGTAGTTCCACATTGCATTCATTAGTGTGTGTATATATATGTATTCTCTGAGTTGAAATCATGTATTTTTTGTTACCAACAGCAACAATTGGTGTTGAGGTTCATCCACTAGACTTCTCCACTAACTGTGGGAAGATCCGATTTTACTGCTGGGATACTGCTGGACAGGAGAAATTCGGTGGTCTTAGAGATGGTTACTAGTAAGTGAATTGTGTTATACTTCATGTGCACCATTAAGTCCTTGCTTCAAGGTTGTCTGTCTACTTTATGCTCTGATTTGCATATCTTAAAGGAGTATACTAGCTGCACAACCATCAAGATTTTGAACTCGTTTACAAACTTCTATTTAAAGTGCTTCATTTTGTTTAGCAATTTTTTTTAATGCAGATTCTGATATAAATTAGCGAAACTAGTTTGCTATCATATCAGTTGTCTTCTAACAATTTACTCAAATTAGAAAAAGGAAAAAGTTATTTAAGAATGAAACACTATATCAAAGTGCAGCGATCCGGTGCTTTAATTGTTGTCACCGTTGTTCCATTCTTAGGTTGTAGCATGAGACTGACTTTGTAGCCTGTACTCTATCTGATGGTCTTCATTTTGCCCATTATCATTCTCCAATGCTGTTTCATCATGTATATTACATCTCATTTTTATATGTTTTTGTTTTAATTTGCAGCATCCATGGGCAGTGTGCAATCATCATGTTTGATGTTACAGCTCGATTGACGTACAAGAATGTTCCTACATGGCACCGTGATCTCTGCAGGTGTGTACTGTAGTGCTATAATTTTGTTTTTGTTCAAATGTTACATTATATTTCATTGCCTATCATTTGTCTGCTAAGTTGATTTTTTTTTTCAATTGTAGGGTTTGTGAGAATATCCCTATTGTCCTTTGTGGGAACAAGGTTGATGTGAAGAACAGGCAGGTGAAGGCTAAACAGGTTACTTTCCACAGGAAGAAGAATCTGCAGTACTATGAGATATCTGCAAAGAGCAATTACAATTTTGAAAAACCATTCTTGTACCTTGCCAGGAAACTTGCAGGGTAATGTATTAACTTACTCTTGATGCTTTTAAATGTTGTTAATGAATTATACTTAAATGTTTATGTATGGTTTTGTAATTATAGGGATGCTAACCTACACTTTGTGGAGGCTATTGCTCTTGCCCCTCCAGAGGTGCACATTGATTTGGCTGCACAGCAACAGTAAGTCATACTACCCCTATTACCTGTTATTTCAGTATGCTATTTGTGTTTTTAAATTTGTATGGTTTGTATATCATGTCATGGCTTTGTCTCTTATGTGATATGGTCTGTATGCTATCTATTTTCTTTTAAAAATTTGACTGTTTGAATTTCATGGAATGACATTCTCTTATATGATATTTGTTGGTACTCTTCTAAGATTTTCTGTATCCAGTGAATTTTCCTTTTTATTCCCCGTGATCACTTCACATGCAAGTTCATTTCAATACTGTAAAATATGCAGTACTGTTCTTGAACTCAATGGATGAGCAACTTGGAATAGTTTTGGTATGCCATTTTGTTTATCTTAAAATGATTGAAACTAATGCTCTGTTTTTCCTTTCAATTTCCTTGTTGGTACAGGCATGAAGCTGAACTTGCACAAGCAGCTGCCCAACCTCTTCCCGATGACGATGATGATGCATTTGATTAGTGTATTTCAATCTGAAGTGAAAGAGACATCTATGGCTCTATGTTTGGTTATTTTTAAGTACTTTGTTTTGCTTGGTTATTGATTTGTCATTGTTGGAAAAACAATGCCTTGACATGGTGTCAAGGTTTTAAACAATAGTACATTGGTTTTAAATGAAGAACACCATGAAGGCACTTTTTGTTTTTATGTCATGCAAGATTCTCACTGTGGTGCTCAAGTACCTGAAAATTGAAGAATATATATGCAGGGCATTTTAGTTTGTTACAGCTGCGATCTTCTGCAACTTTTGCAAAGTTGCTTGTTTATTTTGAAGGGCATGTTTGTGCAGCGCATTTTGCTGGCTATGTTAATGGGCTTGATGCACCATTGATGGGCCCTGAATTGCTAAAGGCCTGGTTTGTCTCAATTGATGCCTTCTCCTCCTAGGGATGCCAACAGGTTTGGTGATTCTCGTCCTTTATTCTGTTCTGTATGGATATTGGATCCTACCCGAGTTTTGATATTTTTGTGGTCTTAAATCCGATGGGATCCTGTAAGCAGGAGATGATAATTACTAGACCATGTTGTTACTATCTGTATTCCCAGACTTTTGGCTGTTGACTATTGTGATTCGCACGCTCTAAAAGGTAAGGGTAGTGCGATGTGGATTCTTGGAACCTTGATGATGGAATGATGGCAAAGAGCCAAGTGTTGAAGAGGGTGGTGGGGCTTGGCGGCCTTTTAAGTTTAGGTGTGAAGTGGGGATTGAACGAGACAAATACGACGAATATGATCCGTAAATTATGGTTGCGGTCTGTTGGGTCGGGATGGAATAGGTTAGAGGGGTCGGCACACTGGATTGTAATAAATGCATCCTTGCGCGTAGGTATCTTGAATGAAGGTCGAAGGAAGTTGTTGTTGGTAACAAGAGGGAAGGGGAAGGATTGAAGGTTATTTATAAAGAAGCAAAATGGGCTTGTCAAAGGCATGTGATCACATATGGACTGTCCAATTGGAGGTGTCCCTTTCCCTTTTGTTGGTCCTAATCACACCCACCCACCAGAGACCCATTTTTGTTCTCTTTCACTACCCATTCCCACCCCTCAGAGCCTGTGCCTGTGGGCTCTCCCTCCTCAGGCTCAGGGGCTCCCCTTGTCCCCTCCTTGTCTTTTCCAACCCTTTTAGATAAGAAGGGCTCATTTAGTCACTTGTCGGTCGGTGGTCGGGGTCGGAGATCAAATTAACCCTTCTGGCTCCCTACATTTTTACTATGCCCTTGTTTTTATTTTCTCTGTTACATGCACTTTTATGTACATGTCTTCTTATCTGTCCATTTTTGAAACAGCTCATGCTTATGCTCATGATGACCCAAAAGAGACAAACCCCTTATCCCATATGGTATATAGTACACTACAGCTTATTTGTGTATATATAGGGTGGTGTATAGATCAGTGGGTTATATGGCATTAATTACACAAGGGGTTGTGTTCTTCAAGATTGGGACGTATCGTCACATGGGCCATCATGTGAAGATACGAAATTCATGATAGGAAAAAGAAACACATAACCAAGAGCAGTGTTGTGTCCTCATGGGTAGGGTAGGGTAGGGCAACCCTTTTTTTAATTTTATTTTTATTTCTATTTTGCAGAATATTAATTAATAACAACAAGGGAGGGAGAGAGAGAGGTTGTGTATGTGTATGTGTAGTGTACTGTGTTTGTGCTTTGTGTTTTGTGTGTTCTCATTTCTGCAGAGCAAACAGGACATGTTCTGTAATGGGATCATGTGCTTTTCCAAACATAAATGGGAAGATGGATCATTGCTTATAAGCAACTGTCCTTTTCTCCCTCTGCCATATAATGCATGCATTGCTCATTTCCTATAATCCTCCCAATCATCACAAACCATGTTATCTCAATTTTTTGTATTTGTAATAGTAAACTTCAACAATAAACTTCTCCGTACCGTCCCCTGCCCCGTTGAGTTTCTAAGCATATAAACTTTAACATGGTATCAGAGTTTAGTCTTCGATCAATACCTACTCAGGTCAATGACCCATTTGTTAAAACATAGAATCAGAGTTCAATATTCGATCAATACTTACTCGAGTTAATGACCAATTTGTTAAAACATGGAATCAGAGTTCATTCTTTGACCAATACTTACTCAGGTCAATGACCCATTTGTTAATAAGCGTCTTTTCGATTACAAGATGGTTGTCTCCTATTTTTCAAAATCTCACTGTCCATTTCCAACATTTTCTACATAATGGGTTCCATGACAATGAAGGTGCAAGGAGGCATGATATGGATCTCTCCCATGAATGTGATCACTAGCTCCAAGGGTTGACAGGCTTTGGTGATGACTTTAATTGCATGCTCACCTGCAACATTCCATTTTCATGTTACCAAGCTTTGTATCATCTTCCTGTGAAATATCATATTCATTGTAGCAATAAGGGAAAACAAAAATACATGCCACCAACCTCCCTTTCACAATGTATTTCAAGAGTGAGATTTGCATTTTGTCTAATTACCACAACTGTGACCAAGAGGCTTAATCATTTTCAAATATTTAGATAATTATCAAATACATATATACTATTATACATTTCCTATTGATTTTAGTTTATCAACTTATTTTTTTTAAAGCACACCCTTTCGTTGAAAATCAAACACAGGAGGGACAAACCCCTACCCGAATAACCGGACATCGACTGCGTACAATTTACGAAGCAGCCTTAAGCATGTCAAAAACAACCCAACCACCAAAACATAACATCACTAAACAAAACCAACAACACTAAACATAACAAATAAAAAAAAATAAAAAAAACTCTACCAATACTAACAACAACAAAAAACCATTCGAATGCCAAAACCAAACTCGAAACCTCTCCAGAGACTAGAGAGAGACTACAAACTAGCACTGCAGCTCGCGCAAAGCACTAGCTCCAAGAAGGAAATCGCCGACCAACAATGACTCTGACCCAAGACAACGAATTGTCATGGCCATCCGAGAGGGGGAAGAGTGTGAGATCCCTTCATGTTGCCCCGAAATTACTACCTCTACCAACTTAGTTAAATAATTTATTTTTTAAAGTTGTCTATAATATTTCAAAACAAAATTCCATGAATACTTAAACTCACTAAAGTTTCAACTAAATTCAAACGTGATTCGTCATAGCCACAAACTCAACAACTATGTACATATTTTTCTTTTTCATATATCACTAAACACTTAAAATGTTTATTTTAATAACTTATGTTTGTTCATATTGATAAATTTTATTTCTTATGTATCGAGTATATAGCTAAATTTTCTCAAAGCTCCACGTAACAAGGATATATGGCTTCACTTTTGACTTACAAAAGGAGTTTGAGTTAGGTATCCTACATTTCTACCCTTATCTAAGCTTGATGGAGAAAGTTACAAATTATTGGAGTGTATAAGAATTCACTATAACATACTTTATAATAATGGAATGTCACATGCTTCTACGTCACTTCTTTTCATTTATTGCAAATGTAGTAGCTAGGTGAGGTAATGTTCTCACGGGCAGGGATGCAAATAATGGACCGACGAGCGAGTTTGAATTCATATGCACCTGCACATTTGTGGGCGACGCAAATGTTATAGAAAATTTAGGGGTCGGAACCCTGCGAATACTTACGTTATCAAAGAGAGTACTATTTCCCAAAAAAATGGTAGGAATTTCATTCCCTTTTTTTTCCAACAAGGTTCAACACCCTTCTTCTATAAAGACAAAACTTACATCCATGGCCGGTATTCGTTCAAAAACCCTAGCCTTCGTCTGTCTCAAAAATTGTTTTTCTACAATCACTCTCTACAACATGGTTCGAGCTCGTCCACGTTTGTCGTTGCATTCTAGGAGACACTTGCCCGTACAGAATAATAAACGTCTTATGATAAGCGGACTACCGTGCCTTGACGATAACCAACTCTATCTCAACCATCCACCATACCAATTCTTAGATCAAGTAATATTGGTTACATTTGTTCGTATTATATTGTAGGGATAATTCCACTTCAATACCACAAGTTTATCTCATTTTGAAATTAGTATTTCAAGTTTGAAAATTTCGTTACGGGTACTCCAAATATTTTTAAGCTAGACTTGCTGTTAAATATAACACAATTATTTTTTAAAAAGTCTAAAATGAGCTCAATAATTATGATTTGAAATTAGTTTGATCTGACCGATTTAATTATTAGTAATTAAAATAATATTAATTATTATTAGTAGTAATAGTAGAATATTCATTATTTTTAATAATAATATGAATGAATAATTAAACCGGCCATATCAACATATGGCTAAAGGATTGAAAATCTTTGCAAATTGGATTAACTAGAGATTGTTAATGTTGGTTTCTTTGAATACAGAGGACTTTTTAAAATTTAGAGGTTAGAGGTTGCTTTAATTCCACGAAATTGCAACTCTTGAGTTGAATTTTGGGCCAATTATTGTAAGATATTAGGGTTGTGGATGAAAGATGGGAAGGATATAGAAAAGTTTAGATGAGATGTACACATGATGGCATTCACTTACAAATTTAAAATATGATGAAGGACATTTTAGTTATTTTATGTTTAATACAAATTAAGAATAATGAAATTAGAGACGATGAATGAAAACGTTATGTGATCATAGAGACATTTCCTAACTTAAGTGTAGTAATGTGTAAAATAGTCAAACTTGAATATAATTATGTGCAATTTACCGTAATAAATAGGGAAAATGTCATACATCTTTCTTTAAGTATACGTCATTTTCATTTAGATACCACACCTTAAAGTTCGAACATTGCATTTTACTTTTTTCGTTAACTTTTTGAGAAATGACGAAAATACATTTGTATTAAAAAAAATTAACAACAAAATTATTTTGAACTTATTATTTTTCTAATTTTTTATAAAATTAAAGAACAAAAAACAATGTTTGAAAACCATTTTTATATTTTTATATTGTTTTTATACCAATATAGATTTTTTCAAGAAAAAACATTGACGAAAAGGGGCAGCATGAAACTTTTGATAAGTTAAGGAACACATAAAACATGTAGGTACGTGATATTTTCCCTGATAAATATTTAAATATATCAATATTTTTTACTGGATTAACTATCAAATGTAACACCTTGTGTACCAATTATGTGTGCCCTAGTAGTTTGAGGTCTACTCGTTCTCTTAGACTTATTCGGAGGAGACTATTGCCCTATTTATTTTGTTTGTGTTACCAATGACTTTGATTTTTTTTAATGTATCACCTTGTCAATTACTATTTTTCTCACTAAATCCTCTATTTTGGAATTTTAAAGCTTTGGGTATTTGTAAGAAAAATCTTGGGAGCTGGGAAAGGTAAAAACAGCAGTGAGAGGTGTAAATTAGAACAAATGTAGGGGCATAACTGGAAAATTCAAAAGACATGACCTCGATTGACAAAAATAAAAAAAAATAGGAATCTTTTGCCTGCGATTCTAATTTACTGCCAGAAATCAGAGTTTGTTATGTTTGTACTAAAAAAACAAACCAAAAATAAACCTTTTTCTTAGAGACACCATAGCATGTGACCTTCTCTTATTTCTCATTCTCAATATTTTTAGCTTAATTATTCTTCTTTTATTTTATTTTATTTTGTTTTGTCGCAGTTATTACTATTTAACCTTATGTTGTTTAATGAAATTGTGAGTAATATGATTCAAAGTTTAATAAGCACGTGTTTCGGATTTTCATGTTTTCGACTTCATTTTTCGGTGAAATAACCTTAAGCGACTTTCACACAACATGTAATTGATTTTATTGGCTTGTACGCTAGAATTGTATTTTAACATAATTGTGTTTGAATTTTTAAGTAAATCAATTTTAAGCATTTATTTTAAATCATATTTAAAATTTTCTTTATAAAGATTATGAGTGTTTAATTTGGATTCAGAATTGGTCTCGAACTGAGAGAATTGAGTTGAACAATACCCGAAAAATTGGGGTTGTGGTTGATGATTAGGTTTTATTCTAATTTTGAGAGAACTACTGAACTGAGATTTACTTTTGAATTACTTAAACAAAGAACTGTGATTTATCATTAAAAAATCGAACCGATTAAGTGGACATGTGTCACCCTCTCATACTCTTATGTGTCCGCCATACGCGTCACTCTCTCACACATCACTCACCTTGAGATTTTTTTCCTATTTCTAGTTTTTGCAAACTTTGAATATATGCTTATGATTCTTATAACTATAGTATTGCTTTGCATGAAATAAAATAAAATGGTAAAAATAGTCTAGAAAATAACATCTATAGGCTTAATTTGGCCCATAAATTAGAGCGAAAATATAGACATGGATCCTAGATTCATTTTGGTTAGAACCGAAGAATAGTTTGTGAGCATGAGCAATTAGAATTGAACCGTCAAAAACCTATAATTCCTCTCATTTAAAGTTGTAGTGATTAGTCGTTTCAATGCAGTTCTAAAATCATGATGAACCCTAATAGTCATCATTTAAAATAATCTAATGTGCTTCTTTCTGTTCACTAGAGAAAAAAGAAGAAGGTGAAACTCAATTACATCTACATTTGAATAAGGAGTTTAGGGAAATGTTGGTGCTAAAGCCTATATCTATAAGTGGTCAAAAGATCCTAATTAATTGATTATGAAAAATATACTTTGTAGTGCAAGGAATAATATAAAGTCAATATGTTCAAAGTTATGGAGTTGAAAGCATTGTCTTTCTAGAGAAAGTGCATATCTATGCCTAATCATAAGTTGGTCAATCTCAAAATCTAAGATCATTCCCACATCAAGCAAAAGATATGGGAAAAAGTTGAATCACTATTTTTTTTACTGCCTTCTTCAATTAATGTAAAATAATTTATAATGCAATAATTTTTTCTCTCAAAGAAGCTTCATATCAAAGTTCTTATCATAAATGTCAGAATTAAAAATTGAATTAGTTTAATGCTCATGTAGGAAGAATTTGGTTTTATATTGTTTCAAGTTTATTAAGGGTTATTTTTTCTAGGGTTTTATTTCTTATTTTTAGTATGTTTTCGATTGTTAGTTTATTTTTATTATAATAAGTACTCATTAATTTTTGTAAACCCAACTTTATTAAGCACACTGAATGGCATCGGACCAAACAACAGCTAAAAGATTCGGGGAGATAAACTACCTACCAAAATCTTAGTCTGATTTATACAAACCAAACTTGCCTAACACATCTGCTGCTTTGATACAAACATTTATTAACTTGTCAAGAATGTAACAACAATCAAACACAATTATGTCTCGGCTTTTAGAGAACCTTACGTCAACGCGCGCAAATAACAGATACAACTCTTTGATAGTCTAACTCGACGGTCACATGTCCCCGATTGTTTTCTTTCCCTCCACCATGTCATCTTATACTCTAAACAAAGAGATTAATGATAATGTATGTGAATGATCCTTGTTTTCAAGAATAATTGAAAAGGATTGAAGGGTAAAATGGTGAACCAAAGAAAATAAAATAAAATAAAAAAGAGTGATAATAGGAAGGGGTAGAGAGAGGAGTGCAGAGCAAGTAGGTTGGAGTTGATGTAACAACAAAATAAGGACAAAAAAGCAAGAATTGTTAATCATTGGGTGACACGTGGCGCACAACGACTTGACAATTGACAATGAGCCGAGTGACCCGTCACACCGTTGATTGCGTGGAAGAAATCTCGTTATGTTATTCTCTGTCGTATCTGATTATTTTTCACCAAACTTTAACTACTTTCTCCCTACATCATTTTAACCCATTTTCCTTCAAAATCTAATCTTAAATAGCTTCAATAACTTCAATTTTGATTAATACCTTAAAATTTAAGGAATTTTATATTTTCATCAAATAAGTTTTCTATTTGAAGAAGAGCTTGATATTATTAAAAAAAATTAAACCAACACCTCACCGGACAGTTGAGACAAAATTTTGGTGGAACAGATTCCTCACCACGATCTTAACTACTATTAGTTAAAACGTGATTAGTTAACTCACGAGCCACAACGTTACAAATAAGAGATAGATGTACGGCATGTAATAGCCCTTAGAACAGAAAGAATATGACAACAACCATTTATGATACCCCGAAAGATGTTTTAAGCAATACTGTAATCAAATAGAATTTGATTTATTATAAATTTTAATATTGTTAAAACTCGTATATGAACTCGAATAATGTTTTTCTTGGTATAATTGATTTAAGGAACAATATTTTATTACATTTTAGTTTGAAATTTGTAGATGAAAAAGATGGATGTCAAGAAAAAGGATTGATGTAACCACACATTTGAGAAGCAAACAAAAAGAAGAAGAAGGTAGATCCAAAACCAACCACATTTAATTTGATTATTGAATTTGATGGTGCATAGAAATGATCATCCTTGTTGTCTTGGTGATGATCAATTAATATTAATATTAATATTAATATAGATATAGCACGCATTATAATTACATCCAAGAAAATTATGGCATAAACCGATTCTCCATTGATTAGCCATAGATCCTTCTGACCTCTTTTTAAATTGATGTCAACGTCACAATAAAGTCGTTCTTATATTATAAAGGGTTAACGGATATTTAAGATTGATTCAGTTACGAATTTTATTATTAGTTAAAGTCTCGCACATTATTTTATGTTATAATAACTATCAACTGAATCGAAAGTAATGATAATTATCGAGAAGAATATGGATTAATGGTGGGGGAGGGATTTGGCATCGGGGCATGCGTAGCAAAATGATAACTTCTTTAATGAGCTCCAACTTATGACTTTTATCTACCAACTAATTAAGAAAAAGATTAGTTTAAATCACTTTCAAAGTTACTTTCTCCTTTTCCTCACACAAAAGAAATTGGGGTAGCTATGGATTAAGATTTGCTCCCATTATAGTCAATAATTAATGGTGACATATGCGTCCAAGTTTTGTCATTGAATCGTATCATAATTGCCTCCAAAAAGCTCTCTCATTGTTTCAATTTTAAATTATAGTCTATATATAGTTTCTTTTGCAATCTTGCTAGGCTGTTACAATTTACTTTGGGTCCCATGTAAATCGACATTTAGTGCAATCTCTATCGAAACCATTGAGTAGTGAATCTTGTAGATTCACATTGGGTTTGAGGCTCACATATATACATACACATATATTCTATAAACATGGTGTTTTCGTTTGAGGCTCACATATATACATACACATATATTCTATAAACATGGTGTTTTCTTTATTAATCGTATTGTTGTTTTAAGAATCATATGAGACATATTTTTATTATTATCTTTAAATTTATTGTTATATAAAATATTATGGTTTCTGTTATCTCAATTTCAGACTTATACTTCTAATGGAGAAACGTGTGATCAAATTTTAATAAGAATGATACAGATAATTTTCATGTAGATTTTAAGAAAATTATGTCATTATTCAAAAATGAAGAATATGAACTCTTTTTTGAAAAAGAATTGGAAAGGAAGTATTCAATGCAATGCCCTCAATGATCCCGAGCTGGCTAGCACTAATCCTTGAAAAAGTCAATTACAAATTTTGTTGAAGGGCATGCAAGGATAAGATATTATAGGTGTGATGTGAATTCGTTTAGCATACGACGTGATCAAATTTATTATGTCAAATCCACCATTACATCATCAACTTACTATTTATACAATAAATTTTAATAAGAATGATGTAGAAGATTTTCATATAGAATTAAAAAAACTCTTGTTGAAAAATGAAGAATATGAACTCTCTTAAAAGTCAATTACAATTTTGTTAAATGGGTATGCAAGGATAAGATATTACAGGTGTGATGTGAATCCATTTAGCATAAGACATGATCAAATTCAAATTCATTGTGCCAAGCCCAACATTACATCATCAACTTACCATCTTTACAATTTCACACACAAATAGGGTATGGTTTTTTCAAAGATATGGATGAAGGGTTTATATGCATCTAATAGAGGAAATGGAGATGGAAGATTACCTTAGGAAAGCTATTATGACTCATCCAAAGATATGACAAAGAGGAAAAATAAAATAAAATTATATTAGTAATTTTTATCTGTTTATATATTACATGATGAAATTATTTATATTTTCAATTGCCAAAGAGTGATTTTGGCTATTCAGCAGAGAATCCGATTTTCGATCAATTCTTAGGTTGTTACCTAATGTTTATGTTTATTTTATCTCTAGAAAATGTAATATGACAGCGCATGTGCTTGCTAAGTTTGCTTTATATTTTTCGAGTTAGGACTCGGGCAGAGAGTATACTTCGCATGATGTTTTATCAGCTATCTGTTGCGATGTTGATCGCTTAATTTAATAAAACCGAGTTTTCTTTAAAAAAAAATGCCACTCTATATAATAATTATAGTTATTTATAGCATTAAAGTATTCAAATTTGTCAAACTATAGTGTCATAAAAGAGTTGTCATTAATCAATTTGTCAAACTCTATTGTCACAAAAATGTCATTAATATTTATCTATGAAAAGTAATGTATATGGGCCAATACATTATGCCAAAATGACATATGATTAGGTTAACTCTAATTTCCTTTGCACCAACATGTTTGTTCAATTCACAAGCATGCTTCTACCAAAACTCCACCCTCACACCACACTTGCTTCTCCTTTGAGTGCCATGCATATGCACAAGTTTTTTTTTAATTTGTCACGTGCAAATTATGTGCTGCGAATTCGATCACTATCAAACTAAGTCGAACATGTTAATTCAGAGTTTGACGATGTAATTAAAGTTAAAGACGATTTTACACATATAATACATGTTTAAGAATTAATATTTTAAACATATAACATGAATATAAAATTAAACAAGACAAAATATACATATTCTTAAAAAAAAAAAAAAAGAGAGAGCACAAATGGTACACATATAGTACATTATGATTAAGGAACAAATAACCTTTATCATCTCTAACTATAACACTTATTTTTAATTATTTCCCAACTCATCTCTATTATGAAGCAATGATTTAGTTCAATTAATGCATCTCCCACACCATATTTGATAAGCTTCCAAAACCATAGATCTCTCACTAGCCTCCAACTGATTGATTGTCAGCTTTTTATTTTCTTCTCATCATTTAAAGGGCAAAAACAAAAACCAGAAAACAAATAATTATTAGAAAAAATTGTTAGAGTTTCACAAGTAAAGGTGCTTCATCTCCTGCAGGCTTTCTTGGTTGGATAGCTTTGGTCATTTTCGAAAACTCCATATCTTGTTATGTGATTGCATCTTCTCCTTTGTCCTTTCTTTTTCCCTTTTCAATTTCTCCATTGATTCGATTATTCACTTCCAATCCACACTTTTGTTTCTCCTTTTGCGACCCTCATTTCTGCGTCGGCACTCTCACATGGAACACTCATCATTCACATATCATTCCATATCTTCCTTGGAGCATTCAATTGGATCGGTCGAATTATCACGTTTGTCGTTACATTTACCCGTTTTTGTCTCGATTACAGTTAATAAACGTAACTGTAAGAACGTGTTATAATAAATATTATATCGTTAATTATTATCATTTTTCTAACACTCTCGATTTTTCTCCGAAAACTCAAAAAATTGAGTTTTCAAACTCAATTCTTGGTAGTTCAGTTTTACGAAGAGATTTGTCAAAATCAGCCAAAGTTTTGTAATATTGTAAAACTGTTGTATTATTTGTATTTATTACTCTTTTTTTGTTCTTCGTCAAATCTCGAGTTTTAGAAACTCGAATGTTATAATTTTTTGTGGGTTTATGGAAAATTGAGGTATCATAACAATGGGGGGTATTGTTATTATTATTATTAGTTGTATATGCTTGGCACATAAGGGACCTATAGTGATAGGACTCGACCTAGGCATTGAGGAGTGAGAGTAGCTTGTGGGCTGTGATCCAAGCACTAGCTCTATCCATCCATCCCCTACAAAACCCTCCTATCCCATCATTTCCTTATCATGGCTTGGCATGACTTTGTGGTTTCATTAATCACTACAAAAGGATTGGTTAACACTGTGGTTCAAGTTTGCAACATCACATGTGTATGATTTGATTGGAGCTCCTTATTATTGGAGATGAGATTCGTGTTTTATTCAACGAATGTATAATTCTGATCAGAGACCGAGTATCTGATTTTTTTCGATAGAAATATTATTAATATATATATATACCTGAGTAGTGATTTGAAAATTGATGGAACCCTAAATAAAGCCAAGCAGTATGAAAATGAATAGAAATTGTAGGACATGGGTTTGTCCGATGTCTCCTTCGGCGTGCATTTTTGTGTGAAAGGAAGATGAGATGAAAATAAAATGTCTTGTTGCTGTATAGATGATGGATGGGTTTAGCTTTATTAGGTGAAATGAGACAGTTTTGTCACTAAACACAAGCACACATTGGAGTGTTAAAAATGTGTAGGGGAGAGGGGGGGACCCAAGAGGAGGAGGGGCTAGGGCACATGGCCCAAACATGTCTTGGGAGTATTAGGACAAGATTGGGGGTGAAGGGTGGGTTTTAGTGACCATCATTGTTGGGTCAATCGGAGAGCATAAAAACCCTACCAAAAGCACAGAAAGAAACCCTAAATTAGACAGCCTTGTTTCCATGTGCTCCTCCTTTAAGAGCATCATTCCAAACACATGAACCTCCTTTGCTCTTCGTGTAGTCTCTCTCGATCGATCATCGCTCATTTATGCATTTCATTACTGACCCATCTTCAAATTTAACACACATGGGTAACACTGAAACTACATACGGTTAACACAAGACATATGATTATCGCTTTACAGTTCTGAAATATCACCGTGCTGACTTTTAACGACGTATCTGAATGTACACGGGAGGAAGATTTTGTTGGATAATAGGTAAGAAAGCAAGAGTTGACCTTGAGATAAGAAGCACTCCTACATAAACTAGATGGATATGGGGCAAATGTTCCTTGTCATGTCCTTTTCTTTCAATTATAAGATAAAAATAGGAAACTTGTACAAACAATGCACCTCATTCCTTCATTATATGCGGGTTCGGTTCCTATTTTATTATTATTTATTTGATTAATTATTGTATTTGTTTTATAATAATATTTTAGTTGTATATAATTCCGTTTCCATTATTTGTACTTACATGTATGTGTAATAAATACCTTTTTGAATAATTTTTTTTATTGATTATTGTCTCCTACATTTATGTTGAGGGGGCAAGCCAATATTGAAGTCCAATAAAAGATAATGAAAATTATATGGTAGCTAGAAGGTGCCAATAATAAGTGTGAATTAAAATAATATCCAGATTCTATGTATATTACTTATATCATTATGTGTTGGTTTGATTCTTTTGGAAATAGAACCAGTGTTAAGAGATGCTATATTTAACTTGCAAGTTAAATAAATCTAAAGACCGTATAGAGTTTAAAACTCTCGACAAAATGAGAGATTATATATTTTCACTCCGGCCTAATATCTTATATATATAATAAATAAATTAGAATTTGAGGTGAGTTTATGTTTTTATAAGAGTTGTTAGTCTTAGTCATGCTCGTGATGATATTTTCGTTGACGAGATATTGTGCACACTTACTGGCCATCATAATGCACTAATTATGATTTTGCATCATCTAAGTTGTCATTTTCAATTTAGATTTTGGTTTCACTAATTTTAATGGTTGAAATCATTAATTTTTATTCACTTGTCACATATGCAAAATGACATTGTTATTTACACTTATTTTTGTAATCTCTTAGATTTAAGTATATTACTTGATGAATATTCATATTTTGGCCTATTGAATCTTGGTAAAATTTCCCAAAGCTATTATTAATTATATGAAAATAAGTGAACAAAAATCACTAATATATAATCTTACCAGAACTGATCAAAGTTACTATTTAGTTGCATATAATTGTTTAATTCGAGCTATGCACAAGCACAACAAATTAATTAGAAATGTTAAAGCTACTAAAAAATAAATAGAAGAGTAGAATAATTAGGAGGGGAACAATTTTCTTTTCTCTAACTATCTAATTTAAAGAGTTAAACAAGAAATGATGATACATAAAGTATATATGTTACCATATTAGTCTATAATTTTTCTTGATTAAAGATTTATTCTATGATCTTCAATTATGTGACATATGACATACAATAGATAAATTGGATGTATTAATCATGACTTGTATTAGTAAATATTCCCAAAGCCATTAAATTTTAGTAAATATTCCCAAACTCATTATTAATTACTTGAAGAGTTACTTATTTAAATGGTTGAAATCATTTTCTTTTCTTTGACTATCTTATTTGGAGAGTCAAACAAGAATTTTTTTTTATCAAAGAGTTAAACAAGAAATGATAATACATAAAGTACGTTACCATATTATTCATGACATACAAATACACAATAGATAAATTGGATGCTTGTATATATTATTGAATTCTAAATTTAAAACCCACATTGAAATCGATAATATATAGTATTTTTTTGTGACATTGCTCAATAATGATCTATCTATATTTAACACTAAGGGAAAACTACACATCGCTACACCCAATTAAGGTCAAAAGACACATAGCTATCCCCATCTTTCAAACTGGACACCTAGCTACACCCAGAGATCGCAAATGGACACTTAACCCATACCGTTAGATTTTCTGTTAAAATTTTAAGTAAAAAGACGAAAATGCCCTTGGCCAGATTTTAAATTTTCAAATCATGCCATTTCTGAGTTTTGGTGTGTTTTTTCGATCAAACTTCTCCACAACCACCGTTTTTGGTCGGAGACGATCGGAGAAGTCGGTCAGAGACGAGGCCGGCGAGGAACACGGTGGTTGTGGAGAAGCTTGATCGAAAAAACACACCAAAACTCAGAAATGGCATTATTTGAAAATTTAAAGTCTGACCAAGGGCATTTTCGTCTTATTACTTAAAATTTTAACAGAAAATCTAACGGTAGGTGTTAAGTGTCCATTTGCGATCTCTGGGTGTAGCTATGTGTATAGTTTGAAAGATGAGGATAACTATGTGTCTTTTGACCTTAGTTGAGTGTAGCTATGTGTAGTTTACCCTAACACTAATAATAAGACAAAAAAACAAAAATATTATATTATAACAATTAGTTGCTAATTTTAATCTTCACATCAATCACGGTAGTAGTATCCATGTAGAGGCCCCAAAAGCCTATGATCACTAATACTAAATTAGAGACTAACCCAACCAAACATGAAGAGCCATTTTTAATTAATCCAAAATTTAAAAAATAATTATATAATTTCAACACAAAAAATATTTGAATTCCATGAATTAGGTATCGTTGAAATAGTTTTCAACGGGTTTGAAAAAAAAAACAATTCATCTCTCAAAAAAAGAGGAAATGAGAGGGGAGGGGCAAAATCGTCATTTGATAATACACCTCATAATCGTTGACCCTCAGCATTTTCAATGGCGGCCCCTACGCCGTTGGCTTTGCTTCCTTATATTCACAGTTTCATTTCAACTCTCTCTCCCATTTCTCAGACCCATCTCTCTCTCTCTCTCTCTCTCTCTCTCTCTCTCTCTGCTACACTACAAAATCGAGAACAGAGCACGCCGAAATCGACAGACCCAATTCGCCGCTTGGATTTCTGTCAATTGGGTTTTCGATGGACGAGTCGATATCGATCGTCGGCGGGTGTTGGTGGTGGCCGAGCTTGAAGACGGTGGCGATGTGCTTGGCGGTGAGTTTTCTGGTGATGAAGGCTCTGGTTCTGGCCTGGTGGAGGCCGAGGAAGATCGAGCACCATTTCTACAAACAGGGGATCAGGGGACCGCCGTACAGGCTGTTCATCGGGAATGTGAAGGAGCTCGTGGCGATGATGCTCAAAGCTTCGTCTCAGCCCATGCCCAATCTCTCCCACAACATCCTCCCCAGAGTCCTCAGCTTCTACCACCACTGGAAGAAAATCTACGGTACTTAAATCGTCACGATTGACAAGAAACAGACCTGCTCTGTTTTCTTCTTCTTCTGGGTTTCTTTTGTTTTCCATGTTGTTCAGTTTTCTGGGTTTCATCTGGTGGATTGATTGAGTGTGGAAATGTGTTTAACTGGGTGGTCTTGTTCGGATTAGATTAATTAAGTTGAAATTAACCGTGTTTATTGCAGGAGGGACATTCCTGGTGTGGTTCGGACCCACGGTGCGGTTGACCGTAGCGGATCCAGACCTGATCCGAGAAATCTTCACCTCCAAGTCTGAGCTGTACGAGAAAAACGAAGCTCACCCTCTGGTTCGTCAGCTCGAAGGCGATGGCCTCCTCAGCCTCAAAGGGGACAAATGGGCTCACCACCGCAAAATCATCACCCCCACCTTCCACATGGAGAACCTCAAAGTACATACACATGCTTCATTAATTAATGTCATAAATTGATCGTGATCGTGATCGATTTCGTGTAATTAAATTCACAGCTCCTGGTGCCGGTGGTCGGAAAGAGCGTGACGGACATGCTGGAGAAGTGGTCGGGAGCAATGTCCGACTCCGGCGAGATCGAGATCGAGGTCTCCCAGTGGTTCCAGACAGTCACCGAGGACGTCATCACCAGAACCGCCTTCGGCGTCAGCTACGACGACGGCATCGCCATCTTCCGCCTCCAGGCCCAGCAGATGCTCCTCGCCGCCGAGGCCTTCCAAAAAGTCTTCATTCCCGGTTACCGGTAATCACATATTTATTACTAATATCTAAAAAAACTCAATTTCTGAGTACGATTACTGAGTATTTATTTTCATAGATTTCTTCCGACGAGAATGAACATGGAGTCGTGGAGACTTGACAAGGAGATAAGGAAGTCGCTGGTGAAGCTGATCGAGCGGCGGCGGAGGGAGAAACCGGCGGCGGAGGCGGAGAAGGGACCCAAGGACCTGCTGGGGCTGATGATTCAGGCGTCGGCGGTGACGTCATCGTCGCCGTCCCGGAGCATAACGGTCAACGACATAGTGGAGGAGTGCAAGAGCTTCTTCTTCGCCGGTAAGCAGACCACGTCGAACCTGATGACATGGACGACCGTCCTGCTGGCAATGCACCCGCAGTGGCAGGTCCAGGCACGTGACGAGCTCCTCAGGGTGTGCGGCTCACGTGACCTACCCACCAAGGACGATCTTGTCAAGCTCAAGACGGTATGTAAACACAATAAAATCGTGCTTTTGTCTCTTTCCCCCACCCCGCGAGGCAGGGGCATTTTCGTCATTTTTTATTAAGAAGATGTGAATCTGTTCACCGTCTTGATACATATGGTGTGTGCAGCTGAACATGATATTGAACGAGTCGCTGCGGCTGTACCCGCCGATCATAGCGACGATCAGGCGGGCGAGGGCGGACGTGGAGCTGGGAGGGTACAAGATCCCACGGGGGACGGAGCTGCTGGTGCCGATCCTGGCCGTCCACCACGACCAGGCGATATGGGGGAGCGACGCGAACGAGTTCAACCCGGGGAGGTTCGCGGAGGGGGTGGCGCGAGCGGCGAAGCACCCGATGGCCTTCATTCCGTTCGGGCTCGGGGCTCGCACCTGTATCGGGCAGAACCTGGCAATCTTGCAGGCCAAGCTCGCGATCGCGATCGTGCTCCAGCGGTTCGAGTTCCGGCTCTCGCCGAGCTACCAGCACGCGCCGACGGTGCTCATGCTGCTCTACCCTCAGTACGGCGCTCCGGTCATCTTCAAGCGCTTGCCGGTAGATCCTGTGGGCCCCACGGCGCCTCCTCAGGATTAACGGTCCCTATATAGTGTAGGGTACGGTGCGAGCTTAGCTGTGTGTGTGAATGTACGGTAGTAGAATCAAGAATCGTAGACCCGACCCGACCCGACCCCACCAAGCCCCTTATTTGTTGGATGCTGCTTAATACAGAAAGGATCGTTCCAAATCCAAAACCACAAACGCTGTGAGCAAATTTGTGCTTTGGTACCATATTGACCCGACCCAACCCGGATCTCGTTGACTTGTTGGTTACGAGTACACTATGGGGGTAATTAAATCTAACATTTTTTTTCTTTTTTTTTATTAGGGGGGTTTTATTTTGTGTTTGGAGTGACTATTGTATATGTAATTGTGTTAATGTACATTTTTGCACCATCTATGGTCTACACGGTTTTTTTAGTGTCATTTCTATCAAATGACAAACGAGCTATTAATTCATTACAATGACGTAGACGAAAAACATTATGGTGAAATTCTAAATTGTTAATACTATGATGTTATGTTAAAACATGTTAAGTCTGACAACTTAAACTGATAATTGCAACCTCTGCTTATTTTGGGTTCTGCATTGTGTTTTTCCTTCTTAAATTAAGAAACAACTTCACATGCATTCTGTTTTCTTTCTTTAATTAACAATGAACTGACCAAAAATTCGATTAGTGATACTTGTATTTAGCAAAATATGCAGCAACTCCAAAACCACACTGCTATGATTTATATCAGTGAGCAGCACATTTTGGTTTGTCACCAAAACAGAACAGCATCAAAACCGGAAAATGTAATCAACCCAATTTCCAAAAACTTGTCAACAGATAATATAATACTAATCAGTACTAGTTTCTATAAAAAAAAATATTGAATTAATAATGTCTGCAAGCCTAAAATACAAAAAAGAAGCTTCCTGGCTCATGCAAGTACTCCACAACCCAATAACACTCCACAAGCACAAACAAAGCAACCTCATTTGTTTATCAAGAAAATCATATGTTGGGCAGCACAGCAGAGATCATGAGATGAGTGAAGCCACACACATATAGCTTTTGTGTGTTTATTTAGTAGGAGAATTAAAGCAAAGCAACATCATGGATTGATGTGCCCAATGCACATATTGCAATTAAACATGAACATGTTCTCTTATTTTAAGCAAATGCATGGGAGAGGAGACACTCACTACACAAGTAACACATCCACTATATTTTTATCAATTACTTACCATTATTTATCACTAATATTCCTCTTTATGGGGCTCTGTAAGCATATGGTAGAAAAAGCAAGATAATTCATAGAAGAAAACAATTAGACCTTTGATTTACAAAACATTGTGCTTCTGCTTTTTGGGATCTATGATTGTCCCCAAGAAGCATGTTGTTGGGGAGATGAAGATCTTTGCAGAAGGTGCAAGATATTTATCATGTAATGTTTTAATCTACATATTTTAAATGTGAAATATATATTGCCACTCTCTTTTCATACATTTGACTCGAAACAGACTAGCATAGAGGGATGCATATTGAAGAAAAACCAAGCTTGATATCATGTTAAGATACAATCCCGCCAAAAAGTCAACTTCGTAAGTGAACATCTCAAAATACTTATACTTTTAAATATATAGTACTCTTGACAACCATCTCTATGGCTTTTATTAAAAAGAATCAAAGCATGCCATGCCATATCAGTCCATGTGATCCCCATTTCTATATACCTCTTCACCTAATTTCTCATTTTGCAACCCCAAAACCATATCTAATTTGATTACACAGTACCTCCAAATTAACCACAAATGGCTGTGACATTACCATTACAAAACCATGATTCTTCCTTATCACACAAGTTACGTGCTAATCTAGCCTAGTACTATACTAATATTAATCCAAACCTCTCGTCGTCACGATGCTTCTAACCTGTTTCTCCTTGTTTACTTACTAAATACATACGTGACAGGCTCCTTTCTTGATTAACTGTAATCCATGTCCTAATATTGTTTAATAACTTTTCCTTTCTAATCTAATTGGAGATTTATGTTTATATTATGCATGTTTTGTCGTATAAGCATGCTTTGACATGAACATCTAGGCAAATGTCCCCCCAACCTTGCTAGGCAACAAAATTAACATTCCAGTGGGGACCCATCTGAAAAGTTCTAGCTATATGCAACTATTGCTTCAAAATAATATATAACAAAAGAGCTAGGTAGCTTTGTGATCTTCCACCCTCATGCATGGTTAAATAAAGTATATTAAACTATTCCATTAATTTGTATTCTCATGCAAATTTTATAATCATCAACAATGGGGGCCTAATTAGTTATAAGCAATAACAATAATAATTATAGCACAAGTTTCATGACTCATGACCCCAATAAGTAGAGCATGTGAAGAACCCAATCTTCAGCTATCAGCTAATTTAAAGAGAAAAAGATTGTGATTCTTTCACATAGAGAAGATTAAGGCAAAGATATGGGAAAAAGACTAGTAGCTATAGATTTCAATTATTATTAGTTGTCTTGTGGTGGTGGTGGCAATTTTCTAAATTACTCATAAATGTCTCCTAATTTTGAGCTGATGTTAGAGAAATCAAGCTGGCTTTCATGTCTGGTGAGAGAGAGGAAATGGTGGGTCAGCAATGGCAGCTTTGGTCAATGAGGGCTCATTTTAGATGATTGGCAGTGACAATAACAGAGTTTCAACACACTTTGCCACTTCTAAACTAACTATATATTCAAAAATAAAGTTTTTTTTGTCTCTGTGAATGAATAGTAACACTGTGATCTCTATAATAATAGTATCTCAGTCTCATGAGCTTCTGTGGGGACTCACTCTGAACTCTGATCACAGACCCTCTGCCATATCATATCATTACTTAGATATCTTCTTCTTTTTTTTCCTTTTTTATTTTTCAGTGAAAAAAGAAAGAGAGAAAGCTTTTTAGGGGCTGCACTGTGCAGTCCAGAGCCTGCAGTGCAAGCTCTCTGTTAAAGGGAATGAGGACTGTCTGATCTTAATGAGATGGTTAATTTCTGGTACAGTCAGATTCCAAGATATGTGACTCTGATCTCATCTTCATCTCTACCTCTCAACCACACACCCAACCAAATAATTATACCCCAAATCTACAAATCATTAATGTCCTTGCCAGCTCTAATGATTTATTTATGATCAAACATAACATATGATACATGTATCATACACTACTCTGACTTAAAAGATTAATATGTCAATGCTTGCTAAAACCCGGTAAGATAAAACGTCTAGTATATATGCCACGTAAGCGAGAGAGGGTCAACGGGTTGAAAAGAAAAGAAAAAAATAAAAGATGAAGATGATAAGAACAATTCATTTCCAAATGGAAGTATTTATGTTGAAAGAAGGTAGGAGGTGAGAGTGCATTATAATGATACAAAACATCAATCTCATTGATTCAGTGATTGTCTAGGAGGGGCAAGATCACATGGGAGCACCAATGATGAACAGATGCAAATGAGACAATGGCAGAGGATTTGGTGGAGCCACTTTAATGACACATTAGCTATATTACAATTACATACACTCTCATGTCATTTGTAATTGTACCCTCCCTCTCCCTCTCCCTCACATCATATCCATCACTTCTCTCCCCCAATTTACTAACTTGGTAACTTAATTAAAAGTCTTAATAATTGCCCATCAATCATGTTCTGTGATATTTTTTTTATTTCTAAATTAATAATGGATTAACATAAATAACTAAACAAGATGGTTGCTACTGACCACAAGAATGACACCTTGGAGTTTGTTGTGCATTTGGCTGACAAATACAGAGAATGACACCAAAGATTTAATTATTATTTTTATTTTGGGTAGGACTTATTAATGATTTGGTTCTTTTTTATATATGAAACAAGAATAAAACAAAAAGATTTGGTGTTAAGTTAGGCAGTGATGATGGCTAGACACACTGCAGAGGATTGGATGAGAATCTCAGTTGACATAACAAAAAAGAGGTATTGATAAGAGATTGTTTTCTGTGTGAATCTCATTGATCTCTGTTTGCGTGGAGGAGAAGGAACACATAAAGTTAGGCTGAGAAAGAGGCCAGATTTGAGTAAATGAAAGTCCATAAGTAAAGATGCATCATTTCATGAAAGCTGATGGTTCATTGTGTGTTTTCATATTTTAAACAATTATATATATAACCGAACAGAGCTTAATAAATGATCACATAGTGAGAAGAGAAACATACCAAACGTTGCCGTTTCAAACCCAGAAAGCTCCTTTCCAGCTTGCAGCAATCAGCATGATGTAACTTGCCATGGCAGTGCCAGCCAGATTTGCAAACTTGGAAATTATCTTCCTGTAACAGTCCACAAGGCACAGTGCTGTGCCAAAGCAGGAAAGAAAAAATTGGGCCATCAATGGGACAGGCCCACTTGGGCCCACAAAAATCTGGGTTTGAGTTTGGGACAGAAGAAAGCTTCCTTCACTGGCCAGCCTTGACCCATTTTGCTAGAGTCAACTTTCAAGCAAACTGCACTGAACACATATTTTTTTGAAGTTACAAATACTGCAGCACAAGTTCAAGCATTTCTAATCCTGCAAATCCTATTATTAAGGTATTAAACACAAGGGATGTCATATAAAAATAGCTACGATGATCTATTTGGGTTAATGGTTACTATCCCAGCTATTGTCATATATATAACAATCATCAACAGCATATTTTTTCTCTTTTCCAAGAGTCGGTAATTCATTACATGAAACACCAAGCAGCATAACAAGAAGAGCACATTACCTCTAACAGATATAGTTGCGGCAGAGCATTATTATAGTAATGACTGACAAGAAAATATGATGTTCAGATCGTGTTAATGACATTGTAAGTGTGTACTAACCTGTGCGTTGCACGAGATGATAGACGAGTAGAACAATGAAAAAGATAAAGCAGAACCAGTTGGTATCTCATTCCCTGCAAATACAGCAAATTTTGTTGCAGTATCACCACCACCATTCATATGCTGGCAGATGAAGTGAACTTGTAAATGAATTTGTCAAGTGGTGACGATTTTAACAAGGCTAATATATAAATGCTAAACTAGTAAACTGGCAAAATACCAGAGCAGCAAAAGTTTGGCCAAAACATCAGATAATTAAAGCTGAGAGCTGTCTATCAAACACAGTTTCATATCCATGATAAATTGATGGTAAATAATAAATGGCTTTACCTGAAGGGCTTCTTTGGATTGAGAAATGAGAACATTTCAGTTTGCATGACATCTTGGTATCAATTTTCGCGTCTACTTGAAAAACAAAATAGTTTTTCTTTGACAAGCAAAATTGAGTCAGAAGATGCATGAAGCTAAACCGTGTCTAATCAAAATTTAGAGGAATGGAAAAGAAAAATGCCAAAGTGTCTAGCAATGAAATGTAACAGCACCTGGAAATTTATTAGCATCATTCTTGACTGTTTGAGATCAATACCTAATACTGCCCAAAGACAAATAATGAACAAAATTATTTTGTTTAGGTGCATTACTAGTATTCTATATGATAAAAAAGTGACTACTACAATTACAAATTAACTCATACAAAGAGTTATTAGGTCGTTTTAACTTCCAACAAAGACAGCCTTATACTAGCAGGCAAAAGTTCCCTTGTATCAACTTATGTCAGTACAGAGCAGGAAGTTAATCTTGGTTGTTTAACCGTAATGAAGACAAGGCAATAAAGAAGAAAAGATGAATTTAGGAGACAAACAGATTAGATAAGAGAATGCCAACTTTGTTTAATGTCTTGTTGAGCAACAATAGACAGCTAGAAACATGAACAGACAAGCAGCTGAGATATCACAGTCTAGATTAATGACACTCCGAGTTGAAGACGTGTAGGTCAATTAAGTACCACTTTTGCTGATTTTAGACAAAAGCGGGACAAACAATTTCACGAGAGATCCAGATCACAGACATTATACACACACCTTGTTGCAGTAGGGTCTGCTACTTTGTAAATGACGCTGAGACAAAAATGAAACAAACATGGAATAATGTCAGAGAGCAAGATTTTCTGCTTCCTCTTTTAATTTCCATCACACAAGAGAAGATGTGCATCACCTCCTGGATGAAATCCATTTCAAGTCAACAAAGAATATAAGGACCTTGAAGAGTAAGAAGAAATCATTTGACCATCAAACTATTAGGTGGTAACACAAAAGTATAGTACGGCATTCAACTTTCAAAGTAGGACATACTAGTAACTGGAAAAAAAGTTCTCTCTTAGATAACATCTCGGGCAGTGCTTGAATCAATAGGCAGCTTAATTGCTACTTTTCTAGTACTTGTCAATTTTGTTTTCAGTAAGAACCATAAAAAGTACTTCCCTAATGCCACACTGCAAATAACTTTTACTATCAGCTACTGGAAATTAATATTGGAAAGACATAGAGGATCCCATGTTTCAGTCAACAGTTGATAAGGTTGGGAAGCAATATAAAACTCACAGGCCTAGAACTGATCAGTATTGAAGCCATAAAAGTTTTGTTTTCTGAAAAGGAAAAATCGTGCAACTGTAATCATGCCACATTTTGGATGTAAACACAGTCCACCATTACAACAGAATTACTGTTCATTCTAAAACAGAAGGAAATCCTGATTATTTTTATCATAACTCACACCAAGAAAAGTTTAATTTGCTCATTTAATCAAGACAGAAATATGTCATAATATTCATTGACCAAGAAACCATAGTAGGGTTCCTATCTGATTTACAAATCTGATGCATCACAAACACTAAAATTCTGATGCATCACAAACACACTTATGCATGATAACGTCCCATCTGCTTCTGCATGGTATTTACCGTACTTCTGTCTACTAAGTGCTGCAAATGCTTCATGGATCTTGAACTCAGAAAAGAGTCATTACCAAAAATAACATCACGAAAACAAACTATGAAAGCTACAATAATAAAAATAAAGAAGTCCATCTGATACCTTAGTTGCAGGTATCACATGTCAGGAAGCAGAAGAAACGCGGATTTGAACTCAGGTAAGGGTTTGTAGTAAAACCTCACAAAAGTCTAAAGGTCATGTTATCCCATGACAGCCGCAAGATTCTTAGCTTGCATCTTCCACCAAAACAGGTATCTAAGTAAGATTCACTGTTGGCCTGAGAGGAAGCATGCTGCAACCAGTAAATCAGTGATGCCAGTGGCTCATCACGAGCGATCCTATTTTCCCAATTGTATAGAGGGCTAAGTTGACAAACATCATCTTTAGATATTTGAAAGAAAAGTGTACAAGCCTGGTCCTGGAAAATGCAGGGGAAGCATCAATAACATCCTCCAATGAAACTGCTTGTGCAGCCAAATTGGAAATCAATGATGTTCCTATCATATCAAAACACAGAGTAAGGATCAACTTCATTATACTCGAGAGATTCCAAAACAAAGAATCTCTCTATTCCACTTCAGTATATCTATGACACAAATTCAGCTAAGTCATCAGTACAATATCCTCAATCTTCTGTCGAGACAATAACAATGATTCTAATAGCAAACTATTTCAGAATCATAATGCCAATACAACATACATACAGTAATTGCTTGTTACTCCAAACTTGCTAAATATGGTGTACTTTCCACAAAATTTACATTTTGGTTGAAAAGCAAAAAATAGTGGACAATATATTTGTGACAAAATATCTGAACAGGAGACTCAGAAAATGAATAAAGGAGGATAAAGATGATCAACATTCATTGCTTTGCAAAGTTGGTGATACATACATTTCTAACTAGACAACTACAGGTTGTATAACGAAAACAAAAGCAATGTTTCTCCCTGGTTCTTACAATGAAGTGAGGTCGCTAGAGCGGAAGTTCAACAAATTCTACAGCTATGAGGAAAGCAACTCTATAACAAAAAAAGTTCTCTTATTTTCTTATCAATTAATAGGTATGCTGGTTTCGGAAGAAACTAAGTTTCTTAGCTCCCTTAAATGTTCATCATTTGATATATGGAGTGAAAGACGAAGATTAGTCACCATTGCTTCCTGTTCCCAACTTAAGGGTCCTGATGCATGCAATGCCTCTATTGTGCAACGGTAGGCATGCAACTCTAACCTATGGATTTCAGCTGCCAATTCCTCTTTTGAAGGAAGGAGATAATTTCCTCCTTCATTCCCCAACCGACAAGCAGACTCAGCATCACTAAAATGCCCATCAGTATCTTCAATAGGACCCCTATAAAAGTGATGAGATAACTTATGGGAATTGTTGCTACTGATGCTACAACTACCAACAGAGCATATATCACTATCAACATCATTAGAGTCTACGTTCATAGCAAGCGCACACCCAATGACATCATTTGATTTCCTCCTCTCTGCATCCAATTTTTCACGCCACATTTGTAGCGGGGAAGCAACAGCCTCTATCTGTTCCGGAAATAAGGAAGGATATGTAGCAACCAGACGCCTACGCCTGCCCTCCTCTTCAATTGCTCTAAACTTCTGGGCAGCTCCAACACATGCTTCCACAGGAGAATAGCAATAAGGTGAACCTCTCTTCAGTGTTTGGGAGGAAACAATACGTGATTCCTGGAAACCTCCTTCATTTCCAACAAAAGAATAGTCATCTCTTACAAGTGCATTCATCCTTTTATTCTTCTGCTGAACACGGGAGCTTGCATTATGATTATACTTCAGATTTAAAATTTCATCGTGTTTCTTTTCTTCACAATTGCCAGAAACCTGTTTGAAATATTAAGAAAATGAGTTATATGGCACCTCACACATTAATTGTTTTACATGAGGACTAAGAGATAGGCAATATTGCTCTATAAGGATAATTCAGTTTTTTTTTAAAAATTTCTATACTATAACTCTGAAACTGAAAGAAAAGTAAAGGTAATACGCACCGCAAACCAAAATGACAAGACAAAACTTAAAAAGTCACACACAGATAAAATATGCATTGCATAATACAGATGAAATACAACAACGGGCACATATAATTTTACCTTTCCTATCATAACCCATCTGTCATCTTGATAATACTGCCTCAGTCGGAGGTGAGATTTGCTGACCTTGAATTCCTGGGAAGATCCAAGCAGCCTGATTAAAAAATACTTTTTCCCCAACACCTTTGATATAGTTGCCATTTTCCAAGAGTTGTTATCAAGCACCTCTACAGTGTCCCCAGGAATCCAATCCTCAGAAACACTAAGTGGAGGAGGGCAAGGCCTGATGGCCTTCCTAGGCACCCTCTCCACAATTGTCTTTTCAGTGGTACCAGCCTTCCTCTCATATTTGACCGTGTAGTTGTGGCCATTACCCATGATTATCTCAGCGCGATGCCAGGAACCTGAGGGCACCTCCTTGCGGCTCAATACTTCCACTTTATTTCCCTTATTAAATCGCATGATCGACAGTACACTGTATAACTGCAAATTTCAATGCTGGATACCTAGTGTATGAAGCAGAAATAAAAAATTATTTAAAAAAAAATCAGATTTTCATATGAAAGGATCAAGAGTTGATCCCGTGCTTGGATTAAGGGGGAATGCCCAGAGTAGAGATCAATATTAAGGAAAAATTAAATAAAACACAGATTGAAACTCCTGAGATTCGCAATTTACTAGATCCTAACACAGAATAGAAAAAAACACAGGCAAGCTTCGACTACCCTCATCAAGTCAACGAGGTCTTTGATTGCTGAGGTACAGACAAACAAAAAATCACAAGCTTGAATGTTGATTTCTTGATTTCCTTGCTTTACCAGCACTTTTTTCTCAGAATCTAGAGGTAAGAGAACAATAAAGATCATAACATAATCATCATCACCAGAAGGTTACAGAAGAAAAAAACTAGGCAGATTCACTAATCAGACAATTGAACAACACTACATGAACTATAAGCTCCATTTAGCTGCAGATAAATTGCAGAAAAAAACAAATCAGGATCATCAAATGCTAATCTTTCCCCAATCCAAAGCCGGAGACAACAACCAATAGATCAACTGAGCGCAACACTACTATTTCAGTAACTTTGAGTTCTTTATTCACAAACACAAAATTCAACAGAAAAACGTCAAACACTCAAATGTGATTTATTTATTTATTTATTTTTCCTTTTCCATTCTCATCTCTTTTTCCTCCGCTTTCCCGGAAACCAAACAGAAAGTCCACAGCACATATCAAAACAAAACAAACAAAATCAAAAACTTCCCTGCAACACAACACAACTGAATTCAATTCAAAACAACAGAAACACATACATTCATGAAACAAAACGCACAAAATCGAATCAGCGATTGCAGTTGAAGAATCGAAAGGGAGAGACAGAGAATTGAACCATTCACTGACCTTTCTCGATCGAGATTGGCGATTCGGAGAATGAGAGAAAACGCTTTGTTGCCAGAAAATATCACTATGTTGCGGTTGTTGTTAAGGCTGTGTTTATGGAAGTAAAATATAAATTCCTTTGTTTTTTTTTGTGTATTTCAAAATAGAAAATAAAGAGAAATTGATCATTATTTTTTTTCAGATAAAATTAGATTTAGTTTAAATTAAATTAAATAAAGAATATTGGTAAGCCAAGTTGCCAACTGCCTAAGAATAGCTTGTTGAGTTGGGCTTTAGGATTTAACGGTTACGCTTTTTTGTGTGCAATACAATACATGCACTCTTCTCCTTTCTTTTTACTTAATTTTTTTTATATATACGTAATTTTAATGTATACGAGGTGGAGGCCGCGAGGTTGTAAGAGGCATGTCGTTACGCTATCTTTTATTTTGCTCGTCGTTCTCGGGGTGGATCTTGTAATGAATTTGTGGAGAGTCTCAACTCATTCGAGGTGGAGGTCGCGAGGTTGCAAGACACATGTCGTTGCGCTACCCTTTGTTTTGCTAGTGTGTTTTGTAATTTCATAACTCGTGACTTAATCAAATATATTTTATCTGACAGTAGCTGAGATTATGGTGCATGGTTTGTCCCACCATCTGATGCTTTAGTTGTCCGGTATGATCTCGGGTTAGTTTGTTTTATAATTTAATAATATATCAGTATTTTTTCCTTAAAAAAAAGAAGCTAAAATAAAAGTGAGATAGGTAAGGGTGGATACTTTCGACCCGGAACCGGTCTCGCGTCGCAAATCAAATTGGATCTATAATCAAAATCATATTGAATAGTTTGTATTAGAGGACAAACTCAACTAAAAGCTTAAGCTGATGGTTGAATGACCAATGATATTTCACGGCAATCTGACAATGGGTCACGGGCCTACAGGGTCATACACCATGAGCAAGAACCGAAGCAACTCGATGGGACTCAAGAGGTCCAAGGGATATGGATGGAATAGGAATGTTGTCCAAGTGTGGGGTGTCGATCGACACACGTCACATGTGGGGTGATCGGCACCTTGGAGATGTCGATGGCACGAAGACACGGGTGGTGTCAATCGACACCTGTTTCTGACAGGCTCAAAGCCCTAGGCCTCACCCAAAGCCTATAAATAGAGCCATTTGGGTGAGAGCCTCTCATGCTAAAAGGCAACATTATTTATTCACTATATTCTCTCTAGTTCTTCCATTGAGGGCTAGAAAAATCGAGAGAGATGAAGGGTTCTTCGGCGGTCTAGTAGCCACTGAGAGGATTCAAACTTCGCCTTCAAGATCCCGCGTGTGTGCTTGTAAAGGACGGGTCCGAGGACGCGTCTTCGATTCGGATCGATTCACGCTTCCGGATGCTCGATCCGAGCTACAACCAGGTAGAGAGAGAGGGTGTTTGAGAAGAGAAAAGGATGAGGGAGAAATGAAAAATGGCATTCTTTTGAAAATAAAAAGGATAACAGTAGACATATAAGTCTTTTCAATCTATTTAATCTAGCCAATTGGCCATCTAGACTATACCGGATCAGTTTTTTTATTTGATTCAACCAGGGGTAGTTTAGTCATTTTAGAAGTAGATTGTCGATAAAAATAGTTATGGTACTAAAAAGAAAGAAAATTAGTTAGAGTATGAAAGTTTCATTTTTCTATATATACGTGTAATAAAGTTTCATTATCCCTTTATTTTTTATTATTATTTTGTTTCTAAATTTTATATTTCGATTGAGTTTTAATAATAAAATCTTAATATTCGATTTTTTTGATTTTCTTATGATCGGAAGTTCAACGTTTTGATTATAAATAAAGTTAAAATTTGTCTAATTGTATTTATAAATCGACTCTAAGTTAAAAATTAATAAGCAATCAGTTTTAATCAGGTACAACCGTTGTCAAAATCCGGTCGTTTTTTCGCTAATACTTCTTAATACAGTTTCAACAATAAGAGAATCAAAAGATCGGGTCTGGTCTGATCCGGTCCGATTATGTGACCGTGCCCACCGTATGTAAAAGTAAGAGCCATGTTCATTTAACAATTTTAATTTTTTTTAATGTGAAATTATTATCCAAAATACGTAATTTAACTTATTCTTAAAAACTGTACTGGCCAAGCCAGGTTGGTTGATTTGGGTTGAATGTGTTTGTCATTTTGTTTATCAATAGCAAAGCATTAATATAAAAGAAAAATAAATCTTGAAAATAAAGTAACTCACGTAAGCATATCAAATTTGGGGGTCTCGACTTGCTTAAGCTTCAATACGTGGGAACCGACGGTTTTGGTTGGTTGGTAAGTCGGTACTGGGAGGGAACCAGAGTTATCTGGTGTCGGTAGGCATACTCATACAAGCATACCGAACTATGGGGTCTCGGCTTGGTTAAGATTCAATACGTCACTTGGGTGTCATATTGGGATCGGTACTAGAAGGAAATGAGGGGTTTTTGGTGTCGATGGGTTGATCCGGTTAAACACAATGAGCTGAGAGAATTTGAATTTCGCGATGCTCATATTAATCGCATGATTGATCGAGGAAGCTGGTTTAAGGTGGTATGCAGGAAGATCACAAAGTTTCTCCATCCGTATGAGTTGGAGTTCATGGCTCTGCATGAAGCTAATTGGTTCGAGTCGATTGGTCTCCAGGGTTATCATGGATGCATGTTTAAAACACTCTGCAGCAAGATCACAGAGTTTCTTCATCCGTATGAGTTGGAGGTCGTGGCTCTGCATGATGTTAAACGGGTCGAGCTGAACAACTTTGAAAGAATCATTAGCGAATGGTGTTGCGTATTACCCACTATCAGAACATGTGTTCTTTGTTTTGCTTGTAATCAAATGACCCACGAATTGATAATGTGTGCTTTAACTAACAGTAGTTGAGATTATGGTGAGGGGTCTGTCCCACAAATTGTAGCTTCAGCTGTTCAGCTTGATGTCATATTAGTTACTATTTAATTAATAAAATTCAACACTCGGCCTAGTCATGTTCATTTAATATTTTTATTGGATCAAATATAAGTTTAATTTGTTTCTAAATCGTATGTGTTATGTTTGTTGATTTAGGTATTTGTTTGTCATTTTTATTAGCAATAAAATATTAATATAAAAGAGAAAAATAAAGCAGCAGACTTTTGAGTTTTGACCATAATTATAGTCTCTAATCCATGTACAACCGATTTTAATACTGAAGTAAATGATGATATAATATAAGAAACTTATTCTATATTATATGGTGTGTTAGGTGTTAATTGCTCAATAGGTGAACCAAACACAAAATGAACTAAGCACAATATCTATTTTCCATAATTAGCTTTTTGCATCCTTCACATCACAGAGTAATTGTTGGGAATGAACAGTTTTGGCATGTATGAATATTTAAGGAAATGCACCTTCCATTTTGAGTACTTAATCAATTTTAGAATTTTCTTTGTAAGAGATGTTGTCAAGTGAACGTACTAGGGTCTAATATTGTCACCTGACTCTAAAAAGAGAGGCCCAACAAAAATATAATATTGCAGCGTGACTCGAACTCGTAATCTTGTTTAGTCTTAAATTTAAGTTTTTAACCAATTGACGAAGGAAACATTATATTCATAAACTTTGTTACAATTGTGTTTGTGAGGAGAATAAAAGTTTTGATATATCCAAAATCTTACGTTTTTCATATTTATTGATTCAAGTATCAATTTTTCTTATTTGCTTACTCAGTGTGTCATTTTTCTCATATGTTCGACGACATTATCTGTGACTGTAGTTGCATTCTGTCTGTTCTCCCTCCGGTTAGGTCTTACTATTTCTTTTGTTTGTCATTCTTGTACTCAAGTGACTCACGAATTGGCCAACTTTGCTTTAATTTACAATACATGGGATTCTGGTGAGTGACATGTCTCACTATCTGTAGTTTCAGCTGTCCGGTTTGATGCCAGGTTTGTTGCTATTTAATAAATAAAATTCATATATTTCTTAAAAAAAAACTGTTTAAAGGAAGTCAAGTAATCGGTATAATAACAGTTTATTAGGCTTTTCAAGTAACTAATTAACTTATCCATTAATTAACGAGCCTTTCATGTCCAAATTCAGTGTTAACCAATTGAGAAATGTCTGGGAAAAGCCCATAAATATATTTAAAACAGTTTCTTATCGGTTAGTTTGTGTTTTAGCAGCCAACCAGATTGACCTTAATTTGGTCAAATTTGAGTCATAAACCATGAACATGTCAAAACAGACTTGGATTTGGTTTTCCAGTTCACATTTACAAGTATCTTCCTAGTTCGGATTACACACATTTTTCTTAATTAAAATTTATTGGGAATCTAACCAAATCCTCCACAAATTTGTTTTGCGTGAATAATTTATTCATGTTGCCATTATCTTCTCCAATAGTGTCCACTAACATTGATTAGGATACGTAATTACTATTTAATATCATAATTATTTGATATTTATATATGTCTATTCTTAGTATTTTATGTAAGGGTTTTGCACCTCTTACTCCAAGCTTTTCTTTCAAATATATATTCATATATTATGTATTAATTGATATGAGATCATAATCAGGTGTAAAATAGTGTAAACGCCTTAACCGTACAAATTGATAGAATGTTGGGTAAAATGTTGTGGATTCGGTAGAATGTTAGTCCAAATAGATAGAATGTTACGAAAACCGGTGATAGAACTTTTCTGCCATGTGTTACGCCCTAGGATAACGCGCGCAGAGGTTTTCAGCGATCTAACTGGCTGGGTGTGGTTCGGACGATTTGGACACCCACCCCGTTTGTATTAGAGTGCACCCCAATTGATATAAGTATTGAAATCGTTTTATGTTTTAACTTTAATACCCCCAAGCTTCCTTCCATATCTTTCGCGCACTCGACTTGTCTTTTTTTCATTCCATCACTAAAAAAGTTGAAAAATTATCATTTTCTTGAATTTTTTTCTTATATGACATAAATACCCCTCAAGTTTATCATTCATTGACAAATGATTTAAATACCATTTCCTACATTTCAAATTTCCAGACATGTTTTATTTTTCCTCATTCAATCGTGCCAATCCTAATGGGTGTCGTCAACTAAGACGAGATTGTTGGCAATGGTGACAACCAACCCATACCGGATCTCAGACCACTCACCGCGAGCGGTGCAAATCCAAGACCCATAAACAATTCGTTAAATTTTCAAAAACTCAAAACCATTCGATTTCTCAATTCCCATAAACTCAAGACCCATAAGCAAATCGCCAGAAAACTACATCTCATGGCGGTGATGGCGGAGGCGACCGGAGGGTTATAATCGACTTCCTACCCTAGCCTCCCAATTGTGATCGACGATAGCATTGACAATCTTGAGCTCATGAGAAAGAAAAAAATTTTGTGTTATTTTATTGATTTCACATTTGACCAATTGCTTACATGAACATGTTAGTAATTAAATTTAACTTCAAAATTTAAATAATTAAAAACGGAGTTGATAGGCATAGATATGAAGAAAAAAACATGTGAAGGTTGAAAACGAAACTACATGCTATTAAAGGTTGAAAACGTGGTAAAAGACGTGGTTTGAAAACTATTTGTCTATGTTTACGCTATAAATAATATGATATAATCATGATGCTAAGTGATGAATAATATATAGCTTAATGGTTTGACTCATGCCTTCACCTCTCAAATTCCAAGTGCGTGCTCAACCATTGAGTTAAGACTCTTATTAGTTCAATTCAATATCATAAAATGACGTCGTAGACTACGTCTTCAATCTCCAAAAGCCTATAGTTCCGTTTCAACGTTCACGTGAATGTTCAATCTCTCATGAGAGCTCAAACCACTGTTCGGTGCCAGAAAATTCAAACTCGAATATCTCCAATGAGTTACACAAAATTTTCAAAACCCAACTAGACGCTCAACATTAGAAGAATCGATCGACATCCAAAAAGAGTTCTTAACCATTAACACATATAGTTACGACAACTTTAAGAAATTTAAGTGTTAGTAGTGGAAATTTAAAAAGGTAAGTTGAGTAAAAAGTAAAATAAAACTTGGGTGCATCACAATTTAAAAGTGAAAATTTTGGTATGTCAAAATATTTTTTTCCTCTTTTAGTGATACCATATATTGGGCCAAGCATGTCATTAGCAACTATGAAGAAGATGATGTGGCTGAAGATTTTTATTACAACTGTTCTTGCATAACTCAGTCTTGGGAGGACATATTGGGATCAATGCAACAACAAAGAGGCCCAAATTTGCTTCATCATGTGTTCAAGCCCAAATATAATACCAATAAAAAAAAATTAAAGTTTGTGACAAATAGTTGAATAAAAAACTAATTTGTTCAAGTACAAATTGCACATACAATTCCATTGTCGTCCAGCGGTTAGGATGCTTGGCTTTCACCCAAGAGACCCGGGTTCGATTCCCGGCAATGGAAATTTTTTTTTTTCCCTGAGCTCTCTTTGTTGTCAAGATCCTTTGTTCATTCAAGGTCCAGAACATTCAAATTTTAGCTAAAATTTAAAAGGTTTTCTTGTTTTGTATATTTACATGGTTTCATTACCCAGGCCAACACAGATTTATAAGAACATAAAGAGAAACTTCAAAATAAATCTGATCAGAAAGACATTAAAGAATCTTCTTCTTTTCTATTGAACATTCATATAAATTTCATTCTAATAAAATTATGTTACATTACACAGCACATAACAGTGTATTAAAGATCTCCAAGAAATTTTTCCTTCAGTAACCTCATGACAATAATCATAAAGTTTATAGACCATTACATTTTATGGAAAATGAAAAGAATCAGGATTTGGAAATTACAGGATGGGAAGCAAACCACAGAGTGAAAGCACAGAGAAACAGTACAAGAGGAATGAGATGTATTGTTTTTTCCCCAGACCTATACAAGCTCATCTCCTTCTTGCTCGCATCGGAATTACTATGATACAAAGGCAACAGCTCCTCAGCCACTGCCTGAGCCCCAGTTCCGGCTGGCGGCGCCAAGTTGACCAAGAACTCGTCCGAGCCTCTAGAACTGCTTGCTGAGCGCTGCATTGTGATTATAATGATGGTGATGATATGAAAGAAGAGCAATCAGGTTTTTATAGGACTTGACAATTTGGTTACTTGGCCTCCAAGTTAAGGGCTTTGCTTCCCTCTCAAGTGAAAAATGTGCTGCATGTGACTGAAAAATTATAAAACATGCATGCATGAGCCTAACTTGACATTTACAGGTTGAAATTGAACTCAAATCCAGCACAAATATACTGTATTGTGAAGTCAACACCATGTGCTCAGGCAACAAAGTCAAAAGCATCCTCCCATTCCAAGTTACCAACAGTTGACCAACAAAACAGAAGAAAACTTTACTTGCCAATTCATTCAAATCCTTAAAAAGTCAGAACACTTGTGCAGTAAAAAATCTGAGACAATTACAATCATGTGTATATTTGCACAATTGCACTGTACATGTTACACACATTCTCAGTAACGATGCGACCTTTGAGACGGTGGAAAATATCAGAGGTTGTTGCAATCAAGACAGGATCATTCATGCTCCTCAACTATACAGACCGGAAAGTAACAGAAAATATATCGTCAGCAAAACTTCGTAACTGCATGAGGAAATTGTTTCTGATAGGTGGAATCATCTCACCGAAGACTTTTTGACATAACAGACAAGCTCGATTTCAAGGGATCTACCATCTTCCTTGGTTCGAGTCATCATGAAAGAAACATACAAGCTGTCCCCTTCAGCAACTTCAGTAGGCGGAGACAACAGAAACACATGCCCTCGAAAAATCAGTCATTGCATTGCAAAATGGTAAGATGCAGCAAAACAGAACGATTTCCTATATTAATGTTTGAAGCTGGTTAAACCATAAATAAGGACTCGAGGACTTAAATTTCCCAAATATTCAAAGGGGACACTTATTTTGGGTCAGAGGGTATAATCATATTAACCACTAATAACCCAGTTTTACATATATATTTTTCAAGCACAATTCCAAATGCGCAAACACACATATATAAATATTGTAGACCATAATCTTGCAACAATGTCTTGATATAAAATTCAAATGACAAGAAATACATATGGAAATACTGCATAGAAGGATCATAGAAAGCAAAAGCATTATGAAAATAAACCCTAAATACCTCATAGTACGATCATCAAAAGCAAAGCATAATGAAAATAAACCCTAATACCACATAATCCGATCATCAAAAGCAAAGCATAATGAAAATAAACCCTAACAATCTAGCATGTGCCTGCAACTTTCATCTTCCCCTTATCCAGTCTTCTTTTGATGGGTCCTCCTGCTTCCATCAATGCCTTTGGAGAAACAAGACTTGCAGTGTGAGCAATCATACCAGGCCATGGACTTAAAGGATTTGTATAGTTGTGTGGACCTCTAGACTTGGAGTCTTCATCGTTGACAGTGAACACAAAATCCTTAATAAGTCTCTCCTTGGGGTCATAACACAGCAGCTGCTCGTCGAGATACGACATGAATATCCTACCGTCAATAGACACTTTTCTCGGTATCAGGCATATAAGCTTGGTCGTGAATATGGTTTTCAGATTCAAGGAATCAGTGGCATCGATTACCCAGTTCTTGGTCCAAACCGAACCTTGCACACAATCTTGCCAGGCCCAAATCTCCAAACCCAGAGGAGGATTGTACCCTGCCGTAACAACCAGGGAGTTGTCCATAAAGCCCAACCTGTATATCTCCTTGTCAGCATCGAGGGCGGGCACGAGAACAGACCCAAACCTCTCCTCCTCGAGATCAAAGGCCAAGATTGACCTTTTCTTTCCCCCCAGCAACAACAGCCAGTGAAGAACACCCTTGGCACAGACCGCAGCTCCAGCCCTGTTCCAAATCTGGTTTGGAACTTGCCCAATGTGACTCCTCCACCCATCAGGGCTTCCAAGGGTGCAAATCTCGAGCTCAGCCGTGTCATCATCAAACCTTCTGCGAACGACCCTAGTGAGCTTAAACTTGTTACTACTCGAACAAAACCCCAGATCATGCATATGGCAGTAAAATTCATCGATTATGGGTTTTTGAACAAGGGCAAATTCTCCAATCACAGGATTGTAAAGGTAAAGGAGTGAATTGTTCTTCACTGGGAGACAAACCAGGCCATTGCAGGAGTGGGCTCCGAACATATCGATGAGCACGGGCTCGGGTCTGCCGTACCGAGTTCCCGGAGGCAATGAGAGGGGCTTGAGCTTGATGATCTCGGAGGATTGGATGTGACTCTGGAGAGGGTCGTCGTCGAGGATGGCGAATTCGGAGGATTGGCGGTTGAAGAAGAGGAACTGGACATCGCCTTTGGCCACGATGGGGTTGGAGATGGCCCTGAGCCAGAGCTTGCAGACCAGGACGCAATTGGCTATGGATCTCAAGGGAAGCCTCGATGTGATCTTGCTGATGACTTGTGGAGGGAGCAAAGCGAAGAAATTTACTTGGGTTTCCATGGATGATGAGACATTGATCTTCTCCACTCCTTCTGTAACTTTCTCCATTGTCGTCTTGAGAGCGACAAACCCTAACCCTAACCCTAACCACAAATCTCAATCTCTCTCTCTCGCTTGAACTTTTATACTATCCTCTTTGTTTCTTTGGGCTCTATAAAGACCAACAAGCCCATTCACCTTTTGAGTCCATATTACATACTGGCCCGTCTTTTTATTTGACGGGCCAGTATGTAATATTAGACTATTGGTTTGGCGGTGCAGATTAACCAAACTAAGCGAGTGACTTGTCAATGTAATTAAGATTGTTTCACTTATAAAAATAGAACAATTCATCAACTGAATCACGAGATGACATCTCGCTAGGAGGGCAATGGATATCCGCTCACTTGAGTGAGTATCCATATCCGTTCAATTATCTATTCGTTTATAGGGTATTCGATCCGTTCAATATTCAGAAAATTTCTTATCTGTATCTGAACTCGAAAGTAAAAATATAATTAATTAAAATTTAAAATAAATGCAACATGATAAAGTTTTTCAAGCTAAGAAACACAATAAAATTGAATTTGAGGTTACGATTGAACTTTAAAGAAACTGATTGAATTGGAAACCTGAAAATAAAAAAACGTAAGTATAAGCCAATTTACACTTGAGACTATTAATAAAAACTACGTCTACCTCTTATCGGAGAAGACCACAATAAACAGTAAACAATAAAATAAGTATTAGATATAGAGAATACTGTGTTTTGTAATATCAATTGTTATTTTTCTTTTCAATTTTGAAACGTACGTATACGGGATTATGGGTGGGTACGTATGATATTGTTATTTTTATTTTAAATACTACAGATATGGATACGATACAGGTAAGATATAGTTCTATTTGTACCCGATTCATATACGTTTGCCTTCAGATATATCTGTTTCGATCAGATCGGGTACATGAATATTCATTGGATATGAATTTTTTTTGTCATCCCTACATCACGATGATCACTATATTCTTCTCACAAAAGACCTCTGGTGAGAAAATCCAATATCAAACGATTTCTTATTGCGAAACCCTAACGCGTTCGAAGCCCAACCACATTGAGCTTAAATAACTCGCTTTCTTCTTCCATTGTCGTATCCAAACCATTGTCACTACTCTGCAAAGCTACAGTTTCAGGTGTTCGGGCAATTTCTTCTCTTTCTAATCTATGACAAATAATTCAATATGAAATTTTTTTGTTCAAGTACAAACTGCATATACAATTCCATTGTCGTCCAGCGGTTAGGATGCTTGGCTTTCACCCAAGAGACCCGGGTTCGATTCCCGGCAATGGAAATTTTATTTATCGACCCAAAGCTTTTGTTGGGCAAAGGAAACTAACTGTGGCTTATTCTCAAATTTTAGGCTTTTAGCTAACTTCAAAAAAGTATTTTTTTTTTATATATATTTACATGTTTTTTTTACTCAGGTCCACACTCCGCACACAAGATTCACAAGTGCTTATAAAAATATTAATGAAAAACTTCAAGGTAAATCTAATCAGTCCAAAATAAAGAATCTTCTTCTCTTCTATTGAACTGAGCATTTACATAAATTTCATTCTAATACAATTATGCTACATCTTATAGTACATAACATTGAATTAAAGATCTCAGAGAAATCTTTCCTTAGTAACCACATGAACAAAAATCAATAAGTTTACAGACAATTACATTTTATGGAAACGAAAAGAATCAAGATTTGGAAATTACAGGATGGGAAGCAAACCACAGAGTGAAAGTACAAAGAAACAGAACAAGAGGAATAAGATGAATTGTTTTTTCCCCAGACCTGTACAAGCTCATCTCCTTCTTGCTCGCATCGGAATTACTATGATACAAAGGCAACAGCTCCTCAGCCACTACCTGAGCCCCAATTCCGGCTGGCGGGGCTAAGTTGACCAAGAACTCGTCCGAGCCTCTAGAACTGCTTGCTGAGCGCTGCATTGTGATTATAATGATGGATTGGTGATGATATGAAAGAAGAGCAATCAGGTTTTTATAGGACTTGACAATTTGGTTACTTGGCTTCCAAGTTAAGGGCTTTGCTTCCCTCTCAAGTGAAAAATGTGCCCCATGTGACTGTAAAATTATAAAACATGCATGCATGAGCCTAACTTGACATTTACAGGTTGAAATTGAACTCAAATCCTGCACAAATATACTGTATTGTGAAGTCAACACCATGTGCTCAGGCAACAAAGTCAAAATCAGCCTCACATTCCAAGTTACCAACAGTTGACCAACAAAACAGAAGAAAACTTTACTTGCCAATTCATTCAAATGCTTAAAAAGTCAAAACACTTCTGCAGTGAAAAACCTGAGACAATTACAATCAAGTGTATATTTGCACTGTACATGTTATACACATTCTCAATACGAGACTTCTGAAGAAACATAACGATGCCATCTTTGAGACAGTAGAAAATATCTGAGGTTGTTGCAATCAAGACGGGGGATGTACATGCTCCTCAACTGTACACAGACCGGAAAGTAACAGAAATTATATCGTCAGCAAAACTATGATGATCTGTTTGCTTCTTTACTGCATGAAGAAATTGTTTCTGATTGGCGGAATCATCTCACCGGAAGACTTTTTCACATCACAGACAAGCTCAATTTCCAGTGATCTGCCATCTTCCCTGGAACGAGTCATCACGAAAGAAACATCCAAGCTGTCCCCTTCAACAACTTCAGCAGGCGGAGACAATAGAAGCACCTGCTCTTCAAAACGGGTAACACATTAGAAGAAAGAAAAACCGAATAAAAATTGGTAGAACACAATCAGTCATTGAATTACAAAATGGCCCAATGAAGCAAAACAGAACGATTTCTTATATTAATGTCCAAAGCTGGTTAAACCATAAATGAGTGTCTACTCTCCATTTTAGTTAGTTAATTAAGTATGGAACTTGAGGACTTAAATTTCACAAATATTCAAAGTGACACGCACCTGCTGTAGCCAATGTGTGGTATCATCTACACTAGGAGCAGTCGTCAACTCAATCTCTTCCTGAGCTGGATCCTCCTTTCTTCCCTGATAACACAAAATGCAACTCCTAGTTACCGCTCCATTTTATTACAATGCAAATGCTCGAGAATGATAAGGAATTTGCAGCTCAACTTACTCGAAAATGGACATCAAACCAGCCCCCGAAGCCAGACACTATTGTGTCATCATCATTGATTGAGGACAAAAAGGTTGACCTGACTTCACAGACGTCTTCCAGCGTGGCAGTTAAGCAATCCACCTCCTTTACAACTGCAGCAGTCCCTATGACTTGGTCTGGATAAAGCTCGTTGTACAGCGATGTCTACAGATGATTAACAACACACTTTCACAATCACTTCCATGTAATAAACACACAACTAGAGAAAAAGCTTCATAAGATATTAACTTACTTGTAGATAGTATTTCTCCATCTCTTCAGAGTAAGGCTTTGATAAGACACTCATGTCCACACCATATTTCTCTTTAGTGTCATTCACAAAAGCATCCCAATCCTTCATAGATTCTTCATACCCATCCATCTTTTCATCAAACATTATAGTCTTGACAGGTGCCATCCACATACGAGCATGACTAGGATACCTATGGTATACAAAAGCTTATAGGATTAGCCTCACAACACAAATGCATCCAAAGATGTTAGAATGCCTTCGGGAGAATAATTCTACATTTCCATCCTTCAATTGAATCAAAGCATACTTAAGACACATACTCGGTAAATTATGCAGTCTGAGATTAGCTAAAACAAAAGTACAGATACATCAAAAAAAATTTCAAGCCTCTGAATACTTTGTGTACAAAATGAGTGAATGAAGAACAGAGAAACCTCTACTAATAAAAGCTAATGTGTGCCCACAGAAAAATACTCGGTTCATGCCAAAATGACAACATTCCACGAAAAAGGTCATGCAATAAGTTGGCATTTTTCCACTAAAAATAACTTAGTCAAAAAACAATAGTAACAGTTGCAGCTTGTGTGTGTGTATATATATACCAATAACAGCAGGTAGGAAGACAAAATAAATAGGAAGCAATTTAGCAAAATAGTTGGAATGTTGGAGAACTTACATGACTCCAGTTGGCTTCAGCCAGCGATCACGTGCAAATATTACTGAATCAAACATAGATTCACGGAGAAGAAAGTGTCCCATCCACTCTGAGATTATTACATCAACTGTCATCGATAAAGACCTACGGTCAGGGCCTACTCCACAAACTCTGAAGAAAGTATATATGCATAAAATACAATGGAAAAGGTATAGAGTTTCTAATGGTTATTTAAGTTCGCCACACTAACCCTTTTCTGGCAAGGTAACATTCTCTACTTTCCCCGCAATCACCTCAACAACATTTTCTAGGTTATGTGCTTTCACAAGCGTGCGAGCGTGTTCATACATCTTAGTTGATTCAACAGCATAGACCTTCTTTGCACCGGCTTGTGCTGACCAGATCGCAAGAATGCCAGTCCCAGTTCCAACATCCAGCACAGTCTTCTCCAAATCAACAAAAAAAAAAGTTACACATCTCTTTTATATATAAATAAAATGGAAATTAAAACTGAAACATGCACATAGAAGAATTACAGCAAATACACAAAAAGTTTTGACCCAAATACCACCACTGCCTTTTTTGTAAAGGTACTTCATGCCTACAATGATTCTATTAAACTACTTAAACCCAAATTTCGTAAACCCTTTCACTAGTGCAAACAGTTTCTACTGCGGATGCAAATATTTATAACCCTTTCAGCATAACATTTTAGTGCGCCCATATCAAAGAGTATCTTAACCCATAAGAAATGCAATTGACCTTGACACTCTATCATGCATTTCGTGATAAACAAGATCAAGATAAATTACAATAGTCATTTCTCCACAGAAATTTCAGTTTAATAAAGAAAATAAATGTACTATACCAAATCAAGTGCACTAGAATGAAGAATCATAGGGTGCTTAAAGAAACAAATTCAAGGCTTAAATAAAATAGTCATTTCTTCATAAAAAAGTTCAGTGGTGAAGAAAAGAAATTAGTTTCACCCAAACCAAACCAAACCAAATGCAATGTAATGATTCTATTTAACCCCAAAACCCAAATTTCTAAACCCATTCACTGGCTGAGTATTTATAACTCTTACAGCACACCTTTTTAATGTCCCCATATCAAAGAGAGTACATGATACCCAAATGTATATAGGCCAATCAACCTTGACCCTCTATTATGCATTTCTTGATAAACAATATCAAGATTAATAAAAAATTCAAAGAAATGCATTATATCACAACCGAGTACAACGGAATGAAGAAACCTACAGTAATCAAAGAAACAAGATCAAGATTTCAGAAAATAGTCATTTCTCCACAAAATTTTCAGTTTGGCAACAAAACGCAAAGTAACAAAGAAACTAATTTTCTTGACACTTTCCCATCAACCAAACAAGAAAGTACCCATTTGCCCATTAAATTACCCAAATGCAGCGAAACCAAGAAACCCAGAGTGATTGATTTTCTTGACACTTTTTCCCATCAACCAAACAGGGTTAAAGCACGCACATTTACGGACCCAGATGCGCAAACAAGAGAAAGGCCTCACCTTTCCCTTGAAATGGTGCTGGTTCTTGAAGACGGAGCTGTGGTAAGCTTCCATGCGGACTCGATCGCGGAGCATCTCCTTCTGGTGGCTCAGGTACCCGTAGAGGCTGTAGTAGTCGTCGTAATCGGTGTCAATCGGCGTCGCGCCGCCGCTTCCGGTGGCCGATGGATCTCCGGCGGCGTCGCGTTTCTCGGAGGAGCTCGCCATTGCTCGGTTTCTTGCTGAAATCAGAGAGAAAATCGTTTGAGCGTTTTTAGGGTAATGTTGATACTCTGTTTTTTTTTCAATTTTTTGTTTCCGATTCTTTATATATATATACCACTAACAAATGCCACGTCAGCGGATAATCTGGTGGGACCCGTTTTTTATTATGGTGGGCCTGTGGCTTGATCTGAACCGCTGGATCGTTTCTGTGGGTGCATTAGCCGTTGATTTGAAACGACGTCGTTGCCACCAATCTCCGCCGGTCTGCTTTTTGTGTTTCCGATCCGTGCCATGTCAGCAGATGATTTGGTGGGACCCATTTGTTTGCGATGGTGGGCCCGTGGCTTGATCTGAACCGCTGGATCGTTCTGGTGGTGCGTGAGCCGTGCGATCGGAAACGACGTCGTTGAACTCGGAGCGAATGCTGAACCTCCCACTCGTGCCACGTCAGCGGATTATTTGGTGGAGCCCGATACCCGCCGGGCGACTGTAAACGACGTCGTTTGGACAAACGTCGACACCAACCAACCATGCTTATTATATTGTTAATTAATGTACCCAACTAAATTAACTTAAATGTATGTAATCATCGGTAATTAATGTAATTAATTCCCATATTGCCTATTGTAGACTCATTCTGGCGATTATGACATTAATTTCCTCGTCTTTAAATAATTGTCATGACTTTAGTGCTCAACGAGTCGGTAATTAATGATATAAAAGGTGATTTCTTGAAGAACAAAATCATTTTATTTGTCATGAAATTGAGAACCCAACAACTTTGGCCTTATGGTTCCAATATAAGTTGACCGAGTCAACTATGTAACGGTCAGAGTAGGTCATCATAGGAGCTGAATGGCCAAGTCAATTTGTACTGTCGTTTAAGTAGTTGATTTTTTAAGAGAAAAAAAATGTCTTTATTATCTTCAACTAAATGTCATTTCTACTTGAATATACACACATATATATGACTATATTTTGGGTCACCTAACTCAATTTTCATCCTCACGGTATTAAAAAAATGGATAAAAAGTGTTAAATATAGGATACAGAGGTCTAAACTGTCTTCCGTCACTTCACTAATTTTCAAAATAGGCCCTCGTTAATTTACGGACCAATATGCTCCATTGACAAATTCTCGATCAACAATGTGGAGATTGAAGATTCGGCTGTTTATAATGGTGAATTCGTGGTGATTTACTAGACATACAAGTTCCTTAACTCGTAATTTTGATTTGGGCAGATTCGACTTCTACCTAGGAGTGAGCGAGAAGAAAAGAGGAGAGACTGAAAATCATAACAATAAAAAAAATGATTTGTAGAGAGCAAGAAAAAATGGAAAATGGAGAGATCGAAAATCGCAAAACATAAAAAAGAAAACGTAACTTGTAAAAAAAATTTCGTCGAGAATATGATAATCAAGAGCGAAGAGACATTGTAAAAAACCCCAACCTTACGAAAAAAAATGATAGGGCGTCAACAAAAGCAAATCACCAAGGGCATATTTTAAAATTTAGAGAAGTGGTATAATGCAATTTAGACTTTTCACATTAAATTTAACATTTTTATCCGTTTTCTTATACTGTGAGAAAAAGGACACACAAGCTTAAGTGTTCGGATTCATTCGCAAAAAAGGCTATTTGGCTCACATTGGTGATTATGCAAAATAAGTTCGGGTAAGCTTATTTGGCTCAAACGCATCAAAGATGGACTACCGATTATTTTCCCAATTTATTTTTCTCTTATTATATGTCACCTTAAGGGAATTTCGTACTAGTTATAGACTCAACTTTCTCCATATAGCACTTATTAGAATCTCTAACTACGATGTTAACTCAGGGGACTATTCGTGCAGTCTAAGTTATATTTCATGCAAAATCTATGCAATGATGTGAAGTGTGTAAAAACAAAAGTCGTGCAGTTACAATATCCTCATTGACAACTCACATATCATGCAATATTAGTCAGTTAACTTTTTAGGCATAACATGTACCAGTTGGTTTTATATGGAAGATGCATATTTGGGTAGTGATTTTATTAGATTTGTGTGTGCTTCATGATTCCCTATCGTCCTTGACAATCAACCTTGTTTCCTTTACTTATATATGGTTTCATTTTGATTTTGGTACGCTTTAGTGCAATCTGGAGAGACCAAGTGGAGCTAGGAGAAAGAGAAGGGTTAGGGTTTGAGAGGATGCAACGAAGGACAGTAAAGTCATTGAGCAAAAAATTGGACGTGATTTTGTTGAATCAAGACCCTCATTAGGTTGTGAAAAGAGGTTATATGAAAATTTTACTTTAAAAGAATTATGCTAAAAACATATTTTCTTTCGATCTTAATATGAATGTATAGTTTAATTAAGGATGAATAATGTATTTTCAAATTTATCAAATTGTAGTCTCTATTTAAAAATTATATAAGAAGGGCATTTTGGATTTTTTGAATGCCATGTCTATCAGATTTAACAAAAGTTATCTAAGTGCAAGTGTAACTAAAAAAAGTCGTGATATTTGTTAAAAAAATTAAGTTATCTAAAAATTACTCCATTGATCTCATCGGAAATACTGGATGCTTTTTGGGGCTTCTTTAGCGACCGCAAAGTTATCGGGTAAATTATTGAGTAGATAAATCAGATCCAGTCTTGACTCAACTCTTATTCCACGACAGTACGGACTCGACCTGCTCTTAAAAACATGTATAAATAATTATACTGATACATAATTATCCATTTAAAATATATTTTTTTTTATATTTTTTCACTCAAAAGTTGAATTAAATAATTTTTTTTGAGGAAATATGTTACGATTAAAATTTAACAACGAAATAAAATTTAACCTTTGCGATTAAACACAATTCAAATATGAAAATATTCACCATCGTTAATGTTAATGTCTCCAAAAAAAAATTCATCCCCGGAAATGTCAAAATTCGAGCACTGTTTTCACCGTCAGAGCTTAATATTTCGTCTATTGGATTGTTCTGCAGAAGACCTGTTCTCTGTAAAACAAAACCCATTGACCAGATAAAGATTTTCGAAATCTGAAGAACCCAACAAAGCTACTTAGCTATTTTCTATCCCGTTTCCTGGAGATTTGCAATACCCATGTGTAAAAATGCGTCCTTTCCTCCATTTTCTGGGTTCCTCGATTGAAATGGGTCTCTGACGAATCAGCTTCTTCTCCACCAACCAATCTTCTCAGCCTCCTCATCGCAGCCATGGCCACAGGAATCAGGAGCCTCTCTCTCCCTTCCCTCCTCAACAAGTACAACCACGAAGCTCTCATGGAGGACCAGAAAGCCAACATAATCGCCGTCTCCTCAGTGGCAGGCTCCGTAATTCTGATCATCATAGCTCGCCTAACCCTAAACCTCTCGAAGCCCTTTTTCCTCATAACCGGCGCTGGAATCGCCTTGATCTTAGCAATCCTGATCTGGGTTTCGATCCGGTGGCGCTACAATCGGAGGAGGAAGGTTCTCGAGACCCAGCTCGTCTCGGAAGGTCGAGAGCTCAAGATCGAGTACAGCTTCTTGAGGAAAGTCGCCGGCGTCCCCACGAAGTTCAGATTCAATGAGCTCGAGGAGGCTACGGACAGTTTCAGGACGATTCTGGGTCAAGGGTCCTCTGGCTGCGTCTTCAAGGGAGTGTTGATCGACGGAACTTGCGTCGCGGTGAAGAGGATCGAAGGAGAGGAACATGGTGAGAAGGAGTTCAAAGCTGAGGTTGCAGCAATTGCTAGTGTGCAGCATGTGAATCTTGTTCGTCTCCTCGGGTACTGCTTCAGCACCGGAGGCCCGAGGTTTCTTGTTTACGAGTTCATCCCGAACGGGTCGCTGGATTCGTGGATCTTCCAGAGGAGCTCGAGCAGGAGGCGCCCGGGGGGCTGCTTGTCGTGGGATTTGAGGTTTAAGGTTGCTGTCGGGGTTGCGAGAGCGTTGTCGTACCTTCACCATGATTGCAGGTCTAGGATCTTGCATCTCGATATGAAGCCCGAGAACATACTCCTAGACGAGGCGTTTCGCGCCATTGTTGGGGATTTTGGGCTCTCGAGGCTAATGGGGAAAGACGAGAGCAGAGTGGTGACGACGATTAGAGGGACAAAAGGGTACTTGGCGCCCGAGTGGCTCCTGCAGAACGGGATATCTGAGAAATGCGATGTTTACAGCTACGGGATGGTGCTTTTGGAGATCATTGGTGGGAGGAGGAATGTGACATTGATTGAGAATGGGAAGGACAAGTCTAAGAACAAGTGGCAGTACTTCCCGAAGATTGTAAACCAGAAGGTGAGGGAAGGGAAGGTGATGGAGGTTGTGGATCCAAGGCTGATGATAGAGGGAGGGATCGAGGAGAGGGAGGTGGTGAAGCTGGTTCACGTGGCGCTGTGGTGCATTCAGGAGAGGACTAGCCTCAGGCCGAGCATGAACCGGGTCGTGGAGATGCTGGAGGGCCGGACGGGCGTGGATGAGCCTCCCGATACCCAGATGGTCGTTGTTGATGTGCTCAACATTGATGAGGATGACATTGATGAGGATGAGGTCGACGGGCAGAACCAGAATCAGAATGTTAATGTTGTTGCGGCTCGGGCTGTGCAGGTCGGAGGGAGTGACCATCCTACTGCATCGAATTGTTCGTATGCGATATCAGTTCTCTCCGGGAGGTAGATTCGGGTTTTTCTTGATCTGGTTCGAGTTCGAGGTACTTTCTTGATCTTGAACCCACTAATTGCATTGTTCTGCAGCATACGAGTATCATTTTTTTTGAGATATGTTATACAGAATCTGAAATGTGTATCAAATTGCTCTATATGAGCTCTTATTGAATGAACAATTGTACATACTCAGTGTAACAACAAATGCATTGATGTTGTGTTTGATTGATCACTCCCTTGTTTCATGGATTTTCCTCAATGTTGTATCTGATGGATCGATTGGAAACTATTTTTAGAACAAGAAACTTGCAATTGTTTAGAGGTAGGTTGAGCGTAAATTTCGATCTCGCGGAAAGAGTTTTATGGGTAAATAAGGTTTTGACGTAACTCACAGAAAAAAGACATACATATATGAGCTCTGATCATTAAAATTCGAGTTTAAGTTTTTACAGCCTATCAAGTTTGAGTGAATTCTAGGTGTATGGGCAGAAATGTTTTTGACTGGTTTGACTTGGAATCGATGATATACAAATTTATAACTTGTTCGATTAATCTTCGATTAATTTGTCAGATTAACGTTTGATTAACTTTTAGAGGCTGAAGCTCTTTTTTGCCCTACTAGGGCCTACAGTTTGTTTAGAGTGCTTGGAATAGAAAAAAGAAACCCACGAGGAACAGTAAAGCTTTTCACAAGAGAAGTGGGTCGAGCAAGCTTTTTACATGTAGGCCACAGCCACACAATAAGGTGTGAGCAAGAGCAAGTGATAGCGATGCCAATAAAGTCTCTAGAGTCCCTACAAACTCAAGTTGGCTGAAATGCCAATTAAGCTTATTGGTCAAAAAAACAAGCACCGACCCACTCTAGTGGCCATCGGTAGCTCCACACATTAATTTTAATAAATAAACTAAATTGTTGATTTTCTCCACAGGAGTCTGGACTCGTCTCAGTCTCAAATCAGCTTATTGATATTTGGAATCACATTCAACTACAAATTTATTGTATTGGCGAACCCGTCCGAACGGGTGATCCAACCATCAATTTTTTGCGTGGTGTCAGGATGGTTGACACGTGAAAACACGGAAAATTTCGAGCACTGTGCACTTAAGTGAGGGGTAATTTCGAATTTTTGCGCAGCAGGCATACTGTTCAACTTTCTCATTCGAAGTGTAATGTGCACCAGTGGGAGTGTAATGTCACCCTCAATGTTGGACATTACACTTTCAAATGTTGGACATTACACTCCCAATGTTAAACATTACACTCCCAATGTTAGACATTACACTCCTACGGTTGACATCACAATCTCAATGGTCCGTACTTGCGAGTATATAGTATGCACTTGCGACTGCACTTGCGAGTGTATTGTCTGAACTATGTGAGTGTATAGTCTCCCCTTGTTGATATTACACTCTCAACGTTGTACATTACACTCTCAACGTTGTACATTACAAGCTCAACGTTGTACATTACAAGTTCAACGTTGAACATTACACTTGTACGGTTGACATTATACTCCGGATGAGAAAGATGAACAGTACGCTCTGCTGCGCAAAAACTCGAAATTGTCCCTCACTTAAGTGCACAGTGCGCGACATTACACTCTCACGGTGGGACATTATACTGCCACGTGTCTCGCACTCTTTTAATCGCGCAAAAAGCAACATTCATGATGTGTTCGTTCGATTCGGACAGGTTGGGCGTTTGTAGTGGAGTGTGTCCCTTAATATTTGATAGTTGTTTTAACAAGTTCACTGTCTCAACCACCGGGTGATTAAATACCAAAATTTTGACTTAATTTTCTTGAGTTGTGCTTAAATTTGACTTATTGCTAATAAATTGAAGTATTAGTTGTGAATTTGATTAATTCACATCCATAAAAGTTAGAAGGGTGTGTATGAATATTTTAGTTTTTCGATTTAATTATAATAATTTATTTGACTTTTAAGACTATTTTAGTCATTTTAAATGTTGAAAATTGTTAAAACTAACGGATGAGCGGAAATGTAATAAATGAAAAAAATGCAATTCTTAGCAAAAAGGAGTAGAGAAAATTGCATACAAGAAGATATCAGGTTTAAATTTTTATAAATTCGTGAAAATTAACGGAACTGTTACAAAAATAAATTATCGATGACACTCGTCATACAGTCACCAGACTAATATCAACGGCCGAAAACAAATCACCATCTACAGTTAGCAAAGCATTCTCTTCTCTTGCACACACCGTAATTACCGTACGAGCAGTATACAGAAGAGATTCACCTCTGCTTCTGGTAAATCCCACAGTCGCGAACTTTTCAAAAGGATATTCTGAGAGAGAAAGTTCAAGAAGAAGAGAGAGCTCTGTTGACCCTCACTCTCAGGGGTTAGTTTCTTTCTTGCCAAAACCCACTTTCAGATTCTCAATTAATTTTGTATATTTCTTTTTTTCTTGGTGCTTCGATTGCAGTTTGTGGGTATTTGGCTCTCATCGATTCTAATGGGTTGAATGTTATTATTGGCATCTGGGTATTGATTTTGGTGTAGTTTTAGCAGATTAGCATGTGAATTGATGATTTTCTGCCTAATTTGGGACTGTTTGCAGAATGTATTTGTCTTCTGGAACCATTAATCGTTTCAAGTTTGTGTCTTTTTTACTTTCTGAATCTAAAACCGTTAGGTTTAGTGGGTTCAGGCAATGCGTGTAGTTCAGATTCTAATGGGTTGATATTGTTTTCCCAAGGATTACTCCATTTCTTGGGATGTTTTTGTTGAATTTTATGAATAATATACACCCCCTCAGTACTTAAATAGCTTTACCATTTGACTTTTCACAAAAAATAATCTAGGGTCTACTTTCCACCTTTTGCCCCATGAGTTCCAATATGCTCCAAACACAAGTTGTTGTGACTAATTTATGGAGGATAGTTATTGGAGATTCGTGTTTATTAACTTGTTGAAATAGAAAGTGTACCCTTATTGTGGGTCATCGATTTACGAAACGTAGGACACTTATGTTGGGATGGAGGGAGTAATAAATTAAATGAAGGAGTTGGGTGTTCGACCGTGGTACTCTTTATTGTCATTACACTTGGGATGGAGGGTTTGCAAATGTTGCACTTATTTGTATGAAAGTGAAAGCTTTCCTTTTATATACTATAGAAGTAGTAAGTTGTGAAGGCACTCTTTATTCTCATAGTTAGGTTGTTAGTGAGGTGGGTGTGTCGACTTTTGGGTAGTCTTGGTGGTTGCTTCCCTTGTCCTAATTTTGTTTATTCATAACAGATGTGATTTCATGTAACACAATCATCATCAATTACACATGTTAGTTAGAATGGTAACAGATAATTTGATATTTCTTCATTTCAGGACTTGCGCTTCATTCAATCACTGCAAAAAGCGTTGGTTAGCGCGGTTCCTTTCGCTGGGCTAATATGAGCTTCACTGGCCCTCCTGTAGGTTCTGGTTAGTTTATAAGCCTGACTCCAACTAGTTGGCTTCTGATAAAATTGAATTGGATAGAAGTGGGAACCTTCCTGCAACCTGTTGTTAACACAAGTTCCCTTAATTTTCATTCTAGTAATTGGTTTGTTGGACTTTATCTTAATTTTGCAATATCATTTCAGGTGGCAAAGTTGCTAGAAGAGCATTCGAATTTGGGAGGACATATGTGGTGAGGCCCAGAGGCAAACACCAAGCCACGGTAGTATGGCTGCATGGTCTTGGTGATAATGGCTCAAGGTATATAATATTAGAAAACGGTGTTTCCATACATGATATGCAAATATGCAATGCTAGTCGGTTCTTTTAGAGTATCACACTTGGGATATATCATATATGGTTGCTTCTGTGTTCAATTTTTGCCCTGTTCCAATGATTTCCCCCTGAAATAGTTATTTATCTGTCATGGAAGGAAATGATAAATGTTTAACTAATTGGTTGCATTTGAGTTAAGTGTACACAGAAAGCCATTTATCTTCTGAAATTTGAATTGTCTAAAGCTACCAATGTACAAAGAGTTGTTGACGATTTGAATTTAAATTTTATCTCAGTTCATTTGCAAGCTGCTAATGCTTGTGAACATGTGTAAGTTACTATTTAGCTTCAGATTTTCTGTAACTTAGCATATTCTCCTCCCTAGTCTTTTATTGGTGGAAGGTAACTCGTGTTCAGCCTTAGCCCTGTCTTTTGCAGAGAGATTGTTTTCCCTACTAAACCCGTGACCTCAAAGTCACAAGGTGACAAGCTTGCTGTTCTGTCACGGCTCACCCTCTAAAAGAAAAAAATATATATCACACAGTTCAATTTCAATTGGTGTTAAGGGCATTCTTGTCAAATATGAATAATGACTGAATATATTGTATTGTTTGATTTTGCTTGGCAGCTGGTCCCAGCTTTTAGAGACACTCCCTCTTCCAAATGTAAGGATTAGTATGCTTTGATTATTCAGGATAACTTGCCTACCTCTCAACTTCAATATATGATCATTAGAAGATGATTATGTTTTCAACATGGTAGTTTCTTATAGTTATATTATGTCTCAGATTAAATGGATATGCCCAACTGCTCCTACTCAACCAGTAACTATTTTTGGTGGCTTCCCTTCCACTGCTTGTAAGTATGGCTGCTTTGAAAAGTCTGAATATCTGTCACAGGATCACTACTAAACTGTTTTTGAGAAAAACTTATGTGGAAATGATGGTAACCAAGGTTCTGCTGTTTCTAAAATTAACCGTAATGATCTGGTAACATGTTTTATTCAGGGTTTGATGTGGGAGATCTTTCAGAAGAGGCCCCTGATGATATAGAGGGTTTGGATGCTTCAGCAGCACATGTTGCAAATTTATTGTCAGCAGAGCCCGCTGATAGTGGGTCTTCTATTTTATTTTATTTTCTTTTCAGTTTGTGTGGGTGCTCATTTGATTGCTGAAATTTCATTATAAATACTTACAACTGTTAAACAGATTCTTGCTTCTTGTTAAACTGGGTATATAAATTCGTTGAGTTGTGGTCTTAGAAATCAAATGGAACATGAGCACATAAAAATGTATATATTATATGGATATTATAGTAACCATTAATGTGCATTATATATGTGAACACATAATCAATTCACAAAATGAATATTGAGGATAATAACAAAGTACCTCGCTTGTTTTTCTTTTCTATTATTTTTTCTGTACAAAAGGAAGATGCTGCGTAGCTGATAGCTCAATGTTATGTCATTTAAAAGTTTAGCCCATTAACAAGTTAATATGATAGTGATCCCTGTATATGTAAAGTTGATTTACTGTTTATCACATAACTTCGAATAATTTCTCTTTGTTTCCGTAAGATTTAAGTGATTTACTGTTAGAGTGTTAGTTTTTTTCATTATGAAACTATGCTTATTTCTAGTTTCAGAGTTGTTTGATATCCTTCTGAGTGTAGTGATTATTGTTTCAGTCAAACTTGGCATTGGAGGCTTCAGTATGGGTGCGGCGACTTCTCTATACTCTGCAACCTGCTTTGCTTTAGAAAAGTTTGGGAATGGCAATCCGTACGCACCCAATTTAAGTGCAGTTGTTGGACTCAGTGGCTGGCTTCCTTGTGCAAAGTTCGGTTTCATACAGTCTACAAATTCTTATTTCAACTAGGAATTCTCTTTCCTTGTAATGCAATTTGTTGCCTTCAATGACAAGGAAAATTCTTTTCCAGGACCTTGTCTAAGAAAATAGAAGGGGCAGATGAAACTGCAAGGCGGGCTGGATCCCTTCCCATTTTGCTCTGTCACGGAAAAGGTATTGATAACGGTCTTGAACAAACTGCTGTATGCTTTATTTGATTGTGAGCGTTTTTCTAACTTAAGAGGTGTACCATTGGCTCTACCATATTTTAAATCTACTTGAACAAGTGTTTTGTGTAAGGTATGGGATTATCGTCATCTGATTAAACGCGTGTTTGCGGAAGTTGGCTCAATTTGCAGTTCCCGGTTATGTCACTGTAAAATAATCACAAAAATTAGGGGCAGGGGATAATTGCAAGGAAAGTGTACTTTACTATGACACGTGCAAGAAATTGTTGGGAACCTTCATTTTTTTTCTGCAAATGTGTGTGTGTGTGTGTATACACTTTTTCAGTGGCAGTTTTGACAATTTTAAAAAATACACACATTTTGCAATAACAAAAATCAAAGTTCATATCGCCTTTTGTGCAATTTGTGTAGACCTATTCTAGCATTATTAAGACGATATGGTTTGTAAAATGCACTTTGCGTGAGATAATGTTAGTATGTTATTTTATGCAGTTGATGACGTTGTTCAATATAAATATGGCGAGAAATCTTCACAGGCCTTGAGCTCTTCTGGGTTTGAAAACGTGACATTTAAATCCTACAACAGGTATGTAAATATAACTAGACTATCCACCACATTTTATTCCATTATCATGTTTAGATGAAAAGTGAAGTTCCGAACGATTTGCTTGATCATGCAGGCTCGGCCACTACACCATTCCAGAGGAGATGGATGAGGTCTGTGCTTGGCTAACCACGAAACTTGGGCTGGACGGTACCTTGGCGTGATGAAAGACAAAATCACATCAATCTTAGGCAATCGATGATGGAGAAGATCGAACAAGGCGAGGAATTTATTTCTTTTGAATCTTATGCTTGTAAGGATAATTAGCTGAAGTTGGTTTTATGTCGGATTTACATGGTACAACAATACTGGTGTATGTTTCGAGTTATAGATCATCTTGTATCTGAATTACTTGGTAAAATTGGTTGGTTGGTTGGTACCATTTGTGGAAACAGATTGCTATCAATAGATTTGATGGTTACTATTCAGCGTTTTAAAAATCTCGTACTTGTCTGATTAAATTTAAATTAGTTCTGCTTTTGTTTCTTAGAACATTGTTATTATTGCTCTGTACTGGTACACTCCAAACTTCCTCCACATTCTTAATAATTGCAATATAACATAATTGCCCATGAAATACAAAATAATTAAATGTTAAATATATTTTAGTTTTTCAAATGTATACTTTCATCTTTTCAATTTATTTTGCATGATATTTTACTGACTTTTTTTTTATCAACAAATGGGCATATTATTGATGAAAACTAGAAAAAGTTTTGAAGGAGGGGAACAAAAACTAGCCAAGTATATCTTCCTGATTATCAATCCATTTTGCATGATATCTTACTGATTATCAATCTAAAGAATATAATTGAATGCAATAAAATGAGGAGACTCAAGTTTTAAGGCAGTAACACACTGGTTCATCTCTAAAATCTAAAAAAACACAATAATTACACTTCCGGTTGCATAAATTACACTTCTGGTTGCATAAATACCTTTCTCATCAGAGGGACTACAGAGTACAGAGATGGAGCTCATTTTCACTTGTGCGACTCTCTAATAAAAGCTACTTCTCCGGTCGAAGCTGCTCGTGGCGTCAACAAAAGCTTCTCTTGGCTCGAATCATCTGCTGATTCGCGGACGGTGAGGGCTGACAATTCACCATCATCATCTTCTTCTGCAAGAAGAAACACATACAGAAAACTGTAAATATTGTTGGTAGACTGCTATTACCGAATAAGGCAACCGCGATATAAACTGTATATTACCCGAGCACTCGTGGTATTCAGGGCTCTCCTTGACGGTCGTCACTTGAAGACTCTCAGGAAGCAGACAACTGCAAACTGATCCTGAAATTAATACCGAACCGATACTTTAGTTTTTTCCTATATAATAAGGATATTGACACTTGTTTGTAAGTTCATGCCTATATATACAGATGTATATGCATTACCTATTATTATTATAATAGGATTATAAGCAATCGCAGAAAAACCCATACCCCAGACCTGCTCCCAAGCAAGTGACCTGCTAGGATTTGAAACCAGGATCTCAGACGAGATTGAACTCATCTTGATCCACTGGGATGCTTATTTTATAAGAAGGTTGATAAATAGGTGTACCTAGTCGAGCCAGCCGATTTACCCACCCGGGGATGTGTTTGCCCGTCAGTCTCCACGAGATGTCGTCTGTGAAATGGTTGCAATTCTTGGAGATGAGATGGTAAGTGTCCCCATGATAATCAGAAGCCATATTCTCAATAAAGGACCGGAATTCAGTGGGAGGCATACTAATGCGGCCCAGTTTGACCGAACAGCGGAATATGAAACCAGGGCAGCTCCTGGGTTCCACCTCAAAAACCCCACTAGCCGGGAAATCGTGGGCTCCGAATCCATACTCCTTCCCATGGACTGTTGTACACAGTGAAAATGACCGTAAAATTATAGTTTGTCATATCAGGGGAAAGATAAATGGGAAGGAGCACCAAAAGGCAAATTCGAATCAAGAGCTCAAATGGCATTCCAAAAGATAATACGGTAATCATTATTAGCATAGCTATATTCATGAGCAAAGTCACATTATTTTGTTCATATTAATTTAAACGTTTAAAATGTGAAGCATATTATTTAAATAAATGTTGCATCTTAAAAATGTCCCCATGCAACTAGAATATTCATGAATCTTATACAAGAATTGTATCTGATTACCAGTAAATGTATACATGCCTCCCATATTATATAGCTGTGTGACTATAAATTACATATAAGTTGAATCAATCCAAATTCCATATTGCTGGTAATAGGATATGGCAAACACAAATCTTTTGTCTTCCCCATGAACTATTAGAACCCGCAGGTATGTCATGTGGATTAAGCTACAAGTTATAAAATCCAGGTCCTTAAAATCAGGAGCAAATCTACAATATATCTCTGTGTGAGCAAGTTCCCCTACTTTTAATTTAGTTGACGATAAATCTCATCCCAAATGTTCACACCCCATCAGAAATTTGAGTTCCTCCCAACCTACAATCCCCTCAATCTTATGTTATTCGGCTAAAAGCTCATCCTCACACAACCATATCAATGCTATACTAATATGACTCAACCAGTCACACTTTTTGGAGTAAAATTGATTCTCTACTTCTGTAGCTTAACACATTAGTTGAACTCTTTTTAAACATTTACCAAGCAATGCATAATCACTTCCATATTGAAGAAAGAGAGATTCGGAAAAAATAAGCTTCTTTGTAGTTTTGCACGTTAACATAACTCAAAACTTCCACAACAAAGTTAATGATATGAAATATAAGTGCTTCATTCTACTTTTTCATCCCTAAGAATCCCAATATGTGCTTATAATCATTTGTAATATCGCCTTTAGGCGAAAATTCCAAATACACCACATAAAGAATGAAACGTGATTATCAAAATTTCTTCCTTGAGCAAGTATATGATACCTATATAGTCCTATTTATTTCTAAAGTTTTAAGAATAGTATCAACAAATAAGGATGATTAAGTGATTTAAAAGCATGAAAAACATAATTTGAATCAATTTCATGCCTAAATGATGTTTCCAATGCAGATAAAAAATACAGAAATCTACAATTGTGCATAATCTGAATTATAAGGCTGGATCTGCCACTGACCAGCATGAACATTACACAAAAACGCAGAAACCTAACTACCAAATCATCAATCGCACGATCAAGAAAACCCAAATCACAAAAACCCAGATCACAAAAACAATATGGTTTCCAAAAAATTGGAGAAGAGAGAGAGAGAGAGAGAATCAGAGACCTTCAATGCCAGAATGGAAGATCCCGAAGCCGACCCAATACATGTAACTGTTAACAGGCGTGAGATCGTAGACATTCAAGACCACCGTGGTCGATGAAGCCCTGTTAATGGCCTCGCGCTGATTCGAACTCGAGCTGTTCTCTGCGCCCATTTCCACAATTTTCATGATAATTACCCAAAACCCACAAAAGAAGAGGAAGAGAAGAGAGGAAAGTGGAGAGAAATTGTGTGTTTCTTCTTCTTCTTCTCAGTCCTCAGAAATGGAGTTCTCTGCAACACTGCTATTGCGGGTTGCGACTTTTGGGAAGATTTAATTAATTGGTGAAGAAATTGGTTAGCCACTACTAATCCTAATCCTAATCCTAATCCTGATCAAATCACTATTTCTCGCACAACACTTTCTTTTTTTTTTCCTCTTTTATTTGTAAGAAAAAGAAAATGCTCGTTGAGCTGTCTTTTTTTTCTTTCTTTATCGAATTCGATATTTTTTTTATTTTGAATATTTTGTAGGTCCACATTATTAAGATATACAATTCTTTTTTAATACAAACCTTATACCCTATCTTGTGGCTGTTAAATGAAGTTTTAAATGGATGAGATCAATGGACGCAAATAACAATCACTTAGCTTTTTTTTTAAAAAATTGATGATTTAATTAGAAGCTCGAACTTTTTTTAGCGGCAAATTGTATTAAGATTTGCTTTTGACTATAATATAATAAAAGGAAAACTGCACTAAACATGTTATTTTTAAGAATTTTTAAGATTATTGTATTGATAATGGGCTCAAAACACACCCTTATGTAGAAGGGGTCCCGATATCGACACTTGACTCTCATCAGAAAAAAAAGATTCAACAAAAGTTGAAAATAAAAACGAGATCCCAGAGCGTGATTTAAACCTAAATTCTTTAGTCAAGCAAGCGTCGGTAGCTAATAGAACTTTTAATATCCTATCTTAAATTTTTTGTCCTGTGTTTCTGTCCTCCTTGCTGAGGTTTCAATCTTGGTCCCAATAGTAACATGGCCACACACCCCATCGTGGGGCATGACCACATTGCTTGTAGATGCCTCATTATGGTTATCAATAACATATGTAAGTAGAAACAAGTTCAATGGTTAATTTATGTGTATTGTTTCAGGTTCATTATGTAAAAACTAGGTATTCATAAGTCTAATAACTCTTCTGTGATTATTTTATTTGATTTCATTATCATCCTCTAGTGATTTTAAAGGAGTTCAGACTAATTATTTGTGTATTTTCATCAAATATAAATATTGTTTCCATTATTTGTAAACAATGTTTTCGTTATTTTATATTAGAGATAGTTGTGGGTGAGTGTAAAGATTTATGTTATCAAATATGTCACCTTATGTGAATGTGTTGGTGTTATGGGTTCGAAAGGATGTCATTTTGACACATTTCGCCCATAACTAATTGGTTCTTAGTCTTGATTAAGAGTCAATTCGAATCATATTAGAACTTGTGATGCTGCGAGAATTTGTGGCATATGCAAGAACAAAGCAGAAAATAAGCTCTGGTTTTCGAGGCTAAAAAATGGGATGGCTTGGTATGCAAAAAAAGGGGCCAGCAAGTGACTCCTCTCGATACGTCGGGCCGGAGTCTCGAGCGGAGGTCACTTTACCTTCCTCCGGTCACTCCGGAGCGGTGTAGTCAGAGGAGACTAGCACCTGAGTAAGACTCATGTGGAAACTCCGGAGCGGAGTCCTTAGATGACAGCCTCTCAACTGCCAAATCGATAAATACTCCAGAGCGGAGGCGAACCCGGACAATAATGAATGTCTCCAATCGGTACTCCGGACCGGAGTCCCGAGCGGAGACTGATTATGGGCATCAACTATATAACCCAATTTGAAATCCTTAAATGGGGATCCGAAAATTGACTTCTTCCGTCCGCTTTTTCTTTTACTTTTGAGCAACCATACTTTGGGAAGACCTTGCTAGAGCTTGGATGCAAGGAGTGAAGTTTGGAGCTGGCATGGAAGAAGAGAAGTGAGGCTTGAAGATAAAGACCACCATCTCATGAGCTTACTATCTCCTTTTCCTTTGTTTTGCTTTGTGGAATTTTCATTTCATTGTAATTTCATACTTTTACTTTCAAATTTGACATTTGTAGCAATGGTTGATGGTTAAAATCCTTGGTCATTGGTACTAGACATTGTTGATTTCATATTTTGTTAATTTGATATATTAGTTCTAAGAATTGTGGCGTGTGATGCATGTTTGCCTTATTTTACTTGTCGATTGCTCTAGTTTGGCCAATTATAGCGACTCAACTAGGTTAGTGACTCGAATTCGAGAGAATTGAGCCTAATTGATCTAGGCAACATCAAAAGTGGAGGCATGAGACCGCGTCAAGACACTTACAGTAGCTCTTAGTTGATAATTGTCGGTTGAATGCGGTGAGAGTTGCAATTGATCCCGAGAGGGTAGAAAACAACTCATAATTAGACTAATTTCAATGACTAGATGCGAGATTAGTAATTGGATATAGACTATTTACATACCTAGTCCTAGAAGTGATATCGCCGATTAATAAATTGGAAGTAGCATGATTTAGCACTCGTGGTACTTTATTTCGATAAGAAAATCCATTTGTGTAAACGAGTATTGCATGATAATCCTCTAGAAATTACCAAAAAGAGTAGTAACTTGTAGCTTGCGATCACGTTTCATAATAGATTACGCCCGCAAACATTATTGTAACCACGACTGAGACCCCATAATTAGTCCCTGTAAAAATCGACCTGGTACTTACCTGATTTTAGTACTTGTGACCATGTACATTTGCAGGGGATGTACATTTGCAGGGGGGCCTATAGTACGGTTTTAATAAGATCACGCTATGGTCCTACAGTTGGTAGTAAAATTTCAAACATTTTTAGCTCTTAGATCATTAAAAGGACTTATATTGTGTAGCCTAGTAGTTGTGAGAACTTGTTAAGTACGAGAGGTCTAGAGTTTGACCCTTGAAAAGAATTTTTTTTCAGAATTAAGAAAATGACATCGTTTTTACATATATACAAAGCATGACTCGAACATCAGACTTTTCTAATAAAACCTGTAATCTTAATTACTATATACAGTACATTAGACTACTTTTTATTTTTTTGTTTATGTATATCGTTAATTCTATCTCGAAAACTTTACAAAGCGGTGTCTTGAGGATTGTTTCAACCTTCAGGCCTCGTCCTCGCCTCCAGCATTCGTGTTCAACATTATTTGTCCATATATATATATGCCTACAAAACTCTAATTTAAAAGCCAAATGCTCAGAATTTTATTAGAAACATGTTCATATAAATTTGTAGGCCAACCATAAAACCAGTAAAAAAACACAAAATTAAATTTGAATATAGAGGTTATGGTGCTTGGCCTCGTCGGAGATGGTTGTTTCGCAAAAGGGAAATTGACATTGTTTTTCTTTAGGATTGATTTGTGTAGGTTCTTGGATTGGCAGTTTCAAAGCAACCGAATCATATTAGTTGACTGGGAAAATATAATCTACAAGTTCAAAACCCTAAACAGCTGGAACTTTCTTTGTCACGTCTCTCAAATCCAAAATCATCACTCCAAAACCGTCAAACGTCTCTCTCTCTCTCATCTTATTGTTTTTTTCCAAAAAAATATTTGAGTTTACATATCGCACACATTTAGAAAATTTAACCTCTTAAGTTTGGCCGAGTTTCACTTAACTCCCCTTAACTTCAAAATCAACTTGTGAAGTCCCTTAAGTTTGAAAAAGTTTCAGTTTACCCTTTTCTGTTAACTTTTTTTTAAATTCTGTTAACTTTTTTGTAAAATGACGAAAATACCCTTTTATTGAAAAATTATAATAAATTAATAAAAATGATTTTTGAACTTTTTTATATAATGTTTTCATTGTATAAAATAAAGAATAAAATTCTGTTAGTAGTAAAAATAATTTTTAAAAATTTTTCCTTATAAATATTTTTTAAAATTTTTTTTAATGATTTGTAAACATCATTTTTTTATTTTTAAATTTTTTACGAAATTTTTTTTAAAAAAAAATTAATACTAAAATATTTTTTTATTCTTTGTTTTTGTAAAAAAAATAAGAAAACAAAAAGTTCAAAATCATTTTTATTTATTATTTTTAATTTTTTTAATGAAAAGGTATTTTCGTCATTTCACAAAAAGTTAACAGAATTTTCAAAAATGTTAACTGAAGATGGGTAAAGTGAAACTTTTGCAAATTTAGGGAACTCCACAAGTAAATTTTGAACTTAAGAGGAGTTAAGTGAAACTCGGCCAAACTTAGGAGTGTTAAATGAAATTTTTCCTAAAAAAAAATTAACAAAGTTAGTGGATTGAAAGTTTCTTGATAAATTGGGTACACAAAAATGATAAAATAAAACTTAGGTGTCTGCTTTAAATAAAATTATGTACAATTACGTGAAAATCACTTATACTTGAGTATACTAAAGTCTCATTTTTCTTATTTTTAAATATTGTGCTGTGTGAAACATCTAAGGTTAAAAAGGATAATTTGTCATCATGTTCAAAGATGAATAAAAAAATGTTTAGTCCATGAACTAAATGGTAAACTAGGAGTCTAAGACTGAAAGTGTACGGAAATAAAAAAATACAAAAGAACATGAAAATAGTTAAATGTCATTCGAACAAATAGGTATGCATCAAATTTAAACCAGTAGCTTTCGTTAGGTCAACAGATCATGTTGCTTTGTCTTAAAAGGACACTTCGCTGGATTCACGTCTTCACAGTAAGTTGTTCATCGGGTTGGGTAGACCCGATCAAGTTTGGGTTCACTCGACAAGTCTCGGGTCTAGAAAATTATACTCAAGACTCGACTAAGGAGAGGTGTCGGGTGGTCGAGTTTAGGTGTAGTCGGGTGAGTCAAGTTGAGTCGGGTACAACCCAACTCACTGATGGGCCCAAAAAATTGAGCCCATTACAATTGGAATCAAAGTTAACCCGAAATCCAAACCCTAACCCTATACGGCTATACCCCAAATTCAGAAATTTACAACCAAAATTGAAATCGATTCAAATTCGAAACCCTAAATCCCAAATTAAAATTGCAATTGAAACTCTTAATTAAACTCTAATAGGGACAAAAAGTCTAGCCCATTTTGCTAATTGGGTGGTTTCGTAGATCTCACCCAAGACTCGACTCGTCCTCTATCGGGTTGGGTCAATCCAACCCATTTCCTACATAGTTTTGTCGGGTATCGAGTTAATCGAATTTCGGTTAGGTTGGGTTGTCGAGTACTGGGTAAAAATGGACAGCCCTATTTCACACAACATTCTTACCCAAAATGCCCTTTACGTTTATTGATGTACCTTACAATTAATTTTTACTAAAATTAACTTTAAATAAATAACTACATGAGAATATAACACACTAAGTAGGACACAAGCTATAGAGCCACTCAAACTAACAAAATAAAAAGGCCAGGCCCTTCACAGCTTTGTATAAAAACAAAAGGATGGACCTATTGTGAAATAAAAGAATCAACACCTCCAAGCAAGATCTCAATTTGATTTCATTCCCAGGATAAGGATTTATGATAATATAAAAAACACAGAACCTACCTTTGGGATTCTCCAACATTGATGTGGATCACCATTGGTTCTTGCATCAGAACTCTGGCACCAAAGCAAATTCACCTCATTCTGTACCCACCAATCTTTAAACCTAACAAAGCAAAGCTCATAGACAGGAACATGATAGGCATGAAAAAACATGACCTGCCTGGTTATGGGATCTTTCTGCTACCACTAGGCTATACTCATAACTTATAAGATATACTTGCATCTTATTCCAATAATGAAAATTAGAAATTTTCAGATGATAACATTGACAACACTGGAGACCACATTCAATTTTCATATATATACTACAGATATTGAAAAGGGGATTGCAGTTTTGCTCACTAATTTAATAAATATTCCAGTAACTCGGAGCACGATGGATTTCATGTCTATTGCAAAATCTGGAAAAACTTTTCGATTCTTCTCTTTTCTGGCCTGAAACACAACAGTCATATAAGTTTTAAGTACACAGCTTCCCGAATGAACCAAATACCGATAATTAGAAAACAAATGGAAACAGCAACACTTACAGATACAACTCCAAAGAAAACAAGCGGCCAGGTTAAACGATTTTTTGCATTCAAGGATGGTTATCTGGTGTTGTGCGTCTTCGGACGCGACGCCGCCTCTGCGGACCTGACCCGCCATCGGAGGAGTCATTGTCCTCGTCCGTTGGAGAAGACCCGTATTCCCCATCGTAACTCTCCCCCCAAAGTCGAGTGGATCTCCTTCTGATACTCACCTGAGCTCTGGCTCTTGGTGCGCCAGACCAGCTGATGGTCCTTGTAGCAGGCCCACTGCGGATTACTCTTATCAGAAAGAAAACAGTCAGCAAGCCACCGTCATCAATGGCAGGCAAAATGCTCTCATCCCCCCTCTCTTCTCCAAAGGACTGGATGGTGCTCAGCAAGTCCCCGATGTCTCTTTGGCGCTCCAATCTCCTCCAATTACGCTGTCGCTCTGGGTCAGCCTCAGATGGACGGACAAGAGGATGCTCCGATCTAGCATGTTTCCTCAGATCCGTGTAGCTCCCACTGAAAGTACAATGCTCACATGCACAACTTCTTGATTTTGCATTCATGAATTGACGAGCAGGCTCTAGAACAATCCACTCTTTTATGTCCCCTCGGCAGAGGGGACACAATAACTTAGGTTGCTCCTGATTCTCGAAAGACGCAGTCAGTTGGCTATCCTCACTTCTTTCATCTTGCAACTCAGCACTTGTAACTTCTGAAGCTCTCATCGGGGCACTTGTCACTTCTGAAGGCGACTGGGTACCCGTAACTCCTGAACCCAACTCGGTACTTGTCATTTCCTCCAACAGCGGTGTAGAAATTGTGGTTAGGACCTGAGTTTCTTCTTGGAGTGGCGGTGTTGATGGGCTTTCAGAAGATGACTTGCGGAACTGATCTAGACAATTGGAATGCCGGTAGCTGGTGTCACACATGTAAGGACGACAACCTTTTTCATGGGAGGAACATATGAGCAGAACTGCATTGTGAGGATGATCCATGCAGACTGGGCACCTGGCTTCTTCCCATTCTCTGACGTTTTCCTCTAAATCTGAAGGGATTTTGGGTGAAGACTGTCTTGCATGACTGGAGCTACATGGATAAGGAGATGCCCGGCATCTATCAATAGAGACGGAACGATCTCTTCTTTCCTTTGGCATATTAAGATTGCTAAAACACCACAGAATATTCTGTAGATTGTTTGTGTCCCACGCTGCAGTAGCAGAAACACTAAAGGTATAAAAGAGTCAAATTTATGGATATTTAATAGACTAATTTGTTATGAACAAAGCACTAAAAATAAGAATTATGAATCATAGTGAAATAACACAGCACTCACGCCCATAAAACACACAATTTAAAATTTACAGAAATTCATGTGAAAACGATTACTTGCACGACCACAAACAACAAATTGAAGAGAAATACAGCATGATGGCATCATTAAATGTCATGAGCGAACATAATTTTAGAACAAATTGCTAACTGACATCTCATAAATAATCTGCTACAAAGCAGGCAATTGAAATAAAAGATTCTGGAATCAACTCTGCCACATCAAATTCTTATTTTAGCACACAAAAAATGCAAAATATTTGATGCTGGGAATAATACCACTTTGAACTTATACAAGTAATCAAATTAGGTTAACATTTTTTAGCAAGGGTAACACTTGCCAAAACAAAGACAACAATGTCACCTTCGAGAGGTTGCTCAACATCAACGACAAACGCAAGAAAAAGGGAGCACTTGAAATCAAGTTAGCAGTATTATATGGCAGTGCATACAAGTTAATCACATCATCTGCATTGTGACAATGCCTAACATGAACACCTCACAACCACAAAAGTTTAGGATTACAAACTAAGTTCCAGTAGAAACAATTAAAGTTGCAATTAATCTACCTAAATGGACATTTACTAAGGTTTAAGAGGCAACTTGATAAAAATGACTAACAAAAATTACTTGTCCCGCAGAATATAACGATAGCATAATATTGACAGTTAACCCAAAAAACTACACAACACATTGTCTACTTTATTGATGAAAAACACATTGACTACTTTCTCTTGTTAACAACAATATTTTGATCTTAAAAAAACCTATTAATGTAAGATAAAAATATATCATAGAAAATTCTATTTCTACCCTTAATCCCCATCTGCCCCCAAGCAGGTACCCACCAATTCTATGGCTAACAATAATTGAGGATCCATTTATTGCAGTGAAATGAATATGGCACGGGAAATACCAAATTGGTAGCATGTGAAAATTATTAAATTAAGAGTAATAATCGTGCCATCAGGCATGATACAGCCATCCCTAACAAACCATACATGGTTTACTTCTAAATGCAATGAACCCAAAGTCTGCTGCCACCCATGTGTTACATGGCTAGTTTAATAAAGTGAGTTTCCTTTCTCTTCCTCGGATATTTGAAATAAAAAAAATTCTATCACCCACCATATAATCTCAATAACTGTAATATAGCTCTATGAATCAAGTATCACTAACCTGCCTAAGCTGATAGAATATCAGTAGTACCATGATCACACAACTAACAATGCATCAAGATGACTGCTCTTTATGAACCAGTACTCTAGAAATGTCAAATTCCCTTCTCATTACCAAACCACATAGAGCACCAACCCCAAAACAAGGCACCAATGCCCAATTTCCCAGATAAAGCAAACCCAATAGGCCATATCCCCAACCTATTCCCCCAAATTGGCAAGGTATGGTTTTTTTCAGCACAAAAATGAAATTTAAAACCACCAACAAGCAAAACAAACTACAAACACAGCTCAGCCACAACAAAACAGCCCCAATTCATCAAAGCAAAGCTTTTACAGTACAAACTTGAAATCCAAACAACACAAAATCCATCCCTCACCCTCTAAACAAACTCCAGAAACACAATCACAAGCTAACTCGACCAAAATAAACGCCACAACCCTAATTCCAGCTGAAACCCCCGAACCCACTCTCATCACTCCCCCAACTTCTGAACCCAAAACAACACACGATCATCAAACATAGAAGCACAATCCGACAAGCATAACAACTCCAATAAACGAATTCGATCAGCTCGAAAACCAAAACCCAACTCAGAAACGAAGCAAATCTCGATAATACGAACCACCGAACATGATTTAAACAGATAAATTACCAGAAGCTACAAACGCCCCTCTTCCCAGTTCAGATTGCCGAGACAGGAAGCTCCTCTCGTCTTCTTCTAGCTCGATTCGAATCGAATCGGAAGATCGTGAAAAGCCCAGAAGCCAGAGACCAGAGGCCTGATCGATTGGATCGATTGGGAGGTCGGAGACGGAGAGAGGGGAAGAGGGTCGGTCTCTTGCTGGCTCCTCCTCCTCTCTAGGGCTCCTCCACTTCAAGAGAAGAGAGAGAGAAGCAGAATTTACAGAACCAGAAGCGAAATTTCGGTGGCTCGACGATACATATATATATTATATTATTATATATAATATGGAATTTATATCATTACTAGTTATGTACAGATAGAGATAGGTGCAGCTTTGCTGTAATGGAGGGTGTGCTGACGTGGACGGATGGGGTTCGCTCATCTTGAGATGAAACACCAAAATGCTTTTACATCAAAAATTGTAATAAAAAATTATTTTTATTTCACAACTTCTAAATTCTGAAATTAAAATATATTTTTTATTCTCTTGAATAAAAACATTTTTTCAATTTTTTAATCCGAATTTATGTGATTAAATTAAAATATATTTTATAGTTAATTATTATAGTTAGAGAAAAGCATAGATAATAGTCATTTTCATTTAATTTCATTAAATTCTCATTCGTTAAGTTTCTTTTGATAAAAAATGTTAAGCTCAAATTAAAAATTATAAAATACCTTTTTACTAAAAATCTAATTTTTGAATAAAATTCAATTTTAGAATTATAATTATTTTTAATTTTTAATTTATTTTTTAGTTTTGAAAAATATATTTTTAGCCGAAGACATTTTTGTTTTTTCATTTTAAAATTAATATTTTCCAACAAAAAACTTAAAATATGAGAATTTATGGAACTTAAATGTAGCTGAATGACACAATTTTTTTTAGAATGAGAAACTTTAACTAACAACAACTGACATCATGCTGAACCATTTCAGTAAATAGTGGCGGGACAAACCTTTCACTATAGTTTCAATTCATCTGATATAAAGCAAATTTGGCAATTCATTTGATCTAACACCATAGTTACACGACCTACGAACAAAATTAACCAAAACATGAGAAATAAGGCAACCAATAGTACTACCACAGTATCCCAAAATACCTCACAATTGATTATGAAAACTCTTATCACCGAGATACCTTCCGCCACCTGGATCCAATCGATCTCCACCACTATTTGACTCCATTGGTTGCTCTTAATCTACCAAAGGGCTTCACTAACACCCATGACCTCCACCTCAATTAGTTGGAGAATCCACGCGAAGCGGCTACAAAGAAATGCTACCACCATGCCCCGTCATCTCTACATACCGCCCCCACGCTCCATACTCTCCTTATTGAGTCCACTTTTCACTCAACGTTTATTTTTAAAGTTCCCCGTGCAGGAGACGACCACTTAAGCATAGGTTGCCTAACCCACAACCTACACTCGACTTGGGGTAAGTTCGCTTTCGTCCACATCTTTCTACAGGACTTTGCTATTGCAACCACCTTAAATGAAAGAAAATGTTTCTCTTTACATAAGCTTCTGTTTCTTACTCTCCAAATTGCCCAAATGAACATTGCGAATATCGTAGTCTCATTCTCCCCCTCGCATCATAAGTCCCAGTCCATCACGGTTGTGCAGATCCCGTTCGGTTTTTGATGCCTCCCGTTACCCGATCATCTCAGATATTTGCCACTTTTAAACATTTAAAAAACATATGCAATAGTGTCTCCTCCTCTTGCGAACATAACGTGAACATGTCATATTTAGTCACTTCTTTGCATGATAGCCTCATCTTGATCGACATCAGTTTGACATGAAATTTCCAAAAACAAACCCTAACCTTCGGTGGGATTTTCAATGTCCCCACCTTTCTCCACAAACGATTAACCTACGAAAGATCTCATCTTTCAGAGAGGCGAACTAGGAGCATGTATGCCCTTTGTACGGTGTACCTCTCTGAATAATTCTCCTTTCAGAACCATTTATTTTTGTTAGATGAAATTGACGATACAAATAACCCAAATTTTAATTAGGTATATCTAAGTAAAAACAAAGTATAAATAATAAACTGGTACTTTTTTCTTATAATTATTAAAGGTAGCCTACTGTCACGCCCCGAATAGTTTACTCTGAATATTCGCGGTACGTGCGGCACTTAGTCACGTATGCAACTCGTATGCTCGTGCTAAGTCAGCCCTTACACTTGCAAAATATTTGCAAGTAGTGCGGAAACGTTACTCGGATCGTATTCGATAGGAGGCAAGATGGAAGTGTGGGAAAACCTTCCCGATTTATGTTTTTATTAAGCAAATGGGAGAACTATACAAGTTGGAGTACAAGAATGTGGAGCTTTTGTTCATGCCCCAAATGAGTTCCTACCCCTCTATTTATACCTAAAACATGACATATCGGACGGCTAGAATTCAACCAAATGGACGGCCAAGATTGGCCTTCTAGAGAGTTCCATCTAAATATTTAGGATTTTTCTATGGAACCTTCTAGAATTATAAATATCTCGACTATTCTAGAGAGTTCCACAAAACTCTCCAATTTTGGGCAATTCTCCAAGATTCTAGAGAATTCCGCCCAAGCCCATCAATTTGGGCCTCTTGTGCCATTTGGGCCGCAAGTCTAAAAACCCACGGATGAGCCCAAATACGTCCAAATGGCACTCGTAGAGCCCATACTTGGACAAAAACGTCCACGGATCCGAGTCAACACTCTCGGTCCGTGACATCCTCCCCCGCCCATTCCAACGACGTCCTCGTCGTCCTACCTTGGCGGTCCCCATGGGAGAGATTTGCGAACATTCCCTCGTTCGCCACGAGCACTTCTTCACCCGTGTATGCTTTCCAGTTCTCACTGCTGGAGGAATTGTCTGTTGAGCCCTGTCTTGATGCAAGCCTTCATCCTCCTGCGACGTAGGCCTACTCGGCGCAGTCCATCGCGCCAGCTGCGAACAGTCCGTCGTCCGCAAGTGCTTCCCAACACTCCTAGTTGGAGGATTCTCCCTTGAACCCTTTGATGGTGGCCTCGCCCCTACTCCCAGGTTGTGCACACCTTTGCGCTCACGCCCCACGCGTGCATGCTTCTCAATCCGTCGAGAAGCCTCCGACACTTTCCATCGTGTCTCGCATCCCAGTGGCTCCGTGCCAAACTCTAGCTCTTGCGCCTTCTTGCGCTTGCGCCTCTTGCAGATGTGCTTCTCATTCCGTCGAGAAGCGTTGGGCACAATCCGTCGTGCCTGTGGACAACCTTTCATCCGCTTGAAATCCTCAGTCCGTCGAGGAGTTTCATTCAGCAACTTCATTTTTCGTTTGACGTCCTGCGTTGCCTCATCCCTCGGCTTTCCTGCTGCAGAATCGTCGCTTGTCTGCACCATTGACCCTAGGTGAAGACACTCCACATTGGTTGTTTGCTGATTTGGTTCCTCCTTTGCGAGCATCCTAGCTAACCTGGCACGCATTGGACAGTTCATCGCTACATGCTCCCCGTCGCATATGAAGCACCCCGAGTGTCCTTTCGTTTGTTTATGCTTCCCCGAGCATGAGTGTCCTCCCGATGGACTTCTCGAACGATTGCGCTTGCTACTTATCTCGCAACTTTGCGCTTTGCAGAACCTCTAATATGCGCGTGCCTCCTCCAACTGCTCCTTCATCACTGCAAGCTGACCCTCAAAGCTTGCTCGGAGCTGGCCGAGTGCGTCTTCAAGTCGTGCCTCAAGCGCAACCTGATCATGTCGTAAGGAGTCGCGGATGTCCCATACCATGCCACGAACCTCCTCCAGTTGCGTCTTTAATGAAGCCTCGAGCCCATTGACACATTTACTTAGCTCACCAAGATTGCCCATACAATCTGCGAGCTCTTGCTCGACCATGTAAAGCCTATCTAAGGCATCTCCCATGCCAAGGCGGAGCTTGGCTAAGATCGAATCATGTGCGCAGAGTTTTGTTGTGGACTTACCTCGCACGCCTATTGTGCTTGGTTGTGCCTCGATCTCCTGCTCAAACGCTGCAACATCCACCTCCATTGACGCCATGTCGTTGCCTTCGCTTTATCGAACACGCCTCTGATACCACTTGTCACGCCCCGAATAGTTTACTTTGAATATTCGCGGTACGTGCGGCACTTAGTCACGTGTGCAACTCGTATGCTCGTGCTAAGTCAGCCTTTACACTTGCAAAATATTTGCAAGTAGTGCGGAAGCGTTACTCGAATCGTATTCGATAGGAGGCAAGATGGAAGTGTGGGAAAACCTTCCCGATTTATGTTTTTATTAAGCAAATGAGAGAACTATACAAGTTGGAGTACAAGAATGTGGAGCTTTTGTTCATGCCCCAAATGAGTTCCTACCCCTCTATTTATACCTAAAACATGACATATCGGACGGCTAGAATTCAACCAAATGGACGGCCAAGATTGGCCTTCTAGAGAGTTCCGTCTAAATATCTAGAATTTTTCTATGGGACCTTCTAGAATTATAAATATCTCGACTATTCTAGAGAGTTCCACAAAACTCTCCAATTTTGGGCAATTCTCCAAGATTCTAGAGAATTCCGCCCAAGCCCATCAATTTGGGCCTCTTGTGCTATTTGGGCCGCAAGTCTAAAAACCCACGGATGAGCCCAAATACGTCCAAATGGCACTCGTAGAGCCCATACTTGGACGAAAACGTCCATGGATCCGAGTCAACACTCTCGGTCCGTGACACTACGGTAAGGCAGGGAGTCCTAAAAATGGAAATAATGTAAGGTACATACATGGGTTGTAAATCATAATTGTTTTTAATATTTTATGTACCCTTTTTGGTAAAATTTTAGTATCGGGTTTTATTATAATAAAGAGAAAACCTTCATTAATCTCAGTCATGGGCTCGGCCACACCAAAGCAACAGGCCTGGAAGATTGTTCGTGCACTGCAAAGTGATACCGCTTAAAGTTGATGGGCCATTAACAGATCTATGGGCCTTAATTTGAGCCCAATAGGAAATTGGGCTTCTGAATCGTTCTACAAAACATATAAGGCCCATTTGTGGCCAAGGCCCACTACTTCCACTTCCATGTTCTTGTTCTCTACAGTGTGTGTGTTATGGGGGGTGTCAGGTTGGACATGTTTTGTGCTCAGTAAAATCTGCACAAAATCAAGACAAGTAATGGGTGTTTATGCTAAGTGTAGACAAAGTGTTGCTCATGATCATGGTTGAGGGAGAAGCATGTATGGGCCAAGTGATGGAGCTTTGAGCTATCCTCTGCTAAAACTGCAATTCTTGCTCCTTCTGCTACCTGAAATTGGAACCAAAAGTGAACTTGATAACAAATTGCACCTCCAACCGCAGCAACGAAAGGACATTCAATGGACAAATTGGAATTTCCCAAAAATCCACTCTCATTATATATTCATCTTTCTTTTTTTGGTGTGGTAATAATAATATAATGAGGCCCACAAATATAATAATAAGTCATCGAAAATGGGATGATCATTTTCTGTTTTTTTTTTTTGTGATTTTATCAAGTGCTGTGAGAAAAGGTGGAGGGTATGATGGAAATTTATAGGTGGGAAATTGGTAATTGATTGCAATATTTCGTATCATATCGATCAAAAGAAAATTGTGTCGCTTTCATTTTTTCATGATTCTCTTAAATGTATAATTAGTTTGGTATGAATTAATTCTAGATCCATGAACTTACTGTTTTATTCATTTTTTATTTCTTGAGCAAAGAAACAACTCCATTTTATTAGTAAAGATCGTAACAAGCGAGAGAAGGAAAGCGGCAAATTTTCATTCCCAAACTTACAATTAAAACCCAAACGAGCAAAATTGATCACCTCAAGTACGGTAAACAAAATAGAAATTTACATAAGAGCAAAATTAGGTTTTATGAAATCAAGATACTATACTTAAGGAAATCAATCATAAATTAATTAATGGGTTGATGGTGTTCAATCAATTTTAGTAGTATATATATTAATTAACTATTGCTTTTAAAAATTAAAATATTTTCCCTAAAACATTACTATATAATTAAAATAATATTTCTGAAGTGGCACGTGTACAGTTCTGGGCCAGAACCTAAACATGGGTTTCACAAAATATTAAAATAAAATTCTACCGAACACAAAATAATTTAAAAAAAACTGATTATATGATATGTAAATAATATATATTAATTATGAGGCGGGTATCAATTCGGGTCACGGGTCGTCCGCGGATCACCTTTTTATCGTCTCTCTCAAGGAGAAGCGGTGGCTACGAAATTACATAAACACCCCTTCCTTTTGATGGTAACAACGACCTACCGTTCAAAAGCAAGTTTGACCGTTTCCGTACCCGATACGACGCCGTTTCGATGACCGGTTGCTCGGGAACCGCGATCTTGATAACCGGCTGTGGTAGCTTTAACCAAAAAAGAACAAGGGCTTTTGACCAACCGCCCCACAAAAAGGGCTTCCATTTCACCAAAATAACGAAAATGCCACCCACTCCGGTATTGGATACTTCCATGCATTACTTTACAACTGCTACTGCCAGAGAAGAAAAAAAAAAGAGATCTGAGAATTTCAGATAATTAAATTAAGCAATTAGTGAATTATTTAGTTTTTGTAAAATGTGAGTTGTTTTGTAAAATTAATTTTTTTTGAAAATGACAAATATAACTATGAAGATTTAAAATACTAAGTAAATTTTTTTTCCAGCTTTAGATTGACTGATATTCTTTTCCCCGTCACCGAGTTGGTTAGACTCCTCCATTTCATCATCGTGTTATTAAGCTGCGGTCGGTGATATATATTCAGCCGAATAAGAGGAAAACCGACAAGCTCAAGTATAGAAAAAAATATTTAATTAAAACAAAATAATTTCAAGGACATTTTAATTATTTTAGATAAAATCACACATTTTAGAAAAACTGGTAAGTTCACGGCCATTTTTTGTAAAAATCGAATAGTTTTCTACTATTTTTTGCAGTTTTCTTAGATTAATATTGCATATATTTTAGAAAAAAGGAGGCGATTGGTTTATTTATTTGTTTATCTTGTTATAAAGTGAAGTAATTGTATAAATTAATTTTGGTGAATTGAGGGTATGCGATGAACAATGAATCGTTATTGGAAGTCCACTTTGTGAAAGGAACATAGGATAGTGGGTGTGTCAGCTGATTTGAGCATGCCTAAATCTAAGCGGTCCTTTTTTCTCTTTCTTTTTTTTTACCTCAGTACCAGCTGATTTCAACTTAGCTTCAACAAAAATATCTTTTTGTTTGCATGTGTTTAAATTATTGCAATCCAAGAACTAAAGTCTTCGGAAGATGATGCACTCATGATCATGTGGAGGGAGATTGATCACTGTGTGTAGTTAATTAACTAGGTTGATGTCGGGGTGGATGATATGGGTTTGGTTCACTTTCAGTTTAGAATCAATGGGTTGATTTAACCTGATAAAATGTGTATATAGCTTAATGTTAATGTTATGATATAAACATTTTGACAGTCTAATTCAAGTGAAATTCTGATTCGTAATAGAGACAATATGTTGAATATAATGTTGTAACACTTGATTCGACGACTTGTTAGATCGCAGATAATGGACAGTAAATAAACAAACAGTAAACAAATAATACGCAATATGTTTATTCAGTTCGGTAACTCCGCACCTACGTCTGGGGACACTCTGCCAATGGAAAGATTTTCACTATATGGTAGTTAATGATACAACTTCAAGCATCAACTAGCTATCACACAAGCTATTTTTTTAAGCTACTAAAACCTCACTGTGAATCACCTCGACTAGGGATTTCCCCTGCCTTTAAGATCCTCTCAATTCCACCCTTCGAGCAATCATATTCTCGGTTCGTCGTCGTCTTCGACAGTCTTCGTGAATCTTCAATCACCCACACAAAACCCTAATCAATCAAACACTCAAACTTCTCGAATGATGTTTGTCGAAGCACACGGTTCTTATCAAAGCATGCAGCCTCTCAACACGCTAGTCCAACACGTTTAGGAGCTCGGAATATTTTGAGCACGAAAAACCTCTGAGATTGCTACGAGGAAGCACATGCTTTTATAGCAATTACACATGCATGTTTTGGAGTTCTACTCCTTATAGGAAATTTCTTGCCGCCTCTTCATTATTGGCAAGTTGACATGTTTGCGTTACTGCCTTATTTGGCCTTGCCGACATGTAATCTTCATAGCCGAAAGTTGCCTCATCTTGTCGTGACTTTATTCCTTTGGGCGCTAAGCATCTGTGAATTAAATAGGAAAGCTTCGACAACTTTCCTTATCTTCAACGGACTGTGTCACACCAAATGTGTTGCAACATGTTGACTGATATCTTTGCCTTTTGTGCTAAAAAAATATGACAACACTAAACGTAGCAACATCAAGAACTATATTGTCAGGTCAAAAAATAAGATATAAACTAGAATTGATTTAAGGGATGACAAAAATATATAATTACTTGGTCGGATCAAACACACTCACCGTTAGCATAGGGCACCCCAAATTTACACGACTCAACCCTTCATCGCCTTGTCCCTGATTTATTATTTTAAAATCTGAAGAATATAATTTATTTATATATGTTACATTATTCATACGTATAAAATTTAAAATGAACCGTAGGACATGAAATCTAATTGTTTTATTCATTGAATTGTCGTTCAAGTAATTTGAATACAAAAATATATCCATAATTTATGTTTTGTTTGAATTTTCATTTGTTCAGTTATTTGCATATATAAATTTTACTTATTCATTTAATTGTATGATTTTGGAGCGACAAAAAATATGACATCATGTTTAATCGGTCGTCATACCTGTATATATTCGCGTACAAAACAAACGAGTAGATTATGCAAATTACCTTACACATAATTTCATATTGATCAGAAAAGCATACATTAACGAGAATTTCAGTGTCAAATGCGCAAGCACTAATAGTTAACATAAAAGGAAAAGAAACAACACCAAGTTTAATGTAACATGTAGCTAAAAATGGTAAATGCAATAAACACAATATTCCCCAGCACAAATTAAAGTGGGTAGTAAATGGGCAGTCACCAGTTTCCATAAATAAAATTAACGTACATAGATCTGTAATCCATAAACAATAGTAATGACCATATAAAGTCAAAAACAAAGATATAGAAAATAAACAATTATATCACCTTCGGTTACAAGCACAGAATTGGACCGAACCACAATTATCGATTTTCAGTCTCTGCTTCTACCTATTAGAACCAGTTGATTCTAAATATTTGTTAATTAAAGGTCATAATCTAACCGTTTCTTTCTATTCTTTATTTTAGGTTATGGTTTGAGTTAGATAATTTTTATCTGATTTATAGGTAAAAACTTAAAAAATATTAATCATTAGAAGTTCTAACAAAAATCAAATACTAAAACTTAACTGTTACAACCCAATAAAATGTTAAATTTACAAATAAAATGATAATAGAAGATAAGTAACGTATTCTCTTGCTGGTTCAATTCTGGACGAGTACTAGACGATTATGTATTTTAAGAAACTGAAATTGAACCAAAATTATATGATTATTTCAATTTTAAAACCTATAGTCCCAATAATACGGTTCGAGGTCTAAGCTGTCCATCCTAAATTATACCAATTTAATTAGTGGCTAACATATCTTAGAGCTCGAGCTCCTTTCCATTTTTACGACTTGCTTTTGCAAAAGAGAGACGCATGCCGCTACAACAAAAGAGAGTATCAAATGGCATTACCGTAATTACCACCAACACCAGTGGCATATGCGAACCTCCTCAAAACGACCCACATTCAATATTAGCAAAAGCAACACTTTGTAACTTTGCTCTCCGACCCACATTAAAATAACATAAGCTTTACAACATATATTTTTTTTTAAAAATCTTAAGACTAAATAAACCTTGTTGTATATAAAAAGGCTGCGACTACTGCGAGACCAAACAACATTGCAGCAACAGCAGCAACAACAACAACAAGTCCTATATTACATGTCCGAATGGCGACCAGCACCAGGAAACCCGGCGGCGAGGAATCGGACGGCGACAGCAGCTCGGTGCCGGAGTCGTCCGTGAGCTTCGGGAGCTGGAGGTCGGCGGCGTCGGAGCAGCGCCGGAAGCCGCACAAGGCGAACGAGGCGGCGTGGGAGGCGGTGAGGAGGGTGAGGGCGGACAGGGGGCGCGTGGGGCTGGAGCAGTTCCGGCTGCTGCGGCGGCTCGGGAGCGGCGACATCGGGAACGTGTACCTGTGCCAGATAAGGAACCCGGTGGTGGGGCTGGCGCCGTGCATGTACGCCATGAAGGTGGTCGACAGGGAGGCACTGGCCATCAGGAAGAAGCTCGGCAGGGCCGAGGTCGAGAGGGACATTCTTGCCCTGCTCGACCACCCTTTCCTCCCCACTCTTTACGCTGACTTCGATGCTTCCCACTACTCTTGCTTTGTCATGGAGTTCTGCCCCGGCGGGGACCTCTACGCCGCCCGCCAGCGCCTCCCCTCCAAGAGATTCTCCATCTCATCTGCCAAGTAAGAGCCAATAACTTCATTGAGTATAATAACACGAGTGTTTCTGGTTTTAGAATCGGACCGAACTGGCTAGAAATCGAGTACTAATATTCTTGAATATAAGGAATGATACCAGAACTTTGTGAGAGGGGTTGTTTTTTTTTCTAAATGTATTTTCAGGCAATTTTGATTTATTGATTATGGGCCGAATTTAAAGTTGGGTTTGAAATTTAAGCCAAAACTAAGAACTTTTAACTCTAAAAAACAGTAACAAAGCTGAATGGCTGAATAGTATAATGTAGCATGCACTTAGAAAATGAGAGGACAACGTACTTTATCAAAATTAAAGTATGAATTTAGGAAGAGTCACACCTATGTGACGAGACTTAAGTAATTTTAACCTAGCTTAATTATGTTGTATTTATTTACGTGAGTACTTAGTGGACATTAATTTGAATTTGTGACAGGTTTTATGCGGCAGAGACGCTATTGGCTCTGGAGTACCTACACATGATGGGCATAGTCTACCGAGACCTGAAGCCAGAGAACGTACTCGTCAGAGAAGACGGACACATCATGCTCACCGACTTCGACCTCTCCCTCAAATGCGACGTCGTCCCCAAGCTCGTCCGCCGCAGAGCCACCACCACCACCACCGAGCAACAACCCGACGACGTGGACGACGAAGACGACGACAGCTGTCACACCCCGTGCACGCGCCCCGTCCTCTCCCTCTTCTCCTCCTCCACGCGCCGCCGCACCAAGATCACAACCACCATAACCGAGCACGCCAGCGCCCCCGGGACCCGCCGCCACGTCATCGACTCCGGCCCGGAGCTGGTGGCGGAGCCGATCAGCGCGCGGTCGAGGTCGTTCGTGGGGACCCACGAGTACCTGGCGCCGGAGGTCATCTCCGGCCAGGGCCACGGCGGCGCCGTCGACTGGTGGACGCTGGGAGTGTTCCTCTACGAGATGGTCTACGGAACGACGCCGTTTAAAGGGGACAACAACGAGAAGACCCTAATAAACATCCTGAAACAGCCGTTGCGGTTCCCAAGGATCGGGGTCAGCACGAGGAGCGAGGCCGAGGAATTGGTCAGAGTCCAAGACCTCATCGCCAAGCTCCTCGTCAAGAACCCGAAGAAGAGGATCGGGAGCCTGAGGGGCGCGGTCGAGATCAAGGGCCACGATTTCTTCAGGGGAGTCAACTGGGCCCTCATCAGGTCCGTCAAGCCGCCGGACGTGCCCAGCCACAGGATCAGGAACGCCGGGGCCCACCGCGGCGGTAATCCGACGGCGATGCCGAAGCTGATGACCAAGAAGGAGAGGGACGCGCCGTACCAGATCCCGCCCCACCACCAACACCATTTTGACTATTTCTAACCGCCACGTGTAAATTATCATAACCTTCTTTGTTGTATGTGGTTCAAACTGTTTTGTCTTATTTTATCTTATTTACCATCAATTAATATAGATTATATAGTTACTAATTACTACTTAATTACTTTATCCAAAGCTTTAAAATTTTATTTCTGGGTTGTGACATTACGTGTAAAGTTGATGAGTCCATGATGGTTGGGGTGTGATTTTTCATTGAATTCACGTGGTGACAATAATAGTTACATCTATCAATTATGGGGAAATAATAAAAATTAAATTTATTTTTGCGCATTCACATGTTGTTGCTTTCACCGTCACCGATCAATAAAAAGAACATCATGTTTGTTTACTCTACTCTACTTCTTTGCCCTTTTTGGTTATTGGTTTCGGTTAATTAAAGAACATTTCAGGTATTTATTTAATTTTAAACTTTCATGTTCAATAAAGGGCATGGAGACTATGGTAGATTATGGTGGTACTTTGATTCGGTGGAAAAGTAATTAAGGTTATATATCTTTTACAAAGTGGAGTTAAGGAATATCAGGATTTGAAATGAGACAGATTGGACATTGTTTTGGGGAAAAAGTATAAATTAATGGGATAATTTTAAATAGCACCCCTTAAAATATACCAAATCTCACCCAACACCCCCTAAAATCATTATTCTCACTAACACCCCCTTAAAATGGGCAAAAATCTCAGTTGTCAAAAATTTATTGAAAAAAGACAAAAATACCCCTCTCCCTCACCACACCCTCTGTCTCTCCTTCCTCCCTCCACCGTCGCCGGCGAGCCTCCCTCCAAGAGTTTCGAGACGAGCCTACTCGACTTCCGGCGAGAATCACGGCGGAAAATCGAACTCGACCTTGAAGATCTTCCCGTACTCTTGTGTTGGAAGGCCTGGACAGTGGACACGTGGCGGGAGGGGATTGACCGGAGGGAGTCTCGCCGGCGACGGTGGAGGGAAGGTTCGATGGGGCAATTTCGTTTCTGGAGAGGGAGGGAGGAGAGACAGAGGGTGTGGTGAAGGAGTGGTGAGAGAGAGGGGTATTTTTGTCTTTTTACAATAAATTTTTGACAACTGAAATTTTTGTCCATTTTAAGGGGGTGCTAGTGAGAATAATGGTTTTAGAAGGTATTGGGTGAGATTTGATTTATTTTAGGTGGTGGTATCTGAAATTATCCCTAAACTAATTATAATTATTCTAAGTTGGTTGGTCTAAATTTAGTAGATTAAAAGTAGCTAAGTTATTGTTTCTCTAATTCAAAAATCCAATCACAAGGGTACATAAAAAATTATAACCCACAATAAAGTGTTTTTGAAAATTCAGTTTTTAAAACTTAATTGTACTAGATTCATAATTAATTTTTAAAAGATATACTTAACGTGATACTTGCATTAAAAAGGAGAATTAGAAGAAGAAGAAGAAAAAATTATGTGTCTGGCCTATAGAAATTCATTATTATTAATAAAATGATTGATAATTTCGTATAAGTAATCTAAAAAATTATATTCTTACTTAAGTCACCAAGTTTTTATTTAAATTTTTGAAGTCATCAAAAATGATATTTGTCTCACTCCGATAAATTTTTAAGAACATATGAAATGACCAAAATATCATCGCAATCAACAATTAAACCATCAGTTTATCTCATAGTTAAACCGCTGAACCATCAATTTTGTTTCGCAAACTCATATCTCAATTAATTTTTTGAATCACAAACCCAAATTTTAATTAACTTTGATTCACAAACACATATCTCAATTAATTTTTGCAGCTAATCGATGAACTGGATCTTGAAACAAAGATGAATGATGAATCCATATTGACCTTATCTCATGTTAAAGAGCCTTAAGAATCGCCCAGGCCTACACCCAACTCGAGTCTAAACTTCCTTCACAATTGGACCCCCGACCAGCTAAAACTTGGCCTGAATCATTCTGAGCAAGACATCCTACCGTGACCCTGTCAACAGTTTTTAAATTACCGCCCCATCCACATTAATTTTGAATGTGCTTATCGGAGGCCTCGACCAACCCTCCACCCTCGACCAGATCACACTTCTTTCAGATTCTTGATGAATTTATTTCCAATCTCCATACACTAATTTATCTATTTGTAATACTCCCACAATAGAGAATGGAATCATGGCCCACATCAATTCGTTCTGTGCCTTCCACAAACTCTACATGCACATTCCAGCATGTTCCAACCCTTCCCTTGAGCCTAAGGTGAATAGAGAAACGGGGTTAGAGCCAAATGAAAGAGAAAATTTTGATTGAAACTTTGGCGCCTCTCAAATACCACGAACAACAAGACATTCAAAGAACAAGTTGGAAATAGACTCGTACTAATTCTCACAAATCAAACATAAGCCATCTGAATCCACACCTTTACAAATCAAAGACAATTTTGTTGGTAAAATAGCAGAAATCAATCTCCAGAGAAAAGATTTGACCTTCCGAGGTAAGTGAAGCTTCCATAATCTTTTCAGTGAGGCGGTCTGCTATCACGGACCCAACAACCTTTCTGTTCTTGAATAAGGCGATACGCCGACCGAACTGAGAATGAACTAAATTTCTCACGCGACCAGAACTCATGTTCCCCACCCCAATGGGAGTACTATTCTGAGAGAAATTTGGTAAAAAAGAGAATGAAATAAACGAGGCACATCCAAACACTCGCCCGACTCCATCATCAAGTTACGAACCAAACCAACTCCCCAAAAAAATAAGCTCCCAAAATGGAGAGATACCATCAATCCAAGGTTCCCTAATAATAGAAATCACCCATTCCCCCACAACAAGTCGACATCCACTAATCAATAGCTCTCTCACCTATAACATGCTCCTCCGTATAAAGCTTGAATTGTGACCCAATGATATCGTCATAAATGAAGTCGAAGCGAAATATCCAACATTGTATAATCTAGTCACCAGAGAATTAAGGATATGACAAAAGCTTCCACCCCTGCTTTCCTAAAAGAGAAATAATGAAGTCTTGCAAATTGTGGAGACCCAATCCACCCATCTCATTGTGGATCGCTAATCTCTCCCATCGTCACCAAATGATTCCCCCTTCCTTTCGAACCTCTCTACCTATAACGGGCCAAAATTCGTTCAATTTCTTGAATCAAATCATCAGGGAACAAAAACATGGGCATTGCAAAAGTAGGTAGCGATTGAAGAATCGATTTTAAAAGAATTTCTTTGCTTGCCTTTGAAAGATTCCTACCTTCACAACCTCTAATTATGGCCAAAATCATGTCCCTTGCAAAACTTAGAGCAACCGCCGTTCTTCTCGCTATCAAATTAGGAAGACCGAAGTGTATAATATCATCTCCTATTCCATGATACCTAATATATGGAGGATTTCATCCTTAATAAGAGCATCCAAATTGGCACTAAATGAGAACATATTTTGAGAAATTTATTCTCTGACCGGAAGTTCTTTCATATATAGTAAGGATCTCCTTAACTGCAACAACTTCTTGAGCGGTAGCTCTATCATAAATAAATTTATCTTCTGCGAAGAATGTGTGAGATACTGAAGGGGCAGACCGAGATATTTTACAACCTTTAAATTTAATACGATTTAATTTTTCAAAATCTAATATAAGAGCTGAGAGACCCTGAGTATATAGAAGAAATAAATATGAAGATAGTCGATCTCCTTGATGAATTCCCCGAAATAGAGTTATGCATCCCAACTCCCTAACTAAAGAAACCACCATATAAGGGACCAAAGAGATACAAGCATATATTAATGAAACTCATTCATTTATTGCGATCAAATTTCCAAGTTTTTAACCTTTTTGATACTAACACAAGGTAGGTCAAACGGTAAGTAGCTCACTTGAACACACGTGAGTTTTTTAGTTCAAGGTACATATATACTTAATAGTGTAGTATGTCTTCTATTATTACCGACCAAAAAATTTTAATCTCATTTGATTGGATTGTTTTTTGTGAAGTCATTTGATTAGATTGTTATCTACTATTGTTATGATGATGTTGATGAGAACCATAATAACAATAAAATCAACAATTCATTAGATTAATCTTAATTAAAACTACAATGATCATAAATCATGACCCTTTTAGCTGTTGTTGAATGGAATGAATGTAAAGAAAAAAGTTCTCCATCATATTTAATTATTGGGTTCCAACTTATTATTAAGTAAACCCTAATCCTCATCATCAGCAGTGCACTAATTACTTGGTCATGATATTACCTTCTTCTTTTTATCGGTAACAATAAATCGATATATTGTGATGTGGAGATTATAACTAGTGACATTTTGTGTTTAATACATGGTAATTTTGCCATTTTATCCACATCTTTAGGTTATTATATTAAGGATACAAATAAAAATTTAAGATCGGTTTTAGAATCCATTCAATCACAAAAATAGTTATATGATCCAAATAAATATGTAAGTCATCAAATCGTAGTTAACCATATCTTCAACCATTAACTTGAATTAGAAGCCCATATTCACGGGTTTTAAAAAATGTTAGACATTAATCGTGCTAATAGAGTTTTTTAAAGACTAACAAAATATTAGTTGAAAATTAATAGATATTTTATTAAGAGTCAATCAGAAATTAATCAAGACCTTAAAACACTGTGCATAGGGGTGTAAACGAGCCGAGCCGAGTCTCAATTTGACAAGGCTAGGCTCGGCTCGGGCTCGAACGAGCTTGTGCAATTAAGCTCGAGTTTGGCTCGAGAAAACTTAGATAAGCTCGAGCTCGAGCTCGGCTCGATTCACTTCAATCCTAATACAAATATTCATTGAAAATAAAAAATATATAAAATTTATTAAATATTAAATGAGCCAACTCGTGATTGGCTCGACTCGATTTGTCTCGTCTAACTTCATCGTAAATATTCTCAAAAATTTTGAAAATATATAATTAATTAAATATTAAACGAGCCGGCTCGCGAGCCTGTCGAACCTTAAAAATTCAGGCTCGAGCTCGGCTCGTTTATTAAACGAGCCTAATTTTGAGCCCGAATTCGACTCGAGCTCGATTATAACGATTCCGGACCGAATATTTAACGAGCCGAACTCGAGCGTCTCGTTAAAAGCTCAGCTCGTTTACAACCCTAACTGTGCACGTTACAAAGAAACATATGTTCTACTTCTTTTACTTTCTTATACTCATGATAGTCGAGCAATGAACACTTGATTCACATTTCACTCAAACACATGACTAATTTGTATCTTCAATTAATCCTGTATTTAATTTGACCATCATTCTTGAACACAACACTAGCTAACAGTCAAAACAGACTTCATCATCACAGTGCACTGCACTATCAAATATTAAATATGATAATTACACTGCAAATCAAACCCTTGTGAGTGAAATCATCCCTACTACATAAACTAACATATATATACAAAATTGGCAATGCATGTGATCGATGAGTGGGTCAATGTGTTATAAAAGAGAAAGTCAACGAGTGTAACAGGTTCTGATATACATACATATAGTGACAATGAAAAGAGAGAGGGTATAGTGATGAGGGCACGAGGACGAGGCAGTGAGTGTTCATTTCATAGCAGAACACACAAAGAGCACGCGAGAGAGATATATACAGAAAGAGACTGCTTTTTCTCAATTCTATGCTCCCACTTGACACCTTTTTGCCTTCTATCATTGCGATAGATGTGTCACTCATCACCACTATAGTATCCCATGTAATTATAATTTTATAATAGTCTCTGTTTTCTATAGGGTGTTTTAATATTTTATTAAAAATTTTCAGATACGAGGGTATTTTCGTCATTTTACAAAAACTTAACAGAATTTTGAAAAAAAGTGAACAAAGAAAGGTAAAGTGGGATTTTTGGATAGTTTAGGCACCTCACAGACTGATTTTGTAGTTAAGGAAGCATGTGAGACACGTGTATAGTTAAAGGGGGTTATGTGGAATTTACCCTTAATGTTATGCTTGTAAAATTTAGGGGTAATTCCATGTCAGTACCATAACTTTGCTTCATTTCGAAATCAGTACCCTGACTTTAAAACTTTTTTTGCCGGTACCTGAAGTTTATTTACGTTGCAGTTAAGGTAACGGCTGTTAAATATAACAGAATTTGTGTGCAAAATGTCTAAAATGCCCTCAATGGTTTTGGTCTGTTAAACTGGTCTGATTGGTTCAATTTATATGATTATGAAATTACTATTTTACCCCTAATTGAATATCAATTTAACTAATGCAATGAGGGCAAAATTGACTTTTCAATTACACATATAATTATTATAATTCTTTAATTATATATATATATATTATCATTAATTAGTTAATTATTAATTATTAATTATGTTATTATTAATCTGATTAATTAACCTAAATCTAACCCTAATCACATCTCTCCCGTCTCCGTCGTCTCCGACCGCCGCCTCCATCAGCGCCATCTCCGGCCGGCGCCTCTGTCAGCGCCGACGACCCTATCAACCTCCACCACCGACCTCTACTCCGGCAGCAACGCCGATCGAGTCGCCGTGTTCGAGAGCTCGACCTCGTTCTCGGCGAATCTGGTTCGTGACCTGATGGGCTCGGGCCCTCGTTCTCGGCGATCTGGAAGTCGACCTCGGGAAGCCCTCGCTTCGCTTTGGAGCTCGACTCCGACTGTCGTTTCAGAGCTCGACTCCGGTGGTCGAAGACGGAGTCGTCGCGAACCCAGATCTGGTTGTCGCTTCTGAGGTTCGCGAACCCAGATCTGGCCGTCTCGAACTCTCTCAGCCGGGACCTGATCCAGATTCGCCGTCGCAGCAGGCGTCGAATCTGCGGCGAGCGCTGTCCATCGACGACGATGACGCTGACCTCAGGGCGGACGAATCTGCCGATGCCGATGAGCTCGCGGTCGCGGTTTGGGAATCGGAGCTGGATCTGAGCTCCGGTGGACTACCGGCGAGCTGCCTGTGGGAGGTGCTGAGGAGGTTGGAGGAGGCGGTGGGAGGAGACGGGAGGGTGGCGGAGCGGGAGTGGTGGCGGAGATGGGAGTGGTGGGGAGATTAGGGTTTAATTAGGGAGTTAATTAGGGTTAGTTAGGCTTAATGTGGTTATTTAATGAATAATAATAATATATAATATATAATTAATAATATATTATATATATATTTAAATATTAAAGAATTATATTTATTATTTGTGTAAGTGAAAAGTCAGATTTGCCCTCAATTTATCAGTTAAATTGATATTCAATTAGGGGTAAAATAGTAATTTCATAATCATATCAATTGAACCAATCAGACCAGTTTAACAGACCAAAACCATTGAGGGCATTTTAGACATTTTGCACACAAATTCTGTTATATTTAACAGCCGTTACCTTAACTGCAACGTAAATAAACTTCAGGTACCGGCAAAAAAAGTTTTAAAGTCAGGGTACTGATTTCGAAATGAAGCAAAGTTAGGGTACTGACATGGAATTACCCCTAAAATTTATTTTATTTTTGTCAGGTCAGCAAAAACATGTTTAGTCTCACTATCATAACTTTTGTTACTTTTTTTTTTTCCGTTACCTCGCTCATGTGCACGTCACGTGACCGGAATTTTTCTAATAATGACCAAAATACTCCTGATTATGATGTATGACTGTCTTCTACTTAGTATTAGTTTAGGGTTCCTATTGATTTAGGTCTCATACTATTTTATATTTCTTGATTATAGTTAGTTTTGGTTGGTTAGTTCTTTAGTTTTGGGTTTACTGATGCTAGTTAGTTTGGAAGATCAGCCCTGTACAAGGGATTATTTTAGATCTGTAATAATAATTATCATTACTATCAATTTGAGTTTTTTGGATTAAATTCTGTTTTCTCCCTAAGTTAGGGTTTTATTCTTGCTTCGTTTCGAAGCATCCTTCTGCTGCACCAAATTAGGTCTCACAGTCTCTCATATGAAACATTTGATAGTAAGTGCATCACATGAACATTGGAAAACAATGTCCATGACGAGGGGATGGTGAGGGAGGCTTGTTCCATTACTCAAATTGAATCATCCATCTCAAAAGTTAAATTATTTTATCATCAAATTACCCAGAAAAATTATTGGATTCAAAACACCGAATCCAAAATCGAGTACAAAAAAAGTAGGGTTTTAGTACAACAATCTCTTGCCGTGTATTTTGCACATCCAACGTATTTTGTGGCCACGTGCCGCACACACAGGCGAAATAACGGATATAAAAGTAATGGAAGTTATAAGAGTGAGACTAAATATGTTTTAGGTGACCTCACAAAGTAAATTAGATTTTTTGGTGACCTAAGTGAGACTACAAACTTTTACGGTGACCTAAGTGAAATTACCCTTCATTATGATTTATGAAAAATTCCACGTGACCCCTTTTAATTATATATGAGTTTCACTTAAACCCCCTTAACTTCAAAATCAACATGTGGAGTTCCCTAATTTTGAAAAAGTTTCACTTTGACAAAAATACCCTTGTATTAAAAAATTAAAATGAATACGTGAAAATGATTTTGAAATTTGTTCCTAATTTTGTTGTTGTAAATAATAAATAATAAAATTCTATTAGTAGTGAAAATACTTTTTAAATATTTTTATTAAAATAATTATAAAACGATTTTTAAACACAATTTTTTATTTTTATAATTGTTTTGTAAAAAATTAATCCTAAAATATTATTTTTATCCTTCGTTTTCGTTTGAATATTAGAAAAAATAGTTTGAAATTATTTTTATTTATTTATTTTGATTTTCTAATGCAAGTGAATTTCTGTCGATTCGCAAAAAAATGAATAAATTTTGTAAAAAATCTAACATAAAAGAATAAAGTGAAACCTTTTCAACTTTAAGAGAATACAAGTTAATTTTGAAATTAAGAGAAATTAAGTAAAATTCGTGTATATTTAAGAGTGGTAAGGTGGAATTTCCCTATTTTATGTGAAGATTATCTGTGAAGAGGTGATTATGAGAGATTTGCAGTGCCTTTACACGTAGCATTTCTTTGTTTTATTGAACCGTTTCTGTTTTATTATTGGTTTTGTGGCTGGGCTTTGATATCGTAACATTGGCCCATTTTATCTTGTAGGCCTTTCTCGATTTCCTTTTGGACCCAAAGCCGACATCGACTATAATGGGAAATTAATTAGTCCGATCGTGATTAACAACTATGGCATTTTACCTATACTGATTTTAAATAATCCCCTACCTAAATTAAGCCTAAATAAAAAATTCGGATGGAAAATATTTTATAGATAGATTAATATGAAAATGACGTGATTTTAGAAAGAAAAAAATTCGGTTATTTATTAAAGCCGTCATCCCATTCATTCATGACAAGACATACATTTCAACATGCTTCGTTCGTACGTTAATGTTACACGTGATTTTCGGAAAAGTACACACGGGAAACGTTGTCACAAAAGACAATCATCACATCCTGTACGAGACTGTGGAATTTCAGGAGTAGGTTGCTAAACCAATTGGTTTCAGAAACTGCATTGACAACACCCATGTATTCGACTTCGACACTAGAATGAGAGACAAAAATCCAGAGGAGGAACGATGGGAATTGGGGAATCGTGCCCAATCTACATTAGAGTAAGTGGTGATCTAGAACGCTTCACCGGTTGAAAGTACATTTCTCGGGTTCGGTCTAGAACTCGAACCTTAAAGCTAAATGTTAGAGACAACATAGACAAGTTGCAAGCAGAAATTTCAATGTCTCTTGTTTGGGAATTTGCAATATCTTAAATTTTCATAAATAATGAGTGAATGAATTAGTGTGAGGAAAAGATACAACGGTAGTTAGATTCAAATGGCCCGTCAGCTTACAATTTTACTTTTACAAAATGTCTATATTTATCGAAAAATAGCCGAATGACTATTTTTTTTATAAAAAAAATCAAAATAAAAAACATTATTTTTCAACTCGAGCTTGTCGGGTTTTTTCTTCTCTGAAATTGTTTAGATTTAAAGTCTTACGGAAAACGCGTGTTAAAGAAAAAAATTATCAAACTCGAGTTGAACAAATACATATTTAAAAAGTATTTTTGTCATTTTAAAACAAATGTACACAATTTATAAAATAAAAGTAAACTCACCGCTAATTTTTGTAAACTTGAAAGTTAACATTTACTTTTACAATTACCAACCCAAGTAATTACCGTTCGTAAATTTTTCAAACTAAATTTAACGATATATATATATATGACGCCTATATATATATTATCCGCACGAACATTTACTTTTGTCACTGCACAACATTGACGAGGTTGAACATCATATATACATATCTGAATCTGATCATGATCGGTCCTATCACCGTTAGTGATACGATGATAAGGTTTTTGGCGGTGCCGAGGGTAGTGTCCAATAAACAAGGGTGCTCACTGCCCATGGTCCCTCCCCTCTCCTAAAGATAGGTAATGAATTGAATATATAAAGTTTCAATTATATCAAATCGTAAGTAATTAGTAGGTAAGTTCACGTGCCATTAGTAAGTAAAAGAATTATTTTAATCACATTATATACCATACAATATCAAATTTTGTTACCCAAAATTGATCTCTTTTGTATAAATAATAATTTTGGTTACCGTTTGTAAGCAGTCAAACGTGTCTAATTGAGTATGATTTTGTTTTCGAACCAAACTCAAGCTTAACTCTATAACTTTATTTGAGCTCGAACAAAATATTTACTTTTCGAGTCGAACCAAGTCCTGACAAAATTAAACTCGTATCGGCTCGTTTTCAATCATAATGAGAGGGGCTATAATTGTTATTTACATAAAATGCAAATAAAATTTAAAGTATATCACCTGACATTACATGAGTAGAAAAACATTTATTTTTCGGCTAATTTAAAATGTGAACATGTGAAATACAGCCACGTAACTAGAACAATTTACTTTGCACTTTCTTTTTTAGCTGAACATTTAATTATATGGTACACATAACAAATAATTTATCATGCACTTAATTATTTCTTATGTGGACACTTGATATTGTAATTGCGCGACTACGATAATTTAATTACTTCGCACTTATTTGGTACTGGACAATTTACATACGTAACAATATATGATTACTCCCTTCAAAAAATTCGACCTGCCCAAATTCGACTCAAACTCGTACAAATATAATCAAACTCAAATTCAATTTAGTTCTACTAATCTAATTTGCGCAATCCCATTCATACGGCATATTAAAAAGTTAAGTCTCGAATTTGGCTTGAGTCGAAAAGATTTACTATCCATCTATATAACTACCAAAAACGTCACCGTCGCCACCGTTGAAGAGCACGAGTAGCAGAGCAACGACTGAGAAGCAAGAACAGGTGTCAATCGACGGCCAAGAAGATCACAATTGCACGGTGAACCAGAAAACCATGTCCACAATTATCCATTAAATATCTCTGAATACAATGCAATTGCATGCATGCACTGTGAGAATCAATCAATCACTCAATCTCAGCCTTTCATTCACACGACACGCGTCTCAATCTCCCTAACACCGCATGTCCATGCTCCCACGCACGTGACCACCCATGGTTTTCAAGGGCCAGCTCTAAGCTTTGTCCTAAACCACCAATCTTAAGTAACTCTTATTTGCGCAAAAAGAGGCTTTATCCTGATTTTTATACATTTTAAAAGTACCCAAAGTCCATATTTTTCAGATCCATTTGATTCTGTGAAAAGTATAATATTACCTAAAGTAACCTCACCACTCTGCCCCCATATTTTCTTATCCTGAAAACAGAGCCAGGGACATTTTGGGAACAGAACAAACCGCCTGTAACAGCAACACAAGTAAAAACAAGTGACCCAAACATGACCTACCCAAGTGGACTCTGGTTCTGATCACAAACCCAAAACCATCAAATTCTTGCACCTGAGACCTGGGGCTCACCCACCCCCTATAAGTACAACCCATTCCCACCCCTTGAAACTCACTCAACCTTCCACATTTCAATTCAACAACACAATTACAAAAACAACAACCATTTCTCAATCTTCATCATCAGAAATGGCAAAAAATGTAGCAGCTCAGTCCCCTATGGAGAGGAACAGCCTGGCCTCATTTGATCCTGTCATGGCCAAGCAGTACTCTCATGGTATATGCACTACTTTATTTTCATCTTTTCCAGTAACTTTCATCATGAATTTCCAAAATTAATCTCCTTGAAATCATGGAACAACCCAAGTGACCCTAATTATGTTCTCAGAGATATGGTGTTGATACTGTGGTAGTCCCCATACTATTATGAATTATGATACTACTACTACCCAATAGTGCTTCTTTTGCAGCACATTGGTATTGGGGATTTGAGGGACCATGTATGCATAATAATCATTAAATGTATGCTACTTTTGACTGGTTTTGGAAGGGGTGTTCATGGTTCGGTTTGAAATCGAACCGAACCGATCATTTTGGTTCTTAAGAAATCATAATCAAAATTAGAACTATTAGATTTTGATTCAGTTCAATTTTAGACCAGTTGATTTTATATTCGGTTTGATTAATTTTATTCAAACCGATTTTCATGAATTTTGCACACTTTGCCTATTTTGATCTAAAACATGTCTTAATTTTTCTTGTCTTGATCCTAATTGAAGTTTATTGGTTTTGTGAACAGAGGGTGTAGTTGCAGGAGCTAAAGCAGCTGTTCTGGCAAGTATTGCCACAGCAATCCCAACACTGGCCAGTGTGAGGATGCTACCATGGGCAAGAGCCAACCTCAATCCAACAGCTCAAGCACTCATCATCTCTACTGCAGCTGGAGCTGCTTATTTCATTGTGGCTGACAAGACTGTACTGGCCAAAGCCAGAAGGAACTCCTTCAAACAAGGCTCTGATATTGGAGCTTCATCTCCTTTCTAGAGACCATGCATGTTGCTTCAGGCTAATTAGTACTAGTACTCATGTAAAATCCATCCTTGTTTAGATATTATAAATAAGATGGATTTGTTCTCATTTCAAGACCATGAGAGCTTATATATCTATATCTAGATGTACCCAAAACTTCAAAAAGGGAATGAAATGGAAATCAAATTTCATAATTAAGTGAGCAAGATTTAGATTTACCTGTTCACCAGTAGTCTTTGCATGAGCAAGAACCGTCTTTGAAGTGATGGAATCGATTTCTGTCTCTGGCAATGATCTCCCTGTTGAAGATTTTGGATATGAGCTTAGTGGCCGAGTGACAATTCCCACATATTCTCAGGTTCTTCACAATTCTGATGGTCGTGCCTGGCTTTGTGCTGATCAACCCAAAAGCAATGGCTAGTTTCTCACTGTGATGGCTCAAAGCCCCTTCTTTCCACTCCTCATCCATGTCATAGAGAACCTCAGATGTGTCAGGCACAAACCCAGATTCCTCCAAAAGCCTGTCCACTTCATTTAACATCTGGTAAATGTCTGAGCATTTTTCATGGACCCTGTCACCAACTAGAAACTCATGAACCACACTGTCCACTTCAATAGAGCTACACCCAGGGACTTTCTTCATTCCCTTGTCATTTATCTTTGTTCTTGTTCTTGCCACATCATCCCATCTCCCAGCTCCTGCATATATGTTTGATAATAACACATAACCTCCAGGGTTATCAGATTCCAGTTCAAAAAGATGTTTGGCAACAAATTCACCTAACTCAACCTGCTTGTGAACCCTACAGGCTCCAAGCAAGGAACCCCAAATGGCACCATCTGGGTTCATCTCCATGGTCTTGATTAGGGCCTGTGCTTCATCAAACAACCCGGCTCGGCCAAACAGATCTATCATGCACCCATAGTGATGCAGCTTTGGTGAAATGTGGTATTCATTTGTCATTGAACTGAAATATTGCCTTCCAAGATCTAACAAGCCAGCATGGCTACAAGCAGATAACACAGCAACAAAAGTGATGTCATCTGGTTTGAGTCCTTCATGAACCATTGTAGAGAAAAGCTCAAGAGCTCTCTCTGCGTGCCCGTGCATGGCGAATCCGGATATCATTGCATTCCAGCAAGCCAGCCTCTTAGGTTCTGTAGCCTCAAACACTTGCCTAGCAGCATCTATGTTTCCACATTTCGCATACATGTCAATCAGGCTCGTTCGAAGAGCACTGTTGCTCATTTCCTGAAAGTTCCTATCTATATAAGCATGAATCCATTTTCCAAGATGAAGAGCACCCAATTGAGCACAAGCTGGGAGCACTCCCAGAAGTGTCACATCATTAGGCTCTACATTGGATTGTTGCATTCGTCGAAACAGCATCAATGCATCTTTATAGCAGCTCATATGGGTGTAGCCACCAATCATAACATTCCAAGAAATCACATCCTTCCGCTCCAAACCATCGAACAACTCACGAGCTTTCCCCAAATCACCACACTTTGAGTACATGTCAATAAGACCATTAACAAGCTTCAGGCTCGACCCAAGTCCTCGATCCTCAATCCAAGACCCGACCCACAAACCTAATTCAAGATCACCCGACTGAGCACAAGCCGAGAGCAAAGTGAGCATTGTGCTCTCATTGGGCGTAACATTCGCTCTTCGCATCTCCCGAAAGAACTCAATCCCCTCTTCAAAACGCCCGCCTTGAACATAACCCGCGATCATAGCATTCCACGAGATCACATCTCTCGTAGGCATTTCGTCGAACAGCTTCCGTGCACAATCCATACTCCCACTCGAAGCATACCCAGTGATCAAGGCCGTGAACGACACCGCATCTCTCAGAGGACTTTCATCGAACACCTTCCGCGCATCACCCAAACGACCACTCCTCGCATACATATTGATCAGCGAAGTGTGCACAAACGCATCAGAGTCGAGCCCAAGCTTCACAACATGTCCATGGACCTGCTCGCCTTCCCGCACACCCTCGATCCTCGCGCATGATTTGAGGAGAAAAGGGAACGTATACGAATTCGGAACCAGCCCAGACGAAACCATGTCAACGTAGAGCTCGATGGCGGAAACAGGAGAATCCCCCAAGCAGTGGCCTCTGATCACGGTGTTCCAAATGATCTGGTTGGGGTCGTCGATGGAGTCGAAGACGGAGAGGGCGTAGGGGAGGTCGCCGGAGGGAGAGACGGCGCAGAACTCGATGAGCTTGCTGAGGGCGAAGTGGGTGTTGTGGAGGCCGGTCCTGATGATCTGGGAGTGGACTTGCTTGAGATCGGCCATGTTCCTGCACTTGGAGAGGAGTTGCAGAGATGGGTGTTGCTGGAGGAGCTTGTACGGAGGATCGGAGCAAGGAAGGACGTGGATTGTCGAGCTCAGTAGCGCCATTTTTTTGGAGCAGTGGAAATTGAGGAAAATGGAATGAAGAAGATAAGGTTTGGGGGGTTAATTTTGAATTATCGTTGGCTTTTATATCGTTAATTACCCGCCAAAACTGAAATTTTGAGTTTAGTGTCTGTTTATTACATCACTTCATCGTGTTTACATTTTAAAGAGCAAAAATAGAGATATTTTGATGATAATTATCAAATTACATGAATCATGACACTTTATTACACTTAACTATAACGAAATAATACTTTTATACTTAAATTATTTTTCAATCTTTTTAGTACCCTAACAATTTTTTTTGTAGAGTATTTTTGTGCTGAGTATTCAGAGTTACTGAACGTGTTGGGAAGTTGAATGCTTTGACAAACAGTAAATCTTATGTGGTCATTCAATATTCGAGAAGAATGATTGTTTGACTGATTCGGGTTGTGCTTGCATGATTGAAGACTTGTGCATCTATCGAAGAATGATTAGAGATCCGAGTAGAGAGTATTGCTCGAAGAGTGGACTCGGGTGAGGAGCTCGAAAACAGGGGGAGACCCTGGGTTAAGTTGTCACTAGTAACAATCAGTGTTCCAAAAAACGGTCTAGGCGGCGCCTAGGCGCTCATTTGGCTTTACCGTTCCGTTTTTCACTAGTCGAACGCTCAAAAACGGTGAAGGCCAAAGAACGGGCTAGGCGGCCGATTAATCGGCCCAGGCGGGCTAGGCGGCCGATTAATCGGCCTAGGCGGCGATTAATCGGCCCAGGCGGGCCTATTATTTAAAGAAAAAAAATTTAATTGAAAATTACAATTTACTCATTTAGACCTAAAACGTCTCAGACGTTTGGTTTATTTTTAATTGATTTCTACTTCTAAACTAATTATTTGTGAGATTTTTTATTTTTTATACAGTATAATTCATTTTTATATTAAAAATAATAAAAAAATATAAATCCGATTAATCCCCGATTAATCCTTCCGGAGTGTTGTCCGCCCGATTAGCGCCTAGCGTTTTTTAGAACCTTGGTAACAATACAATAGAGCTTAGATTTGTGTGATAATCGTGAGAAACTTGTATGTGTTGATTGATTACATTATAGATAAACTTGTTCACTGGCAGAGTGCCCCCAGACGTTGGTGACGTTGCACCGAACTGGGTAACAAACTTCTGTGTCGGTTATGTTTTTGTTTGTTATATTGTTTACTGACTTTGCACCAGCAAATGTCTATCTCTTAGTCTTAACATTGTGATAGACATCTTGTGTTTAACCAGAATTTTACCACTTCATTCGATTTTCACCATATTGAATTTGAGGGAGGATATCATAATAAAAAGGCATCTTATATATTTAAAGGTGTCTAGGCATATTTTCTATTTACATTATGTTAATTCATTACGTAAAGGTGTTTATTTATTTGTATTTCAACATCAAGAAGATCATTCAATACACTATTCTCAATAATATATAAGTAAATTATTTGTTTTTCCCAATTATCGAGTTTGGCTCTGATGGGTGGACATGACAATCCAATCGCTTTCACATCCAAGCAATTTTAGTCTACTCCATCATCATTTTGTGGCCTTCTCCTGTTCCAATCAGAAAATCACCACGAGTCTATTAATGTTGGGTCTTGACGGATCCATACCTATATGCTCATCTCGCCAGTCAAATTTTTAACCACATAATTTCCCCACTATTCGACTCGGTTTTTAAAGATCCCTAACTTGTATTTCTTATATGGGTCATGTATCGATTCTATTTGTCATTTTTTAAGCCTAAGGCCATGGTCCACGTATCAATCCTCATAATCCAAAAACTATAGTCTTGATATTTTGGGAGGAAGGTGTTGTGTTGTGTGGCTAAAAAGGAATAAGATCATATATATTCCTTTACAAGGAAAATCCAAATTGAGAAGATTGATTCAATATTACACATATGTATATAGTAATCGACACATGTGTGGCTAAGCTTGGTTACTCTAGAAGAAATTTAGTATCTTGTAAGTTGTAACTCAAGATTTGTGGTAATTGAGTTGACATTCGAATGCCTATACCGACATTCACCTCCATCTCCTTCAAATCTTCTTGGCGGCACCAACAAAACTTTCTAATACTTAAATATTGAAAGAGTTCAAATTACAAAACAATTCTTATATAAATCAAGTGACTATTGGAATTTGCTAGTTTACACTTAAAAAGATTTATATGGTATAAAAATGACTAATTTTTATATAGTTTACTAATAATTTCATATACCTCCTCTTGCGTTAGTATGAGAATATTTTTGTCATGTCTGAAACAAATTAACACAGTTTTTTTTAAAAAAGTAACAGCTTGAAGCTTTTTTTATATTAAGAGAATTCACAAAACACATTTTCATTATGAAAATTGCCCATGCCAAGGAGACGTGCACGAAATTATCCCTGTAATTTAATAACTAACTTATAATTAGTTGTTCTCGCTTTTATTTAAGCAAAACAATAAAGGACAGTACTCAACTTTTCACTGGGCAACTAATAATTAAGTTACATGATTAAAGTTAAGGGTTTTGATCGGTAGCAAACAGCAACTTCTGGTACAAATTTTAGAACGGATGGTGGCCATTGCATCAAAGATCTAACGCTCAGTAAACAAGCGGGTGTTCGAGTGACAAATTTTGTAATTATCTTAATTTGTGAGGATATCATTGACACTTTCATTTGCACCGAGGGTATTGTGGTAATTCAACGTTTTGATTTGACTTTTTTTGAATTTAATATTGGAGAGATTTTAGTTAATTATAATTATCCCATATTTTATGTCATTATCTACGGAAAATCATAATCAAACCCCCCTTTTCATTCAAACCTGATTCTGTATTCATCAGTTGCAAACCCTTAAGAACCCAATTGATTCCACAACTTCCATTTTATATATTTCTGGGTTTTGGCGAATTAAACCACTGCCGTACTCCATCGGTCTTACTATTCTCTGCTTCGCGAATGGCTGGTGATATGTTTTCCCCTTCCTCCCGTGCTCAAATGGTTTCGAGTTGCTCGAAGAAGAGGAAGTCTGGTAAGTTGGTTTGCATAAATACCCCTAATTTTGTCGCAGTTGAAGTAGATTTATTAATTTTTAAACGATCAATTTTTTCGATTTTGTTTTCTAGGGTTGGACAGTCGAAAGGTTGATAGTGATTTTGTTTTTCATATTATATCGTTCTTGCATGTTTGTTTTATTGTTTGAAATATACGATCTGTGCCATCACAGGATGATTTTGTGTTCCATTTTATATTTGTCTTTGTGTCATTGTTATATTTAATGGTCTGTTTTAATGGTAATGTGTGTATAATGTTGTGGAATGGGTGATGAACATTGAGTAGCATGCTCACAGTAATTGGTGTATCCTTTAAGGTTAACTTCTCAATATGATATATGATTATTGTTCACTGTGTATTGTGTATATGTCATTCATATATGTTCAGTTGATGCTTGTTTTATGGTTATGTGTCATTCAACAGTAGTAATGATTCACTATGTATGCAGGTGGTGTTGATGATGTTGTTGGTAAACCAGATTGCTAATATGGCATGTGTATAATTGGTCTTTTAGTAAAACCTGCAAGTGTGGATTGTAAGATTGGTGTGTGGTGTTGCCGATGTTGATTAGGTTGATTAAATTAGAAGTCTCGACATTATTCATTGATTGAGCAATATTTTAACAGTATGATCGGACTCCAAAAAAAATATACATCGGTCTGACCTTATTGTCATTTTATAAGGCATGTGGCATCACTCATGTGTATATCTCTACTGTCATTGTAGCATATGCAAATTGTAATATGTCAACTGGTCCTCTGAATATATGGTATGACGAATATTATTTGCAATTGTTAATATTTCATATGCTATTTTTCAAATGCGATGTTTCACGTGTCACTACTCAAGAGTATATGGCATATGTTATTGTGTCATATACAATTAGTAATATGACATATGCATATGTTAATAGGTTATGTGTCATGTCTCATTTGTAATTGGTAATATGTCATCAGCATAAATACTTTTATGTTATGTGTCATCGCACAACATGATTCATGTTTATATACATTGTGTTTACAAATTCAACTACATTTATTACATTTACCTTCTTGTGTGCATGTATTTTACTTGATTGTACAGTTAGGTTAAATTTATTAATGTGTTGTATGCTCCTGATCAGATACTCCACTCAGGACGTTGTTGGATGAGTCAGATACAGATGATCACGAGACGCTTACCAACCGTCTTAATAGGCTAAAGTCGGTGTCCAACAATGCCCATCCGGTTGGAACCAGTCGGCGTTTTGCGAGGAGAAATTCAACGTTTGTGAAGAATACTCCGGGTATGAAGTTACGCATGCCTGCGAAGCTTAATGTCAAGTCTGGTAGCTCCACGCGGTCCACCAACCAACCCATTCCACCAGTTGCTGATGCCAGACATGGTAATTTACCTAAGTTGCATACCCGATCATCTCCCTTTGGTTTGTGGACATGTATACAAAAAATGACGGTGGCTCAGAGGGAAGACATTTCAGCTATGAGTTTTGGTCACTTTCTGAAACTTGGGGTCAGCAAAATACCGAAGACAATCGGTTTCTGGCTAGTTGACCATTTTGACATTGCAAGTATGTCTATCATAATGCCGTCTGGGCACAAGCTGCATATTACGGAGGAGGATGTGCAATGCACCTTGGGGATTCCTCGTGGATCAAGAGATCTTGTTGCTAAGAAACCGAGCCGCAAATATCGTGGCCTAATCGCATGGAGGGCTCAGTATGGGACTAAGAATGGCATCATAGTCCCTCGTGTTATATATCGTAAGATGCGTGAGCAACGCGACGGAGGTGTTCTTTTCAGACAAAACTTCCTGGTTATGTTCTCTACAGTTATGATCGATTTTGGCACTAGTGTTTTCGCTAACCAAAATTATTGGCATGCTATTGAAGACCCATATGTGACTTCTGAGTTTAATTGGTGCGCCCCTATCATGGATAGCCTAGTGGTAACTAAGGGTGAATGGAGTGATCGGAGAGGAGATATCAAGAGCTGGTTCTATGGCCCTATCACCTTTCTACTGGTAATTTCTATTTATATCGTCGTTATTATTTCATATATAATTCAATGCATAAGTTGAATTTTCTTGTATATTTCCTCTTTCAGTTGATGTACCTGGACCGAGTTCATTTCTAGAGATATACTGTTGACCGCGTGTTCCCAACGTTGACCGGGTGGACCGACCACAAGATTCAAGAAAGGATCGACAAGGAGGAAGAGAATAATGCATTTGGTAAAGGTCACTTGGTTGTTAACAGGGTTGCTATACCCTCTCCTGAATCCGAAACCGTACTTGGTTTCAATGGTGGTGGGATGTACACTCCAAGGGATAGCCACGTCCTTGCAAACACCAAGGTATTTGTTGTCAGTTAATAATAGCTACATTTTTGGTGTTCCGTTACTTATGTTGTCTGTTGCTTTTCATTACCAAAGATACAGGCCGTCGTTCGGCAGATTCACTTGCTGAAGAAGAACATTGGGGCAAATATGATGGAGTTAAGCAATTTGGTTGCAACCGTATTATCTTGTTTTGGAGAGGGGGGGGGGGGGAGATGAAGAAGGAGGGCTTGCAATCCAGACTGAGGCCGAGCTAGCTAATGTCAGCCCTCTTGATGATCCTTACTGGTCTGATCCGATTGTCATGGAGGCTTGCGACCGCATATGGGACAGTTTGAAGAAGGAAGACTATGCTGGTCTATATCAAAGTATAAAAAATGTGAACAGTACTGATGGGCAAGTACAAGATGAGGACTGTGTCCATGACACATCTAATTCTGAGAATCAGGAACCTGGTAACAAAGAATCAAATGGTGCAAGTCATATTGAACACACACATTCTGATAATCAAGACCCCGACATAGAAGAAGAAAATGACGACCATTCCGCTAGACCAATTGCTGCGAATGAGTCTGGAAACCAGGCCCACCAATTGCAACTTGATGATGACGACTCGCCTTCTTTCTCGATTGGTTTGACGCAAGAAGTGCATTCTGATGTTGGGCACACTACAACACCACAACACAACAACAATGTCATAGCAGATGAGGCAACTACAGATCAAGGTAAGCCTTCTCCGTTCGTTTCTCCAATTCTTCCACGCGTTTTGGAGGGAGATTTTGCTGAAGAGGACCACTTCGATGATGAATCGGAGACTGATGATGACCAACCAATGCTCACTCGTGGTCGCGCTGGACGATCCCAAAGACTTCCCAGGGTGTTGTTGTCGCCATACGCCAAGAGACGCACCGATTTCAAGACTGATTTAAAGTTATACGAGACCAAGTTTTTCTCATTCTTGATGGCGTGCAAGAAGTCTCCATTAAAGTGAGTTGATGTTATTTTTATGCACGTATTGTATAGGATTAATTTTGTTATTAATGAAGTGTTTAACTTAGTACCTCATTTCAGCAACACGGTGTATTTGGAGGAAAACGGCCGCTTCCCAATGCTGCTGAAAGAGGCTCAAACGATGAATATTGGTCGTCATGTACATGAAAAAGTGGTTGATTGCTGGATGAGATACCTAAATGATGTTGAAAAAAAACGTGATCCAGAAGTCCCCTCCAGAATCTTCATAACAACGCACGCCACGGTTTGTTTCTCATTTGTGGTTTGTGTCATTCTTTATTAATCATTCATGTACTTGCTCTAACGTGTTTTATCTCCAGCAAGTTCTTGGACACGTTGATTCTGTGGACAGACAAGGGATAAAGGATTTCAAGGAGATCGTCATGGTTGAATTACAACGTGCAGATGTGCCATTCATGAAGGCTGATGTGGTGAGTATGCAATCATAACTTGTTACGATAAATGTACTCAATATATGTTCCCAGTATATTCATAAGATTTCCAGCTTAAGTAGCTTACAATACCAATAAATCTTTGCCCAGATAACTGTTGCTGCCAATGTTGGGGAAATATTTTTTGTTATGTGCTTCGACATTAAAAAGAAAGTTGTAGAGTTATTTGAAAGTTTTGTGATGACCAAAACTGATGCTCTCAAATATGGAGCTATGCCAGAGAACATTGTGAGTTTTATTTGCCATGGTCGCTTATTTTAGGGTCTAATAATATCTATTCGCAACTGACATCATGTATTATCAACAGCAACGTGCAGTTTCATCAATCATTGCCGATTATGACTCCAACATTGCCCGACACATCATGAAGGCCAAGATTGGGATTGTGAAGCTATCATGGTTCCGGGAAAATGCTGTGGTCGATTCCGGGTTGTTCGCAATGTGGCACGCAGAAAACTACATGGGGTTGACTCGATGGAAAGCTGAGCTTGGGAAAAACTCTGTAAGTTGCAATTCTCATGTTTTTCACTTAATTTTTGTTAGTATATTTTACATGTCTACTAATATGTTTACACTGTCTCATGGCTTAAATATTACGGTCTATGTTCTGTATGTTTTTGTCTAAAAGAAAATGATAGTCCAGTTATTATGTCGGGTGTAATATGATTATGAGTTTATTATTCTATCCATTTTATGTCGTGCGTATTCATTTGGGAGTACATGTCAGCTACATCATTCACGTTTTTTGTTGGGTTATATAGTTATTGTATGATCATCATAATATGTTTTTACATATTTATTAGACTTGCTTGTGTGTAAAACATTATTTGTTTATATTCAGGGTAAGCAGATTGTCAGGTTTCGGGTTCGGATGATTTTCAAGCTAATTGCATCTCGTCGAAACCTTGCGTGGGATGCTGTGTACGATCTGGCTGCAGAACTCCATGAGAAGAAGGGTGGGTCTCTCAAAATTGATGATCGTCGTCATTTTGATTGTTAAACTGCTAGCATATTCAGTTAGGATTATTAATATTGTCTCCATTTTGTTGCCCATACTTAGTAATGGCACTCTTCCCTGTTAGTTTTATGAACAAATTTTTTTTGTTGATACGTTTTATGTATTGGGTTCTTTTGGACTTATCATTATATGAATATGTTTGAGATGCGTATACAATATTGTTTTATTATTCTGAACAGGTTGTCGTGTTATGACAATATATGCCACTATATGAAAACATTCAGAGTTTGATATGTTGAATCCATCTTTAAGTTATAATGATATTTATTCTCATTTGTTGCACGCTGATACACTGGTCAATGGTAGAATTATCTGAAGCCCACTTCTAGTGAAATAAGTCTCAAACCAGATAATTATAAATGTCTCATCGTCACATTTTCATATTCATCGAGTTTATGTCATATTCCATCCAACAATACTGACACTGTATCATGCCATTTTTTTTGTCATCTGTATTGTGTCATGTGTATTAAGTAATATCACATTTTGAAATTATGTCCAATGTAGCACATAAATTAAGATACACAGTTTTCATCTAACATTTTACAGTAGCTGCATGTTGGTTGGAATAATACTCAAAATCATTTCAAGAACACAAATTCAAGTTCATAAAGTTACGTAACCCCGTCTCTGATGAAGGAAATATCTGTAAATCCTAATGTGCAGCTGCGATAAAGAAAACTTGTGTGTACGAAGTCAGAAAAGGAAAGAAATAAAGTCTGTGGAATCGCGCATTCTACATGTCTCATCTCCAAATTTTAATAGTCATCTACATACTGTCAGCTTCAATCTAACAATACTAGTAGTGTCTTATGTCATTTTTAGTTTTGTCATGTGTATTGTGTCATGTGTTTTAGGTAATACCTTATTTCGAATTTATGTACAATGTAGCACACAAATTAAGATACATAATATTGAACTAACAATTTACCGTAGCGACATGTTTGTTGGAATAATCCTCAAAATCATTGCAAGAACACAAATTCAAGTGCATACAGCTAGTTAATTCATTTGCAGAAATTGAGATTTAATATTGGAATATACAATATTCATAATATCTTATTATACAAATTGAATGTAACATAACATACATACTACCAAATGAATATTTGGAAAATAATAATTTTATTTCAAACCAGCATATAGGACAATCAATTCATCCGTTTATCTGTTGCACTTCTTCGTCACGCGTTTTTGATGTGCATGTTGTTTTTGTGTGGCCAATTCCCTTACAATATCCACATTTGCGCGCTGACCTTGATTGTTGTCTGTTATTGCCCTTCTCCCGCTGGCTTTGTATCCGTCTACCTGAACCTTTATTCTTACATACAGCAGGTATGTAAACAGTTACCGAGGGTGGTCTAGTAATACCTGTAAGTTGTGCCATTGTTTTCCTCTGCGGCGTGCAATGGTGATCTGACCCTTCTGTCATCGAGGATAGGTGTTTCTTCACGACTGCTAAAAACCTATCAAGATATTCAATTGAGCCATTGCATCCACTCATTATGGTATGAACTGTCGACCATATCTCAATGTGTTTTATATTTTTAAGTTGTTGGTCCGTTGTGCTCGAACCGTGTACTACACCAAACCCATAAGGCGGGTCGCGACACCATCGCTCATTAACCATGCTACATGGGAGGCGCTTCACGTTAGCTACATTTAGGACCTTGAATATGTGTTTGCATATGAGACCCTTACCTTCGAGGCGTTTGCAAGTGCATGAACAATGTTTTGTCACGTCATCCATGACAACTTCATATGTTTTTCCATCATCACCCGAAACCTTGTAGATTGTGAAACTGTCTTTCTTATCCACATCACCAACCCCACATGAGAATATTCCGTCCAGTATGTCGCGTCGTAGTTTGTTGTACAACGGCCGTGTGAATAGATTCCATACATCCAATTCTAGTTTAGAAATTGATTTCATTGCTGGCCGAGCCGCTGCAGCGTATTGTGTTACCAATTTCATGTGTCGCCTACGTTGAGCCTTCACAACACCATTAAAAACCCACATGAATTCTTGTAGGGTCAGTACCTTTCTTGCATTGAATCCAAATGTACTGTTTTGGCTTTCAGAACGGGATGTGGTTCGGAGTAGCATACACATTGGCAAGTCTCTGAAATATGCCGGAACCCATGATTGGCGTATATCAAACAAAGTTATCATAGGGTCGTTACCTTTTAAACCATACTCCTCTATTAGTGATATCCATTCTCTCTCAAATTCGGTAGTGCTTATTGTCTCCGACCATACTATTGAATTTAGACGAGCATGGAATGGACTGTTTTGGGGTACTGTGTCTCGGACCTGACGTTGTTTATTCAATTTCATTAGTGTCGTACTGATATATTAAATAAATCAATGAATATATTTGATAAATTTGATATACTTAATGTATCAGTAAATTAATTGATTTAATCATTACCTTGTCTGGCACCTTCCTCATTATGTGCCACATGCAGAATCGGTGGTTTGTTTCTGTGAATACATGTCCGATTGCTTTCCTCATTGCAGAATCCTTATCTGTTATTATGCATTTTGGTTGCTTGTTTGCCATGGCATGTAAGAACGACCTGAACACCCAAACGAAGGATGGTATGTCTTCATTCGAAATTAATGCTGCTCCGAAAGTAACACATCGGTCATGGTTGTCTACACCCGTTATTGGGCAGAAGATCATCGAGTACCTACAACACGGTCACTCAAAAAATTGGTTACTACATGTTCACAAGACGCTTATAACACATGACACTAAAACAGTATGTGCATATACATGTTCGTCCCGTATGTTGAGTCGAAGGTGATACAGTCACCGAATCTTGCGTAATTCATTTGTGATATTCCGTCTGCCCAGAAAACACGCGTAAGTCTATTTTGGTTGTCTTGATCATAGGCGTAAAAGAAGTCAGGATCACTTTCTTGTTCCTTCATGAACTCGTTAATCACTATCTGGACATCGATGTCTGCTATGTAGACTTTCAGATCTCGTTGGCAATTCAAAAAATCAGTCACTGTTGCCCCCAACATGATCTGTACCACCTACTATTGCGCTGCAAAGATTGTATGCAGCTGTTGCTCCTATGTTTACTTTCCGGCAATCCATAATGAATTGACGTTGTGTGTCATTTAATTCTCTATTGCCTCGCAGGTCCTGGAAGTGTTCTGGTCCGTAAAATGGGTGGTTGTCCACCTCATTAAACTTCACGATGATGTAACCACCTGTTGTAGTCGATTTAAAAGAAACCATAGCTCTACACCCCGTTCTTGTTGTCACACAACACTTCCTACTATATTGCTCGAATTCCTCATCCTCCTCATCATGTTTTGGTGTGTATTCCCCCTCTCTCGAACACGTGACATATTTTAATGTGATCCTTAATCTGCTTTTTTTTTGTGTGCCGCGCCGCGTCATGAACCCACAGTATTGTCCATACTTTTTGTAGAAATCAATTCCTGTTCTAAGATCTGGGAATGTCATCCCTATTGCTGGTTTCAATTCGTCCGGGCAACTCGGTATGAAATCTCCATTCACATCTATAATCCAACCATTCCCATGTGCTGTGTTTTTAATTAAGTTAGTTAGATCAGAATCAAGTTGATATTGTAGTATATGTCACTGAAAATCATTGGAGATGTGTAATAATACCAATATTCATCGAATCTGGATCGACGCCACATCTGATTCTTTCATCATCATCATTACGCGATAGACCTGTTCAGATGCAATATTAATTCGTCAGTATTGTTATACATAGTAAACATGTGCATGAACAGAGTATATGAAATTCATATATAGATTCGAATATCTTCAACAAGAACATATTTTTTCCAGAAGTTACCTAATGGAATTGGTTGCCCAATCCCTCCTTTGTTATTTGCTGTCGGTGACAGCACCGGATTTTATTCATCGGAAGCGTTTCATATCATTAGCATAGCATATTTGCAAAACAATCATTTATAAAGGTTTACATACCGTTATCGTCGTCCGGGAAAGCGTTCAAATCAATCATCATATTAGATCCACCACCTACATAATTAGTTTATATGATTAGTAGAACGTAGTGTGTGATTACATGAATCATTTTTCGAAATTATTTCACCTTCAGGTATCGATATTGAGCTCTGTACTGCCATGGCTGCCGACTGTCGATTCATTTTTTCAAATCAATTGCATATTCAAATCTCATTTAAAGATTTTGAACTCCATCGTCTCCGTGATTTATGGATCGGTTTAGGTGAATATATTCATGTTTCCTGATTTACCCTTGTTGACTACATTATGCGGCAGTTACTCATACCCATTTTACTTTCATCCGATTCATGGTCATACATAAATCTACGGCTGAAATTCGTTCTAAAGTTTGCAGTGGATAAATGGTTTGTACCAGAACTCTTCCCTAAAGTTAATCAAGAAAAGAAGTTGATGTGAGCAGCCCTGACGTCCATGACACTCATTTTCTGGTCTTGGCCAGAGTTCGAGTCTTGCTACTCTATGTGGGAAGGTTTCACCGTACGAGTTGTGAATAATATAGGATGAAAGTCTATAATACCAACAGCTTCTTCGTAAATTTAAATAACATAATAACGAGAATATCCAGAATTCAAAAATCAACGGCTATTTTTTCCGTCATAATAGTTTTGATTCTCCGGAGAATTATTGACGAGAGATGACGTGGGCCCCACCGGAGGGAATATTCACCGTGTCTGGTAAAAAAGGAACGCTGACTAGGATTCCATCTAGACGAATCAGGGCTGAACGCATGTCCATGTCACGCGCTTACGTGGAAGGGAGTGTTTGCCATGTCAGCGAGGTGTAGAGTTAGAGGACCTTGTGTGGAGCATATTCTTATTCCGGGCGGGAGTGGGGATAGGTTGTATCTGGCGTTACTTTGCGCCTTTTGGAACCAAACAGCCACCCCACCCCACCCCAACCCAACCCAACCCAACCCATTTTATGGCAACATTTTTGTGTCACCGCATCAACCGGCCCCACCACCTATGATATGAGTTATGTGCTTCTTTTTATTTATCGTAATCAACACTTTTATTAAAATATTTATGTTTTCATGTTTCATATATTATTTTATTTTGTAACATATTTCATATTTTGATGGTACATATATTATTATTTTATTTAATAAAAAAACTTAAACCGATTAATTTGCAAATGTATTTATCCACTTGAATTGCACATAAAGTTATTTAAAATTCCACCTACAATATTTGAATCATAGATCATACACAAATTAATTTTAAAGCCAACCTTATCATTGTCAGTGTATGAATCTGGAACTAGTTCCCATCACACATGCATGCTCTAAAAATTTGTGCAATATATATTATGATTGTGAATTGAAAATGTATACCAAGGAACATATATATATATATATATATATATATATATATATATTCCTTACGAATTACAAAATTGACCATTACGAAAGTGATTGACTGAGCACTACTAAAATAATCATTTAACTAAAATATTCCTTATCAAGCTAGGATAAAAAAAATATATTATTTTTTTTGTGAAAAAATATTCCTAAATAATACCTACGCACAGCGTATAATTTAATATCAGAAATCGAGAGTAGAATAAATTAATTAAAAAAAATACAAGAAAAATGGTTCTCGGTGTCGACTCGCCGCAGCCTCTGTTCCTGGTAACATTATTTTCCGTAAAGATGGAGGGTTTTGATAATAATACCTGTTTGTTCAGCAGAAGTGTCACGGTGTCGATGAAGATTCTTAATGGTAGGGAGAGAGATGTGTGACCCGCGGGTGAGGTTAGGAACAGTGTTACGCAGCAAGAACGCGGAGAGGGAATGGATCATATGTGAATGTTCTGTGGGGTGGCTTTTTGAATTATTGCCAAAAAGGAAGTGATTGATCGGAAAGGAATAGAATTAGAATTTTGATATGGATGTGCATTATATCGAATTTGTTCCCCTATGAATATCATTTCATTTTCCTTTATTTATTCACTCTATACTCGTGTCAAAATATATAATTTCTCTTACTGTATGTCTTGTGTCTTTGTTTGGCGGTATTCAATTTGTTATCTGTATATGAAGTTGTAATAATGGATCTAGAACTAGAACTGAACTAAAGCGAATAGAATAGAACCTGAACCATTACATAAGCGATTGGTGTGGTCCTATACATGGTTATGTGATTTGGTCTCAGTTTTATTTGTTAGAGTCGGTTGATACTCAAGTTTTGTTAATTATTTGATTTGTGATTCGAATTAGAAGATTTTGATCTAGATTTTTGAATAAAAATTTAAAATCGTAGTATTAAGAATTCTAACGAAAGTCAAACGTTAAGACTTAAATTATAAAGTTTGAAATTAAAATGCTAATAAAAAATAAGTAACATATATTCCTCGTCTCGAGCTTTCATTTTTTTGGTTCACGTGCTCCATTTTCATGGTTCATATAAAATTGAACTGAAGTTCAGCACTCAGCAGTAGCATGCATGGATCAAAGAATTAGTTCGCTTTTGAAGTGTGTACCCGACAAATCTGTATTTTATGAATCTGAAATGAACCTAAATTAGATGGTTCTTTCAATTTTAGAACTAGAACCGAAACCGTTATCTACGGTTCCTGATCAGTTCCAATCCCAATTTTGTCTCCAATTCCTGGTCTAAAATGCATACCTCTAATATGAATTATGGGTTTTGGTCTAAATTACAATGATAGAGATAAGTGTAAAGGTATAATCGAACGAGCTATCAACAATTCACCATAACTTGATTTATTACATATTTATGTCACGCTTGTTCTCATAGAGTTCAAGCCAAATTCGATTACAAAGTTGAGCTCGTTCACTAGACGAGCTGAACTTAATAAACTCAAAAATTGAGACATGATAGATTCACAAATCGACTCGTTTGATATTAGTTAAAGATGATTTTCAGTTAATATAACTCCAATAAGTTTTTCGATCTTTAACAAATATATATAGTGAAATCCAAACCTATCAATCCAAATTCGAGATTTTCTTAAGTCAGACTCAAACTTAACTATATTATTTAAACTCAAACCAAACATATTTTTCTAGAGAGCTGAGCCTCAACATATATATGTTTGATCAGGGCCGTTATGTCCCTGAATGATTGAAAGTCTAAATCTCATGCATAAATTAAAACTAGGTTCAACTGCATACTTAAATACATGAAGCCATCCCTAATTTACTTGAGACTTTCAGATCTATATATACATGAGCAGGATCAGGTAAGAACTAAACCGTTTTATGAGAACGTGAGTACTGAGTTTGTCCATTGAAAATAACTGACACTATCAGTTTTTGCAACTGTAACGGCGCACAAAAGGTATGTGCGCCGTTAGAACCGACATTTGTAACGGCGCACGCATAAAGTGCGCCGTTACAAATGTTTGTAACGGCGCACGGTACCTGTGCGCCGTTACAAATGTCTGTAACGGCGAACGTTAAGCGTGCGCCGTTAATGTCACACCTTTGTAACGGCGCACACCGTTATGTGCGCCGTTACAAATTGTGTTGACCGTTGACCACTTTTGTTGCCGTTATGGAAAACGGTTGGAAATTGAGCCGTTGTTGTTACCGTTAGTTTGTAACGGCGCACCTTGGTATGTGCGCCGTTACTAGAAGTTTGTAACGGCGCACCTTGGTATGTGCGCCGTTACAAATATGTATTATAAATCTTGGCAGAACCTCCCTTTCTTTTCCTACAACATATCTCACACCTACTTTTCTCCCGACAAGGGTAATTTCGTAATTTCGAAAATTTATAAATTTTCCCGAGCACCCTCAGACAAATCTCCCGAGAAGGTATGTACAAATTTTTAAATAATGCACTACATATAACTGCAAATTTGTATATGATTTCATCGATCCAAGTTTAGATTTTGTATGATTTTGCTTGTATGAATAATTTGCATGTTAAATTTATTAAATTAGTTTTGGAACTGATGAAATAAATTACTCGATTCCATGAATTGCATGATAACATTAGGGTCAATTCTCCCGATTCCATTAATTGCATGATAACATTAGGGTCAATTCTCCCGATTCCATTAATTGCATGATAACATTAGGGTAAATTCTCCCGTAATTGTTTGACATTTAGAACCAAATTAGGGGTATTTTGGTCATTTATGACCTAATTAGGGGTAATAAGGTTATAAATGACCAAACAAGGGTAATTAGGTAATTTATGTGAATTAGAAGGTACGTACATATTTTGAAATAATGCAATATTATGTAAATGAATTGTTAACCGAATTTATATATATTACATATATAGAATGGATCGGAGATGGATGGGATCCGTAAAAATGAGTGAGGAATGGATGAAAGGATTAAGCATTTTTGTAAAATTTGCGAGAAAAAACGCTCCAAGAGATGGTGTGGGACGTTTCAAGTGTCCATGCACGAGGTGTTGTAATTCTGCTTGGCACGATATGGAGACTATTTGCGATCATATATTGAGGAAAGATTTCCTTAGATCGTATAATGTGTGGTTCCATCATGGCGAAGCCGAAGGAGCTAGCTCGAGCCGGAATTGGGATATCAGTTTGAGGGAAACATCGGCGAATCAGCCTTGTTCGACGTTGGACAACAATCCAGTATACGTTGATCCTGTGCATCAGCTCGTGGATGATGTAGACCCGACTAGAGATGTAAGGATTGACGAGGACGAGGACGAGAACGAACAACAGAACATTGGAATAATAACCGAAGTAGAGGAGGGAGTCGCTAAGGCAACCATGACAGCATACAACCGGTTGGTGACGGACTCGCAAAAGCCGTTGTACGAAAATAGTAAGGATACTTCATTAGCAGTAATGTTAAGGATGTTGTCCATCAAGCAGAGCACCGGGATGTCTGACGAAGCTTTTACCAAGGTTGCCAAAGATTATTGTTCTACGTTACCCCAACCTAATACGTATCCATCTAGCTATGCAGCGGCGAAGCAGAAAATGAAGGCAATCCAACTGCCACACGTGAAATATGATGCATGTCTGTACGGATGCACATTGTACTACAGAACACAATCGCAACTCCAGACATGTGGCGTTTGTGGAGAGGCACGATACGCGAAGGTGGGAAAAAAATTAGTTCCGAAAAAGACGTTGTGGTACTTCCCATTGACTCCTCGACTTCAACGTTTATATCTTGCCCCAGAGACGGCTGAGTGGATGCGATGGCACGGGGAGCGGGAGAATGAGGACGAAGAAATATTAGTACATCCATCGGACAGTGCGGATTGGATTCATTTTGACGCTAAATACCTAGTATTTTCTGGAGAAATACGGAACGTGCGGCTGGCGCTGTCAACCGACAGGTTCTCTCCGTACGGGCCTACTGCGCCGAGTTACAGTTTGTGGCCTGTAGTCGCTATCCCGTTGAATTTTCCGCCCTCGATGGCTATGAGAAAGGAGTATAACATCCTCACCATGTTGATATCTTGTCCAAAATCACCGGGGAAAAGCTTAAATAACTTCATGCGTCCGCTGATTGATGAGTTGAACCATCTGTAAGAGCACGGAGTTGTCACGTGGGATGGTTCTAAGAAAGAGGCTTTCATCATGCGGGCTGCTGTGATGTGGACAATAAGTGACTTCCCGGGCTTGGGAATGTTGGGAGGCATCCAGACTAAAGGATATAAGGCATGTCCTTTATGCTTGGACGAGATCGATTCTGAACACAGTAACTCAAGAATCTCTTACCAAGGTGCTCGTAGGTTCTTACCACCGAAACATCCGCTGCGATTTCAGCCGCAGGCCTTTAACGGGAAGACAGAGACATGGAGAAGGCCTACCCGGCATTCAGGGGCTGCTGTACTCAGTGCGATTCTACGTCATCAATACCCACCACCTAGTCTGCATCCGAAGTTCAGTAAACGAAAAGGGGGTGGTGTTCGTATATGTTGGTCTCATAAAAGCATTTTCTGGGAGCTGCCTTATTGGAAAACTCATAAAGTCAGACATGCGTTGGATTTGATGCATATAGAGAAGAACGTATGCGACAACGTCATAGGTACAGTTCTTGGAATTGCAGGGAAGACTAAGGATGACGTGAAAGCTAGGAGAACTTACGAGGAACAGGGTGTCCGGCAAGACCAATGGGTGCAAGACAGGGAGCTCCCAGATGCACCTTATGGCGTGGCGGGTCGTGATCGGAAGGAAGTACTGGAGCATATAAAAGCTGTTAAGTTTCCCTCTGGATATGCGGGAAGTCTAAAGAGTAAGGTGAATCCCGATGAGAAAAAGTTCCTCGGATTGAAGACCCACGATTGTCACGTGTTGATGCAACGTATCTTCCCCCTTGTCATTCGGAAGTACGTTCCGCCTTATGTGGCAGAAGCATTAACAGAGCTGGGCAAGGCCTTTCAAATGTTTTGCACGAGGGAACCGAGGAAAAAAGCCCTGAAAAAGTTAGGGGAAGATATAGTGGTTCTAGTCTGTAAGTTGGAAACTATTTTCCCTCCTTCATTCTGTACAATTATGGTTCACCTTCTACTACACCTCCCGGATCAAGTTTTGCGAACCAGTCCAGTTCATTTCACATGGATGTTTCCAATTGAACGGTATGATCCTTGAATTCGAAATATCATTCAGAATTACCACTGAACTGTATAATCGAATATGACATTAACCTTCATAGTTCGATTGTAGGCAACTTGGCGTGTACAAGAAAAGTGTGCGAAACCCGCGATATCCAGAAGGTTGTATAGCCCAACAGTATTTGATGCACGAGTCTGTCACCTTCACTCAGATGTACCTTAACCGCGCCACTTCAGCCAGTGAAAGTTTTGTTAGTCCAGCTCTAGGTTTCAACTTATCAGTTGTTTCCCCACATGTACAAGTTAAGAGCGTGGTGCGAAACGACAAATTGAGCACCTCCGAGATGTTCTGGGCGAATTGGACAGTGATTGAGAATTGTGCCGAAGCAGATACATTCGTAGAATCACATCGTGCAGGGTTCCAACGAATACACCCACGAAAATTTCTTCAGGATCGAGTCATGTCATTTGTCTTCGAGTGGCGCGGAATTGTACGAAATAGACATCAGTTAACTTGAATTACCATTTACAAATTTTAGGGATAACTCATTTAAATTCCGTGTGCTGATGAGTGCTCCAGGGTGGCAACGAGAGTTGGTACTACTATCCAGAGGTCCTCGTTCGTCTGCCATTTATTCGCAGTGTACTGTTAACGGCGTCAAATTTTTATGCTTGAGAATCGACCAGGGCCGGAGAAATCAAAATTCAGGGGTCATGATTGAAGCAAACGACATATGTTACTACGGTGTTCTTATGGATGTATGTATCCTTACCTACTCGGAAGGCATGCTAGTCGTTCTATTCAAGTGTCGGTGGTACGACGAAGGAACAGTTAGAAAGGACGCAAATGGATTCATTTCGGTCAACACGTCCACAGATCGTCACAAACAAAACCCATTTTGCCTTGCTTTAATGGCAAAACAGGTATACTATATCGACGACCCTAAATCTGGACCGTGGAAGGTTGTCAACGTCGTGTCGCATAGGGGTCACTACAAACCGAGCAGTTTAGCCCGTGCCGGTGACGACGACGACCTGGAGTTTGAAGTCGATGAACCTTACCAAGAAGATCGAATTGACATCGTCACATCGGGTGGTATCACTATCGACCTAACAAACTTAATCCGGTGTCCACCGCCAGCACCTCCAGCTGATAACGATGAAGAAGACGAAGAAACCGAGCACGACGACGAAGAAACCGATGACAGCGATTTGGAAGGGCATGAAGATTATGATTCCGCCGACTCTGATACTTAATATGTATATGTATGTTTGATTGGTTATGAATAAATAGTTTTTTTAATCTATCATCTATAAAAAGTAATTTGGTCAATTCCGGCCGAATTAGGGGTAATTCGGTCAATTTCACCTTGAAAGGGTAATTCGGTCAATTCCGGCCGAATTAGGGGTAATTTGGTCATTTCGACCAAAAAAAGAGTAATTGGGTCAACTCCGGCCGAATTAGGGGTAATTCGGGGAATTTCACCTTCAAAGGGTAATTCGGTCAATTCGGACTACATTAGGGGTAATTCGGTGAATTCGACCTTTAAAAGGGTAATTCGGTCAACTCCGACCGAATTACCCCTAATTCGGTCAATTTGACCTTAAAAAGGTAATTCGGTCAATTCCGGCCTAATTAGGGGTAATTCGGTCAATTTGACATTCAACTAATTTTTTTCCTAAGTGTGGGTTGAAATCGGGTTTTCGAGCCCGATCGAGATTCATACGTTGAACATAGTCAAATGAAATTATGAAACATGAACTAACAAGTCATTGCGCTCAAATTGGTACGGTCGGATTAACTTTTGGATCGACATAAATATAATAATATTATTTTTGGACGTTTGTAACGGCGCACATAGTCCACGTGCGCCGTTACAAAAAGTTTGTAACGGCGCACGTGTACTATGTGCGCCGTTACAACAAGTCAAATAGGCCAGTCAACTCTGTTGACTTCCCATTGACCGGTTAGATCTAGGTTCATACATTATCGAAATTGAATGAAATTTTGGCATATGAAGTACACATTCATTGCGCTCCTATCCGTACGGTTGGATTAAAACTTTATTTTCAACACATTCCACTTTCGTTGAAAGCGTGAGTTTAGGGTTAAGGAAGGTAAAACTCACAAAAACCCTAAACTCATTGATGATCAAACGTTCGGTAGATTAATATATTTTATGTTCAATCAAAACCGTTCGATAAGTTGGAAATTACATATACGTGGTATAGTACAAATTTGAAGAAAATCAAACCACGGGAAGACCGCTTATCAATCACGATCGATTTTAGGTTAAATTTAGTAAATTTAGGGTTTAGGGTTTGTAACGGTGCACAGACCTATGTGCGCCGTTACAAAATTGGCGCGCCGCGAAAAATCAAATTTCGCGAAAATTCAAATTTCGCGAAAATTTAAACTTCCCGCGGTTATTTTGGTTGTAACGGCGCACGGTTATGTGCGCCGTTACTATTTTCGCTTGTAACGGCGCACATGGATAGGTGCGCCGTTACAAATATGTTGACCGTTGCAAAAGTTGACCGTTGGGTTCAGGCAACGGTCAGAAACGGCTCGTTTTCTGACCGTTACGGTTTGTAACGGCGCACCTTATTATGTGCACCGTTACAAATTCTGAGATAAATATTGGCAGAACCCTTCTCTTCCTCCTCCTCTCGGTTTCTTCTTCCTAAACTCTCTGCTCTGCTCTGCTCCGATCTGCCGCCGCCGCCGTTGCCGTCCTGCCGTCGCCGGTCTTCCCGTCAAAGAGGTAAGTCCCTAATTTAATATGAAAAAAAATATGAAAATTGAAAATTGCATGAATGTTAGTATAATTTTTAATTTATGTTAGTATAATTTAATTTAATATGAATGTTAGTATAATTTAATTTAATATGAATGTTAGTATAATTTTTTAATTTAATATGAAAATTGCATGTTTGGATATGTTAATATGAATATGTTTGGAATTAATAAGAAAATTGTATGTTAATATGAATATGTTAGTATGAATATGAATATGTTTGGAATTAATAAAAAAATTGTATGTTAATATGAATATGTTAGTATGAATATGAATATGTTTGGAATTAATAAAAAAATTGCCCCTAAGGGCAATTTCGGAATTTGTCAAAAATTTCCCCTTAGCTAGGGGCAATTTTGGAATTTTGGAAAAAATTACCCCTAAGGGGCAATTTCGGCATTATGAAAAAATTATGAAATTACCCCTAAGGGGCATTTTGGGAATTATGAAAAAATTGCCCCTAAGGGGCAATTTTGGAATTTTGAAAAAAATTATCCCCTTAGGGGCAATTTTGGAAAACTCACAAAAATTTAGCCCCTAAGGGCAATTTTGGAATTTTGGAAAAAATTGCCCCTAAGGGGCAATTTCGGCATTATGAAAAAATTTATGACTTAGCAAAAATTTTGGAATTATGAAAAAATTGCCCGCAATTTTGGAATTATTAAAAAAATTGTCCCTTTAGGGGCAATTTGGGAATTATAAGAAAAAATTGCCCCTTAGGGGCAATTTGGGAATTATGAAAAAATTGCCCCTAAGGGGCAATTTTGGAAAACTCACAAAAATTTAGCCCCTAAGGGTAATTCGGGCATTTTCGGCCGAATTTCTCTATTCTTTCGGTCAAATTGACCTTAAAAGTCTTATTCGGTCAATTACATATAATGGAGCCTAGACGTAAGGCACCTAAGGCCAGGGCACCTAGGCGAGCCACCATGGACATTCCTTTTTTCCAGGCTTCGCAGGCGCCGGAGGTACATGATGAGATGTACACTCCGTCACCGCCGCAGCCGACTCAGCCCACTCAGCCGACTTATCCGGGCTGGGAGTTCCAGGTCCCGGATCCTCGGAGTTTCCAAGAGATGCTCGGAGACGTCGCAGGACCCTCCGAAGAGGACTTTGTGCCGGATGAGTCTGAACTGCCGCTGAACGAGTGGAGGCTCCTTCCTCTCGAGTACAGAGAGATTCCGAGGTACGAGCTGTACTTCGACTATAAGGTGGAAGTCGACTGCCTCAGGACGAAGAGCTGGGAAGCCAGAGCAAAGAAGGACCAAAAGATCGACATCAACATCGCCGACGATGAGAGAGTAGTTTAGGCGAACGGAGGTCTGTTGCTCTTGACGTGGGAAAACGGCCGACCACGTGTCGCAGGAGGAATCCTTTCGGCCGATAGGGTGAAGACGATTATAGGGAAATTCGCTCGGGAACGCGATGCTTCCTACCAGACGTTTGGAGATTTGCCGCCGTCTGAGTTCCAGGCGTTTTGGAGGAGTTTCGGGGTAATTTCAACGTTTACTCTAATTTTTTTTCCAAATGTTCGTATTAAAAATATTCACGTCATATTTGTGAATTTCAGCGTTTGTTTGAAGTGACCGATTCGGTTGAGCTACGGGGTTGGATTCGTGAGACGGCCATAAGCGCTTATAAGGAGCGAAAATCCAACATGAAGCGGTTATACAAGCTGTACGTCGACCTGACTAGATTGGACCAGAATGGGATTTCCAAGAGTCTGAAAGGGAAGAAGTCCCAGTGGCGGTGGCTCGTTGAACATTTCGATGCCAACGAGGTATATTACTAATTTTTACTTTACTTTAATTTTTTCTTGAATTTTTACTATTTATCATGTGAATTTACTTTGACTTTTTTTCCAGGAAAATGTTGGTACTCAAATGAGTGCCATTCGGAGGAGCGACAACAAGTTAAACCACCACACTGGCAAAGTCCCATTTTGAGCGCTTTGGGAGAGGATGTCGGCGGCCGGGGAAGTGGAGGTCTCCAAAAAGTTGGAGGCCTTACTGAAGGCTCACAAGGCCTTACCTAGGCCTGGTGATGGTCCACAGGAGGGGGAGGAGGAACTCAACCCGAAGCTTGTAAGTTTCGTTATTTTATTTTATTTTAATATTTTCATTTATTATATTAATCAAATTTTCATTTATTAGGGATTGGAAGAATGACGAGGCGAACTACAACGAGGATGGAACGTTGAACAAGATGACCGACGTTGAAGAGGATGAGGTCATGCGACAAGCTGCCGAGTATGTTCGCCAGATCGAGCTTGCCAGAGGAGTTACTATAGAACCCTCCAGAGGACGACGCATTCGGGGTTGCGGGAGTGCTTACGAGGCACCGCCGAGACAGAGAAGACGTTCGACCTCCTATGATGGTAGTCAAACGGAGATTGCGGAGCTCCGGATTGAACTCACGAAACTTCGCGCTGAACGTCAGGCTGAACGTGAGCAAGCCGCCGCCGAAAAACAGCATGCCGAGCAGATATTCCAGTACTTCCAACAACAGCTGCTGTTACTCAACCCTAATCTCGCCCCTCCACCTCCAAATAGTTCTAGAGATCCTGGAGGTCCGTCCTCATAGATTTTTTGTAATTTAAATATGTTATTCAACAATTTAAATTTTAATATAATTTTATTTTCAATTTCAATATTCATTTCTAAATAAAAAAAATAAATTTTAAAAAAAAGAATAAATATAAAATTTATTTTATATTTATTATTTTTTTAAAAATTTATTTTTTTTATTATTCTGCATTATTTGTAACGGCGCACAAAACGCGTGCGCCGTTACAAATTTGACGGCATTTATAACGGCGCATCGGGTTTGTGCGCCGTTACAATTATTGACGGCGCACGCCGTCTGTGCGCTGTCACCGTTTGTAACGGCGCACACACGCAGTGCGCCGTTACTCATTGTAACGGCGCCCTCCGTCAGTGCGCTGTTACAAACGGTGACGGCACCGTCAACCTCATCAACGGTGACGGTAGCATTTGTAACGGCACACTGACGATGTGCGCCGTCAACGTTAGTAACAGCGCACGTCTTTTGTGCGCCGTTACAGGCTGTAACGGCGACACTGTAACGGCGCACGCTAACGACGCCGTTACAGACGTTTTTGTGCGCCGTTACAAACTGTAACGGCGCACAAATCCTCTGTAACGGCGCTGTTAGCGTGCGCCGTTACAAATAAGAAAACTGATAGTGTGAATGTTCATCGAAAATAAGTGAATATCCAATAAAAATTGTGATATTTAATGAAGGTGAATGTCCAGCGGAAATAAATGAATGTCCAACGGAAACACTTTATTCATTCAAAATAAATGAATGTCTAACGAAAATAAGAGAATGTCCAGTGGTTCTCATGTTCTCACAACATATTTAGTTCTCAGCCGAACTCTTCCCTATATATATAACTGTTTTATTTCTCGGGATCAACTTGTTTGATTGTCCCTTGGGGACTTACTGGCACAGGCTCATATGCCACAACTTGCAACACCTGAAGTGTGTGCTGACCTGTGAGTTCCACGTCAGCTCCAGCGTGGCAATCCATGTGATGTAGAGATGGGGAAAAAGAAGAAGAAGAAGAAACAATAGTCAAAATTGGCAAATAACATCATCCCCAGTTGGCAGCTATAGAATTGAAGTGAATATATCATTATTTTGTTTTCGAGCAATAATGAGTGAGAATGGAGCAGGATATGGGAAATTGGGAATCATCTAAAGAGGGGCAAAAGTGGAATAAATGAACTGTTAATACTATGCATGCACTTACTTTGGCATATACATTACATACACAAATATGAGATAGAGAGAAAAGAATTAGTGTTTTAATTTGTTATCTAAATGTCTCACAAACATTTCTACTTTTAGAATCCATAAAGACACAAAAATATGGCCCCACACACAGAGCACTTGTTCTCACTATATATTGCCCCCAAACCTCAACAACAAAACTCACCAACTCACTCTCATTCTCTGCAATCACCTGATCTCAAGCTATATATCAACCTCTGTTGCTGTTGTGTTTCCTTAAGGTCAGCCACTCTCTGTATTTTGGTTCTGTTTGTTTATTCGCTCAACGTGCGGCACTTAGACTTGATACGCATCACATGTGGAGCTGGAATGAAGATTATTTTTCTTGTTTTGTTGCAGAGAGAGAGAGAGAAGTGTGCTATGAGCTGGACGGGAGGAGACTGGATGTGCGGGGCGTGCGAGCACCAGAACTTCAAGAAGAGGGAAGCGTGCCAGCGGTGCGGGTACCCCAAGTACGGCGGGCCTGCTGACGTGTCGGCCTACCTGTGCGGGAACCGGACGGAGGTGATGGCCGGAGATTGGTACTGCGCCGCCATGAACTGCGGGGCCCACAACTACGCCAGCCGGTCCAACTGCTACCGGTGCGGAACCATGAAATGTGATTACGTCATGATGGCCGCCGCCGGTTACGCCTCCGACGGCACTCCGCCCGGCTGGAAGTCCGGTGACTGGATCTGCAATAGGTAAATATTTATATCTCATCCCATCACAAAAAAAATATTGACGTATCATATCATCACCTCATAAATATACCAGTTCTAGAAACTCGTCACATAATTTGTTTTAATTCGATATATGCACGCGAAATAAGTAATGAATGTGGATGCAGGTATGGATGTGGAGTGCATAATTATGCTAGCAGGGCAGAGTGCTATAGATGCAGAACACCAAAGGAATATGGTAAGAGCTCGAGTTATATTTTGTTAATGACAAATTATATCAAAATTTAGGCTCAACTATATTGTATATAAGAGTTTGAGTTATTATTATTATATAATGGCATGTGTAGGGATTGAAATCATTAATCTCATGTATAAAAGCTCACAAACCAAACAAATATACATTAAAATACATTATAGTTTCTTGGGTTTTCAGAACTAATTGCATTTTGTTTTTACAATTTTTCAGGATGTCAAGTTTAAGGAGCAAGAAATAGACTAATTATATCACGTGATGATTCTCTTTGCATCAGATCCTCCACACAAGAATTATCCAACTTTTTTCTTCTTTTTTTTGGTGTTTCCTTTTTAGAGGATAAATAAGCTTTTAGATTGATCCATGCATGGTCGAAGGCCTTTTTTTGACAATCACAGCCATATATAGCACTTGCTATGGAGAGAGTGGACTTGTATCAATTGGTGCTAGCTTTTGTTCAAATCCTCTCTTGTTAATTAATATAGATTATACCTACATTTTTCAATTGATCTATATTATTGTATCAACTTTTGCATGCAAGTGTGAGACTAGTTGTTTACTCATGAGTTAAGGGGAGGGAACATCTGTCTATCTATAACTAAAGAGTTATTTTCAAGGGTGGTCGAAGAACTTGTTAGGTCTTGGACCAATATTGGAGACCATGCATTGCAATGTTTTGATCATAGAATGTGTTGTCCCACCACATTCCATCACCACCTAATGAATATGTAATTACATGGGTGGATGCATTCCAGTGCGAACTCGGATAGAAATACAGACCGGCCAAACTTGTGAGCTGCTCATCTAGCGGGGTTATGTTAGCACCCGACACGTGGCAGTGACTTTCCACCACATTCATTTCGTATTTCTGTCGTGTCTAATCTATTTATACCATCTCACACTTTAGCCCTACCATATGTATACTGTGTTTCCATCGAGCATGTACTCATGTGTGCACCGACCTTGGGAAAATATATAATGAGGTCCACAACTGATACAAGGGTCCCCGACTGTAACGAGGAAGGAATCGAGTCATCAAGGGTTTGTCCTAATTATGACAGTCTATCGGCTGTTATAATCAGCCTGGACCCTTACTGCCCCGGTTTCAACTACTGTTACGAGGTCCCCGACCGTAAGTAACAAGATGGTCGGGTTCTATACTATACCGTATAAGTGAATCTTGTTAGGGGAGAGGTGTAACGAGGGAGTTGGGTTTCATATTATACACTACAATTTTGTTATCTCCATATGTGAGTTCAAAGTCTCACATCGGAAGATTATTGAGTATAAGGAGGGTTTATACACACATTGGATCCTAGACCTACTGGGCTAGTCTTTTGGGTCAAATGTGGGCTCTAATGTGTGTGTGAACTTTCCTTGGGTGCTCCTCCTAGGTAAGACCCAGATCTCCCCAACAACTCTTACTTTGGGAGGTATAATTAACGAGTGGGTCGGTAATCATACTATATTAAGTGAACACCGTACTTCTATACCATTTCACACTCAAAGTCTACTAGTTTAGACGGTTCTTATTCTACCCTAATTCGTACGTGATTTCTCCTCATCATGAGATATATTTGTTAATTAATAAATATATCGAGACATATATTTGTTAGTTTGCAATTTAAAATACATTAGGTTTAACATAATATCAAACCTCTGTTCGTCGGTAACATACACTTTCGCTCGCGGATGCTCAAATGTTCTTTTGAGTCTCACATTTAATACATATGGATTCTCTCGATACAATTTTTATGTCTAGGATATAAGTTTAACGGTTGGATCGATATGCCTTGAATTGAATTATAATACACTGAGATTAGGCAGTGCAGTCGCCTGGTTGGGGTCTAGGGCGTAGAAAGCCCCCGACCCAACAATATGCGATAGTTTTCAAATGATTTGTCACGACAAATTATTCAACAGAGTCAGCGCATCAGATAGCCGTGTTTGTTGAATATCTCGTCACGGCAAATTGTTCAACAAATATAGAGGTTACATTATGACGAGAATAAACTATAATTTCATGCTTCTCGATTTTTCGTTTTATTCTCAAATTATGTTTCATTTTTCCTTATAATAGTACACTAATGTAGCATAATATTAAAAACAATTCGGTGCGTTGGGGGGAATTTGGGAATTTACCAAGAAAGGTTATTCTATAAAAAAGTTTATATACAAACTAGATATCACTTTTAACCTAAAATACTAGACCGTTGGGTCTTGAATATATAGTGTGTATATAAATTCTCTTTTTACCTCACTATCTTATAATGTAATATTTTGACTGAAGTGTGAAAATCCAACATAGTGTATATTGTATCTCTCCAATACTATATATTATCTCCTCTATTTGTGGATACAGTGGACATATTGTATGCATGTCACATAAATTTTTATTCTTACATATTTATTTATTATTTACTTCTATCGATTCATCAAACCATCATGTTTGAGTTTAGATGATCATATTGTAATATTATTACAGCACATACAAGAAAGATTCAAGAATCTAGGAAATGCATCATGATTAGAGTTGTCAACTGAAAAAAGGTGTGGGAATTGAAGAGAGAGGGCAATAACTTAAGAACCCTTTTAATTAGTTTGAAGTATCAAATCCGATCGAAATCATTAGAAAAAAACAATAATAATGCAGATGAGAATTAGATACGAGTAGTATAGTTATTGCTTGGTTTTTGCGAGCATATATGCAATATCAAGATTAAAGCAAGTCAAATCCAACTTTGCCTCTTGCTTTTGTCTTCCATATACTAATATATATATATATATGTGTGTGTGTGTTGATTAATTATTAGCAATGCTTTGGCTCTTGGTGAAAGGTGTCAACAACTGTTGGAATTAACTCATCCATGTGTGCCAATATAAATTATTAAAATGTCGACTTTCGCATGAAGAATGCGATTATCAATGTCACTCCATGCCGCTACCATATATATGACCATGGACAGCATGGAACAACACTTTGATTTGACATGATATTGATTATGATTTGCACGATATATAAGTTATTTAAGGATGTATAAATATTTTAATGTAAGTTAATATATTTCATTATGAACACATTTTTTCAAGTATTTTAATTGATCTTATGATTATTATCATCATCATGATATCCTCAACGTGCAATATAAATTGATAGAATTTTACATGTGAATCAGACATTAGGCACATGATATATAAGATGACAATGACATATGTTGTTGAGTTAGTTTCAGTTCGGTTTTGAGTCAAATTGATTAATTCAGTTAAAATAAATAAGAACCGAAACAGAAGTTTAGGTTTGGTTTTTTTGTCGGTTCTAGTTCAGTTTTGAATCAAACCGATAATTCAGTTTAAAAAATTAAAATTAAAATTGAACCGACATAATTCGGTTTAAAAATTAAAAATCGAAATTGAACTGACATAATTCGATTTGGTTCAGTTTTGAATGTAAATGGTATTTGGTTCGATTTTGTTTGTTGTGAACCGAATCTCATTAATAAGGATAGATGACTTAAAATGAGTCACATGTCTAAATCGATCGACTTTTGGTTCGGTTCGGTTTTGAACCGAATCAAATCAAATCCTTTTGGCCGGTTATATTTGAACACTCCTACCCTATGCTATGCTAAAAATCAACTTCCTTCAAACTTGGACCTAAGTTCAAGAAGCGAATTTTAAAGAAGTTCACTAGAATTTAAACCAAACTCACTTGATATACTGAATTTAACATGATATTAGGCTTTCATTTTCTTCTATCCATAATCCTGCTGCACAACCGACTCGTTCATAAGGCAAAAGAGACCTTCGCCTTAGGCCACGACCCTGGAGATGCCCCAAAATACCCAGCTGACCAGTCCAATATCAAAAGAGGCCCAGTTTTTATACATATATTATTATTTACAAACATACCAAATTTTATTATCTCAGTCCAATAACATCGAAACTCAAATATTATCTACATCGAAACCCATATATACTTACTCTTACACTTGATAACATTGACAACCCAATAACATATGTTTTTTGTATAATTCTTACTGATTGTTTTTGTTATTGCGGATTTCCGATTCATATTATTTAACTTGTTGGGAGGTAAATTAAGAACAACACCAAGAGGATCAAATCGAGAAGAATAATGATAGTATATATAATAGGGAAAAGGACGCTTTTGTGCACCTGAATGTACACTTTTGACACTTTCATACCCTAACTTTTTTTTCTTTTTTTTCCATACCTTACATTCATTTTGGGACAACTTTCTTCAGAAATTTCAAAATACCCCTAAATTGAACCAAAATTAAATCTGGTTTAATTCTGGTCCAATTAAAGAGTGTGAAAAGACGAAATTGCCCTCAACTATTCATCAAATTTTCAAAGGTATGCCACCCTTTCAACTATTACTCTCCTCCTCCTCCGCCACCCCCTCCTCGCCGGCGCGGCATCCATTGTCGGGGTTTCTCCGGCATGTGGGGAGCCCGGTGGACCGACGAGGCCTCCAGAACACCTCTGCCAAGGTGTCCGTTTCGACCCTATCGTCCTCAACCCCTCCTTCTCGTCTTCTCCGGTGATTCTTTGCCAGAGCCGGCCATGGTTCTTCCTCTGCAGCCTCCACAACACAAAATGGCGAGCACCGACGAGGTGGGCAGCGGGCAGCGAGCATCGACGAGGTGGGCAATGGGCAGCGACCAAAAGGGTAGAATGGGTGCTCCGACGATCATCTCTAGCACAGAATGGCCGGAAAAGAGATAGAGGGAGAGAGGGAATAAGAAATGCGTTCAAGAATTCAAAATTTTCACTCGCCAGAAAGTTTGCCGGAACATATTTTCTGGCACACTTTCCGACGAGTGAAAATTTTGGCTCAACTTCGGTCACCTCCACCAACTCCGGTCACTAGGTACGAAGCCCAGCATGTAAGCTCCGGCGATCGACGATACTCATGATGCTCCGGCGATCGACGATGCTCATGATGCTCCGGCGATCGACGAGGTGCTCACGATGCTCTGTTTTGATGAAGTAGGAGGGTCCAATGACATTCACTTGAAAATTTGATGAATAGTTGATGGTAATTTCGTCTTTTCACACTATTTAAAAAAATTGGGCCGGTTCTCTCCATTAGACTAGGAGTAATTTCGATATTTTGAGAATTTTAGAGATAAATTGTCCAAAATAAAAGTTAGGTATGGAAAAAGAAAAAAAAAAGTTAGGACATGAAAGTGTCAAAAGTGTATATTCAGGTGCACAAAAGTGTCATTTTCTCTATATAATATTATCTTTATAAAAGAAAGACCTTGTTTCAAATTCTTGCATTAAACCCCCAGTTTAAGACCGGCACTACTTACTTTCATTTTACTCTTTTAATCAAATAAATTGGATGGCTGGTCTGGCACAAACAAATTGTAGCTACGCCTTATCAATAAAATATTCAACCTAATATTGTAACAGACATGTTTCAAGAGATTTGGTTCGATTAAATCATGATTTGACTCATTATTAATTATTGTGATAAATCATAACATCAGGTTCGATGAAAATCAATCGAACATGCTACAACACTGGACGTGAATTTGGACGTACTGTTGCATGCACCACGTTGCAGGCAGGCAAGATTGATAGGTGCGATCTCGAATCAAATTAAACTAATGCATCTTGTCTACGCATTTGCTTAATTTGGAAACAAAACGCAAGACAAATCACAGTTCAACTTCATTAATTGGTACATATGGTTAATTAAGGTTAAAGGCCAATTGACTTTTGGAGCAAATTGGGTAGTTACTTATAAAAGGGTCAAAAAGAATTTCGAATACACATGTTATTAATTGGTGCTTATAGCTTTCTATAAGATTCTTCTTTATTTGGCTTCATATTGTGGAGCAAGCAATTCATATTCTTTCTTTTAACTTTTCGATAAAAGACATCAATATTTTCTCATTAATATATATATGGAAGAGTTCGGCTGAGAACCAAATGTGTCGTGAGAACATGAGAATCACTAGACATTTCTTTATTTTCGTTGGACATTCATTTATTTTGAATGGATAAAGTGTTTCTGTTGAACATTCACGTATTTCTGTTGGACATTCACTTTCATTGAATATACAATTTTTATTGGGCATTCACTTATTTTCGATGGACATTCACTTATTTTCGATGAACAAACTCAGTTTTCACATTCTCATAGAGGGGTTTGGTTCTCACTTGATTCGTCCTCTATGTGTATATATATACACTAATTAGTTGGAGAATTCAAATAATTTTTTTTAACATGAGGTGAAATTTAATATTTGTTCACTTACATTACTTTTATGATCCCTGATAAAAAATGTTACACGAATCTTACAATTCAAATATATGACTTTTATGGTTATTTAATTTAGAATTATGGCAACATATGCAAGTGTTAATTTTTAAATTGGCTTAATTAATGTTTCATGATCATTATTATAATACATGTAAGTACAAATTAGATGGATGAATGTATTTATTTAATTATGAGTGAAGGTGTTAATAATTCCAACTTAGTTTATGTTTCTTTATTCAATTGAGTCAAAATAGAGATTAATTAATAATTAAAATATATCCTAAAATATAACAAACTTGTGATAAACCACTTAGTTAATTTAATGAAGTGGGAAATTCCAAGTGAATAACATTATATTAATGGTTTCATCATAAGACTCACATGCATGGATATTTTCAATTTAAAACTATTGTTAATAATTTAACTTGTCTGGTATCTTAGACAATTGGGAAATTAATTAATTAAAGGGTTGATTAATTAATTGATTATGAAGCATATATTATGCTGTAGCTGGACCAATAATGTAGCCTAGATAAGATCACAGCAATGGTTCTTGCCTAGTTTATTTTATTCATCACATTATAAAATTTAAAAAGTAACAAAATAAAAAGAGCATTCACAGAGAAATGACTGGATATATATATGTCATCCAACATGCTGTATGGATATCTTTTTGTATATTAAATATGTTCCAAACATTGTACCTACAAGATCAACTTTATTTTCCAATATATTATTATTATATATAGGAGTCACTAATAATATGCTTTAGATCAATTAATTAATCATCAACTTCGAATTTTTAAAAGGCATAGAAAATGCTCGATCATGGTGTAGTTTAATTTATTACTGAAAAAATAATAACAATTTATATATTATTATTTTTTAAAAATAAGTCAGGTGGGACAATCCCCGCACACATAAAACACGTGTTTAATAGTGACTTACATATTGAAATTTGACAACAAGAATAATGCGAGCCACAACCTTCACCACGAAAAACTGGAGAAACTTCTCGATTCAAACTACAGAACACCTAATACAAGCTTCTTCGGTCAAATTGTCATTGTTTTTAATAAATAATAAATATGTTTTCCTTTCATTAAAAAAAATGAGTAGTCAAAAGAAAATCATGAATACTGTGTATTTTAAAACTAGTACTTCATACTTAATTCTAATTTTGGACAGATAGTTCCTTTAACTGTGAAATTACTTTGCCTGCGAGATTAGACCTTAGAGCTATTTCAATAGGGCCTTGAATGTATAAATTATCAGTAACTCCTCTTCAGCATCGAGCCCATTAAGCAAGCCCATGCATTAAGAGAGGTTTTGTTTGGAATAAATACACTTTATTAATATAATTACCTGTTTTAAACTTCACTACAATTATTATAAGAAGTTAATTTAAAATAAGTTAATTGCGTATTCTTACTGTTAAATTTTGAATGATTTTTCTAAAAAAGACCAAAATATCTTTAGGGTGTTCATTCAAACTCCATCCTCCATTGAAATCCTCCTTTTCTAGTTCGGCCAACCTTTATGGAGGTTTTCAATGAGGTGAGACTGAGGAGGCTTGCTACTTCCTGCTCAAAAATCGAGAATTCATCGACGATGTTTCATTACCAGACGAACACTGAGGCGAAGGCGACAATCCAGAGCACTACGAGGAAGGTCTCGTGTGAGGATAAAAATCTCGGAACCATGCTCTTCAACTTCAACCTGAGGTGGTAGAAACGCTCTAGTCTCGTGGTCTCTAAGGTTTTCCAACATGATTGCTTCCGATTATAGTTCATGATTTTTTTTCTTTGTTGATTTTGGTCCATATTTAATATAATTTGATCAAATTTGTTAAAATTAACATGCGGTTTAGTTAATTTGATTAATTTTGATTTGGATTTGGAGAGACACAAAAAGATATAAAAAAATAAATTAGAGAATAAGATGTATCCCATTTATTTGAAAATTTGATGGTAATGGTGATATTTTCAATTTTTTTACATTTTAAAAAGAATATTATGTTAAAATTTGTTAAAAATAAGTACAATCAAGTGATTTCAAATTACAACTAAAAAATTTAGGGGTTTGGCTTGGTTACAGTCTTTACCCTTCGCCCGTGGCGAATTGGGTTGTTCGTCGGAAATCGACAATGTCTTACGGCGGCACGACTCTGCATGTGAGGGTTTCTAATACAGTGACGGTTCTGGGTCTTGCGGTGGTAGCTGCGGTGCTAGTTGCGACGGCAGTTGACGGTGAAGGAAGCAGACCTAAGGGGAGGGCAGGAACGGGGTCGAGGACAGTGGGGTTGAGGTTGGAGTTGAGGACAAAATTGCAGATGGGGCGAGCTTGTGTTGCAGAACTGGGGTTATCTAGCGTCGGTGGACAGACTCATGCAAGCATACCAAATTAGGGGGTCTCGATTTGCTTAAGTTTCAATACTGGGAATTGGCGGTTTTGGTTGGTTGGTAGGTTGGTACTGGAAGGGATTCGAAGTCATCTGACGTCGGTGGGTAGACTCATGCAAGCATACCGAATTAGGTGGTCTCGACTTGCTTAAAATTCAATTCGTCACTTGGGTGTCCTATTGGGATTGGTACTGGAAGGAAACGGAGGGTCCCTAGTGTTGATGTGTTGATCCGGTTAAACCCAATGAGCTGGGAGAATTTGAATTTCGCGATGTCCATATTGATCGCATGGTTGATCGAGGAAGCTGGTTTAAGGCGGTCTGCAGCAAGATCACGGGGTTTCTCCATCCATGAAACTAACTAGTTCGAGTCGATTGGTCTCCGAGGTTATCATGGATGCTTGTGTAAAGCACTCTGCAACAAGATCATGAGGTTTCTCCATCCGTATGAGTTGGAGGTCGTGGCTCTACATGATGCTAAACGGTTCGAGCTGAACAACTTTAGAGTAATCATTAGCGAACGGTGTTGCGTACTACCCATTATCGGAACATGTGTTTCTTGTTTTGCTTGTAATCAAGTGGCTCACGAACTGACAATTTTTATTTTAACTAATAATAACTGGGACTATAGTGAGTGGTCTGTCCCACCAACAATAACTTCAGCTGTCCAGCTTGACGCCGTGTTAGTTGTCATTTAATTAATAAAATCGTTTTTATTCTTAAAAAACTGAAAAGCTTATAATATCTAAAGTTAAGCGTAAAACCGGTAATTAGTAATTATCTCTGGGCCCACAAGCAGTCGTGTACTCATCTCCGTCATGACACGTGTCGATCAGCTAAGCAAGCGAGTCACCACCTACCTCGCGAAAAAATAAAGAATTCGTTTTTGTTGAACAAAAACCCAGAAACAGGCAAATGGAAGAAGATGGTTGTGAAGGTGCTCTCACTCTTGTCCTCCTCCTCTTCTTCGTCAACCACCACCACAGCTCTGTTCCTCTCTCTCTCGTCTAAGCTCTCTTCTCTGAGGACCTTCTCCAGAACCACCTCCTGCTCCATGTCCACCAACCTCCGGGTCCATGCCTTCGCCGGCAATCCCATGGCTTCCATGACCCCCAAGCCCATCACTCCATTTTCGCCCTCCTCCGCGCTCGAAACCCTAAGGTCGCGCCTATTAGAGGGTACCCATTTGCCATCTTCGCCGGATTTCAAGGTCTTGCCCTTCCGGAAGGGGAGGCCATTGGCGTCCACCTCGGTCGGCGGCGATTCTGCGCCGAATTGGCATCTGGGTTGGGTCGGTTTGGCCGATTTCAAGGAGTTTGGGGTTGAATTGAGCGCCAATTCGCTGGTTTATCTGGGCTCGCGGCCGGAGGAGGATGTGGTGTATTGGGGGGTTGATGTGTCTGGTGAGAGTGGACTGGTTGCTGAATTGGGTGGCAGGAGATTGTGCTTTGTGGAGCTGAGGACGTTGATGGTGGCTACGGATTGGGCCGACGCGGAGGCCATGGGGGAGCTCGCTGTTGCTGGTCATGTAAGTAGGAGTTTTTTGGTTTCCATTCCCATGTTTCAATGGTATCTGTAATTGTTAAAGACTAGGGCTATGATTCTCGGGATTATGTTACTTTTGCTATCATGTTTTCTCTGATTCTGAAGCATTATTTGTGAATGTTAGAGTAATTAGAAATTATAGTTTAGGCAATTCTAGTTGCTGTTTGCGCCGTCGAGTCTCGAGAGCATGTGACATTTCCGTTGTTGAGAGCATGTGATGCAGTATCATCAACCTTAGCTTGCGAGAAGAAGGGATAATTGTTGACGGCTTGTATTTTTAGATTCAAACTCAAATAAGTTTTCACCGTATTGAGTCTGAGGGGGCTATTACAATAATAGGGAAACATAATTTAGGGCATGTTGGTTAATTTTCCTATTGGGTTTTCGTATTTGGATTATGTCTAGTCCCAATATAAAGGGCTCTACTCTTATTGTAATGTAATTTCTAACAGCGAGTTTATTTGGAATTATTATAAAATAATGTCTTTTGGGTTGTATTTTAGAGGTCCTTATTTTAGGAATCAAATGCAAGGTGTGTGTTTTATTAGCTTGTGGCTTCTAATTGATCATTATCTTCAACATGACCCACGAAGAGGGTTGTAAATGATGTAAAATCATTTGTTGACATTGATGTTGTAGCTTTGTATATGGTAACACTTTATATGCTTACAGTTGAGTGCTTAAAAACTAGTACACTATACATGTTGTCGTTTCCTTCTAGTTACTTCACATGTGTCCACATTTTTCAAGCATCTAATGCTATCTTATATTCAACGTTCTGAGTTTGCCTATGTACTCTCTGATTTGGTGTTTGATAGGCCAGGGCACTTCTTGAATGGCATAATGTATCGAGATTTTGTGGGCATTGTGGAGAGAAAACTATCCCAAAGGAAGCTGGAAGAAGGAAGCAGTGCTCAAATGAGTTATGCAAAAAGAGATTTTATCCTCGTGTTGACCCTGTATGTTGATGCTTACCATTTCTCTGTTTGTAGCAGTTTCTGAATTGGAATATTATATTAATTTATATTTTCTATCCCTTTTTATATCCAGGTTGTTATTATGTTGGTCATTGATAGAGAAAATGACCGTGCACTATTAAGTAGACAGTCAAGATATGTACCCCGAATGTGGAGTTGCTTATCTGGTTTCATTGAGGTATGCTTGGCGGCTATCTTTACTTATCATTTGCATGGCATTTCCGAATCGAAAGCTTCAGTGCTATCATTTCATTGATTAGCATAGATTCTTCGGTAACTTTAGAGGTTTGGTTTATATGTTGTTACACCGTTTGACTTCGGGTCAGCAAATTGGAAAATAAGTTCTCTTGAAAGACAAGTTTTCCTTTTAATTTATTTTTTTTAGTAAACCTTCCCTATATTTTTCTTTCCCTAATGTTCGAGTTTGAGATCTATAAAATAGGGTAGAGGTAGTGTATGGATTATCGAATAGAATTGAGAATTGTCTTGTATTTGAGCCCTACGCTCGAGAGAAACCATGTCTCTCGAATTACCTGAGAGTATTCAATAAAAGCTCTCTCTTTTATTTTATTTGTCTATGCCGTATCAGCTGATAAGCTGATACACTACTCTTAGTGTATCAAGGGCCCTAATACCAATTGATACACTTGAGTTGGTGATACGGGATAGACAAATAGAATAATAGAGAGAAGTTTTATTGAATATTTTGTAATTCGAGAAACCTGATTTCCAGCCTAGGGTTAAGTACAAGACAATTCTCAATTCTATTCAATACTCCCTACGCTGCATCTACCCTATACTTTATAGAACATTAGTGAAAGAAAAGTTCACTAAGAAATTAAATTTATAGGAAAACTTGTCTGTTAAGAAACTTATTTTCCAAGAAATCTTCTCCTTCCTTATTTGCTGACCTAAAGTCAAACGGGTGTAACATCTTTCACACCCAAACCGAGCCGAACTTAATTTCTTACTCGGGAACCTTAAATAATTTGTTACAGTCTACAATTGGCTATTTGCTTAATTTATTCAGAAACAAGTTCACTAAGCAGTACAATTTTATCCTAGTAAATGCACCCAGTCTGTCTTTTTCTACTTTTCCTTATGTGTGTTATAAGTTTCTTGTTCCCTTGAGTTCAATTCTGTCTGTTAGCCAGGAGAAAGCTTAGAAGAGGCTGTGAGAAGAGAAACATGGGAGGAGACGGGTATTGAAGTGGGGGAAGTTGTTTATCATAGTTCTCAACCATGGCCTGGTATAAATTTTGAAACAATTTCTTTTTATTGTGATTATGCGTGTTCCCAAATCAGTAAATCTAAAGTAGATAATGATGCGAGTTCATTAGTCTAAAAGAGTTAATAAATTAACTTTCAAGTAGTCTAAATCTGCAGCTCAACATAGAAAGGTCGTGCCAAACCTAATTTGAATTGTGGATGTTCCTTGTTTACCTGCCCGTATATCTTTTCATTACTGTGTTTACAAATATTTCCTTGATTTGATATTTTGTATGTTGAAATGGAATCTTTCTTTTCCACTTTTGATAAACTTGCAGGCTCGAGACATTTTCTTAATCACCTAATGTGTTAGATTATTAAATTAATTCTTCAACATGTTGATAATTGATATAGAAATCTTCAGCTTTTGATGACTTGTCATTTATCATAAAAATGGATCAAATCTACCATCCCGTGTGCTGTTTTATGTTGTTAGTTGTTGGAATAGTCCGGCTGTTGCATGCTTTTACTTCAACACTTATATGATGGTTTTTACTTTTCTTTTTTGTTTATTGATCATCTTGATGATTTTATATCTTCCCAGTTGGGCCAAGCAGCATGCCATGCCAGTTAATGGTCGGGTTCTTTGCATATGCAAAATCATTTGAAATAACCGTGGACAAGAAAGAGCTGGACGGTAAACTGAACTCCTAGCATCATTGCTTCAATTTCATCCATTCTTTCAGTTGGAATCTTCTTGATATATATTCTTTAATGCAATAACAGTATCGATGCTCATTCTGTTTTGGTTTCATACGAAGATTTTTTTCTTGAATCATCTTCCCAATGATATGAGAGTAGAACATTAGCAGAAAAGATACTCATATCTGAAATCAAGCAAATAAGGCATACTCTGAGGTTTGATCAAATATTATCCATGAAATTTCCATAGGAAGAATTTGAGAATTGAAGCTTCAAAGGAAATAAAATTCCTGATTTTATCTCAGAAGTATTTTCCTTCACATGAAAATGAGGCCTGATTGATTGATGGTTGTGAGAACTATTGTGCATTTTTAATACCATCTTTGAGTAATTAATATTTGTTTTGCAATAAAATTCTTTTATTGTAATGAATTAAACTTGAAACTTTGTGCAGATGCTGAATGGCACAGTAGAGAAGATGTCAAAAAAGCGCTGACATTTGCAGAGTACACAAAGGCGCAAAAAACAGCAGCAGCCAGAGTGGAGCAGATGTGCAAGGGAGTCGATAAAGGGCAGAGTCTATCTGTGGATTTCAACGTGGAAAGCGGAGAACTCGCCCCTATGTTTTTTCCTGGCCCCTTCGCCATTGCTCATCACCTAATATCCTCATGGGTTCACCAAGATAACACCATTAACAGCGTTGAAGCCACAAAACAAACAAGCGGTTCTTTCTCAAATTTGTAGCACTTCACCATGTCAAAAATTTCATGTCATGTTGTGTATTAGTTCCTCAGGAAAGTAGGAACAGTAATAGTTTGTTTGTTTTTTTAACAATAATACAGTATATCAAAGTTCTATTGTTCTTGAGTGATGAATCACTGTAAGATTTAATATTTATTTGTATAAAATGATACAATATTAAAGATCTAATGCAGTTCTGTTTCCTATAATTATGTAAAGCTGATTCAAGATTCATCAGTTTCAGCAATGACAGACAGAAGGACAAAACCTTTTAAACCAAACCTTAATACACACATCACTATTTGGGTGTGTGGATTTATAGGTAATTACAATCCTTTTATTGAAAAAAACAATTTTAAGATATGAATGAAACAAATCCATGATCATCACACACCAGCAGTGTGTATTGAACCCAGCTCTCTCTGAATTCTTGTTAACCACCTTTTGCAGTAGTTTTTGCCCATTTGATGGTAGATCTGGCCAGAGCATCCATAGGATCAGTGCACTTCTTCAGCAGAGGGTCGTCGCGAGGAAGGAGACCTTGCATTTCATCAGAAGCGAGAATGACAGTGTTCACAGCCCTCACCAGAAGAACCTGAATTGCTATCCTCAGCAGAGTCCTTGCCCCTTCCATGTCCTTATTGTTCAAGGCCTCTATTGTGGGAATCACTATGTGCTCCATTGTTGCTTTGTCCGGCAACACAACCTCAAACCCCTGCGCATTAGGCGAAGACTGTCAAAATCATGTTCCAAAAGCTGAAAATCTTGAGCATTTCAAGTAAATAACTCAAGACAGCAAAATATTGCTGACTGCAGACCTAAACAAATGAATAAACCAAGGTTTCAACAGGTTACAGACAAGTTTTAAGGTAGATAATTGGGATAATCTCATTTTACTACAGGTGATTTAGATTTGTCTCACTTAACAACGTTTGTGAATATTTTTGTCTCACTTTACTGCATTCCGTTTAGTAAGTTTTCATTGCAAAAATAACCAAAGTACCCTTAATTGTCTTTCAAATTTTCATATTTTCAGAAGCATGGTATTTTAGTCATTTGACAATGAAATATAACAATATTAAGTCAAAATTAAATGGGATGTAGTAAAGTGAGACAGAAATACTCTCTACTGTAGTTAAGTGAGACGAATTGGAGTCATGTTTCGTCATCTGAGAAAGAGGAATGTTCAACTGTGGTAAAATGAGATTATTTCTAGATAATTACTACAAAATTGATGTCAAAGCATTCCTCAACTATCCAGACCCTGCCTCATTTTTCGGTAATGAGGTCCAAATAAATTTTGAGTAACAAGAAGCTAATAGGAACTATAAATTTCCTGCGCAAGTTGAGGAACAACAAAATATGTGTAGCTCTAAACTCTAATATATGGAGCCATAGATTCTTACGATTGTGGTTGATGCAATGTACGTGGCTAGGAAGAACTCTTTATTAAAATTCGTTGATTCGCAATAATACCGATGATATATTTTGAGGGAAGTCTCAATTTTTATTAAACTTCAATAATCAAACTAACAAAAACGTATCAAACTGTTTAAATACCCAAAACCTAAATTGCAGAAAAGAAATCCTACACTTATTGGAAAAAGGAAACAATTTATTAAAAACTGCAAAAGTCCCCAAAACATCTAAAAGTGTGATTTCCACCCTCCAGATGACCTCGGATGGCCGAAATCCATCGTACATCATGACAAAACGATGAGTTTGGCTCAGAACACCGTTTCTGCCTAAAAAACATTAATTTTTTTTGTTGAAATCCGACACTTTTTCGATTTGCACCGAATTAGTGGTGGGTACCATGTTTGGTAAAATACAACAAACAACAACTTAACATCTTTCCTCACAACCAGATGCTTTCTGTCAGATGTGCATGATTGATTATATTCAATACAGATCCACATAAACAGATACTTACATGCATGCATACAAACAAACAAACAAATAAATGATTAATAATGAATTTGGAGAATGAAGGAGTTACTAGGTCTGAATTTGAAAGTAGTACCTGACTCTGCAGTTTCTCCTTATAAAAGCTAGCCATCAAAGCCGTGTCAGCGGTCAGCACCCCAATCCTCACCTTACTCCCAGCTTCAAGCGGCTTGAAGTTCGCTTCCTTGAGCTCTCTGGCAACGCACTCGCCAACGTGAAAGAACGGGATAGAACATCCCTCAGATATCTCGTCGTGCCACGCGTGAGAGACATGGCATGGCATAACTATGCAGCGAGCCCCGGATCGCTCAAGAAAAGCCCTTTTGTGGCGCAAGTTCTCAACTATAGGGCCACGGTTGATTTGGAACTCAGCATTCCTCTTGTTGAAGCAATGAAACGATCCTTCGAAGGGTAGGTCCCTATTCAAGTCCGGATCGCTGTAGACAACAAAGGGGATGAGTTCTTCGCCATTTCTCGAGCTCCACCACACGAGCTTCTCCAAGAAGATGAGAGTGGAGAAGACCGATACACCTCCCATAATGCCTACCGTGTTTGCTTGGCTCAGCAGTGAAGTAGAGCCATGAAATCTAGAAATGCTCTTAGATTCAAGTATTTTTCTATTTTCATCAGTCTGCAGATGCAATGAAGATTGCTCTACAGCTGCAGATGGATTCGACCTCGTGCTGGTCTGTACCCTATTCTTATTCACGTTTCCTACAAAAACCAGTGGAAGATGCAACATACGAATGGAAATCATCCTGAAATTACTTAACATTTCTAAGCAAAAAAAATCTTCCCGATTGAGCTCTAAATCCTCAGTTAGCGCTCTAGTGACAATGAGAGAGACATTAGACCATCCCCAAGTGAAGTTTTATCTTCCAGCACCTAAACCCCACCAGAACCATGTGTTTCATCAACACAGAAATCTAAATACCCCAACTCAACACCAATTCTATAAAAATGGTATCAACCCAACTATATGTAAAGCTGTGCTTAATTCTGCACCAAACCTCCCTAAAGATGAGAACTCATATCACAAAATCAACAATATATGAGAACCCAGATCCCAAATCAACACCTGTTGATAGAAAGCTAAAACTGCCTCACAGGCAATTCCTCAAACACTTGGTGGGCGAAAAAATTGCTATTCTCATTGAGCTCAATACTATGCTTATATATGTGCACATATCACAGGATCTTCCAAATCCAGCTCAAAAGTTGTGCATTCTACAAAACCATTAGAACCTAGATACCACAGGCACAGTGGATAAATAATTCAGGAGATAAATGAAAGTTGAAAACAAAACGAAATGACATGAATTGAATAGAATATAGAATCTGTAGCCTTGGGGCCTGAATCTTTTGTCCCACAAATATGACATTGATAGTTCTGTCTGTACCATGGTTCTGGGTTTTGGAAATAAAAAGATTCCTTGTTTGGAATTAGAAGAAAGATGTGATTTTTACATGTACCCAGAAGAAGAAAAACACAAAAGAACAAAAAAGGATCAAACTTTCAGTTGATCTTCATCAAACAAGATAAACCCAGATTCAAAAATGACCTCATTGTCCAGTAACTAGAGATTTCGATTTCACCTGATACATTAGAGAGAAATTGACCTGTGCTTCGGAGTTAAATTCTAGAAACGACTACTGAATCAGCGCTTGACAGATATCATGTGTAAATTTTGTCGTGAAACCCAATTGATGAATAATTGAGGCAAAAATGCTTGTTTCTTGTACGACAGAGAAAGAGACAGCAACGTATGAAACTGAGACACCTCCCATTGATTGGAGAGACCAAGATCAAGTCCTGAGGCTCACAATTTTCTTTGTCTTTTCTGATTTCTGATACTCTGCAATTTGTATTTTTCATATCTATATACATTGGAACTCTCATAAATTATCTTATCATCTTTCCATCGCACTTGTACTCGCACTCAATTAATTTCATCTTCTTTTTTTGAAAAAATAACTCACATTTGAAAATTTATTATGTTAATTAGTCTATGATAACTGTTTGTGGTTTAATTTTGAGTTAATTTGGTTTGGTTTTGACCGAATCGATCAATTGCGTTGTAAAAAAATAAAAATGAAACCGAAATTGAACCAATGAATCATTGAACTGAATTTTATGAAATTCGAAGATGTTAAATCATTTTAATTTATTATTTGCCATTTCGGTTTTCTAAATTTTCTTTAAACCGATTATCATGAAATTATCACATTTGAGTCTAGTTTAGACTCATTTTTTTTTGGACCAACATTTCGAAGACTGATAGCTTAAAATTAATCATGTGTCTAAATTAATTAATTTTTGGTTCAGTTCAAATTTTTGTTGATTCCCATTTTATAAATCAAAACTAACACAATGAATAAAGTGTAGGTATCCCTTCCGAATTACTGTTTTTTAAATACTAACAGGTATTTGATGATCCATATACAGTGGCGGATCCACGGCCCCCCTGTTCCGTAAATTCGAAAAAAATCATATAATTTTTTTTTTCGAAATTTGGATATACCCCCCCCTAAATTCTAGTATATATATAAAAGTTGTGTAACATAACAATAAAAACTTTGTAGTTTAATAGTAAATGTGTGGTATTTTATTCCGAAAGCTAGGGTCTACTATTTTAATAGTCGTGGGCTTTTAAACTCAATTATATGGACCATCTTCACTTTATTTGTTGGTTTATAATTATTCTTTTACTTATTATAGTATTATTTAAATTATCATTTTTTCGTTTTCGGTGGGTCGTTTGATAAACGGATCAAACTCGAACCTAACCTATTAGAATTTGTAAGTTGCGAACCGAATCGCTTTGTATTTATATATACATGAAACCTAAATTCAAAATCAACTAAAAATAAATAATCAAACTCATTATTTTTATATACATTTAATAATTTTTAATTAATTAATTAAATTAAATTTTAGTACGAAGTTTTGCCTCGTTGAAAAATTTTCTAGATCCGTCACTGTCCATATAGACTACTTCGGGTGGCAACCCACGCTACAAATACTAACACGATTTGAAAATTGATACCTAGTTTGTGCACACAATTAATCACTCTATCAGTTACAGTAAATCACATCACCATATACAAATTTAATTTTACGTCGTAGGGATTGTTAGATTATATTAGGTTTTCTATCTTTAGTTTCCTATATTTATATTTCCTTTTCTCACATGTATTAGGGTTTCCTATTCTATTCATATATTACCTCTATAAATAGAGGTCTCTTGTAATTCACAATACACATCAATAATAAATCTCTCTCTTATTTCTATCATAGTATCAGAGGAATAAATCTCTCTTTTATTTCTATCATGGTATCAGATGAATAAATCTCTCTCTTATTTCTATCATGGTATCAGAGCCATAATCGATCATTGGTCAAATCTCTATAAATTTATCGCTTTGCCCACTCGTCGATGATTCGTGATTCTGACGGGTGGGCGAGGCAATTCAAACTCAATCTCTAGCCTCTCGCTTCCGCAAACAATCAACTCGACAATTTCACAATCAATCTCGCAATCTCAAAACCAATCTCGCATTCTCGCACCACCGTACACACATCAACAACTCGACAATCTCGAATCTCCTCTACCAAGTTCAAACACCGTCTCTACTCTTTTTTTTTGTCTTTTCCCTTATTATGTTAATTTCTTTCTCAAACCAATCGATTCTTCTTTTACTCTTTACCTTATTAATTTTTCTCGCACAATTTCGTTTCTTCGTCATCAATTGATCTTGATTCTACCACCTCGATCCCGTAACTCAATCAATCTCAATCTCTCAATCCCTACTCTTTCTCTACCCTCTTGCTCGAATCAACCCACACTTGATCAAGCATCAAGCATTTGGCAATCATCGGGCAACTGCCATCTCGCCATCAGCCAGCAGGCATCAGGCATCATCGGGCATCAGGCATCATCTATATGCCATCAGCCGTTGTCATCTCGCCATCAGCCAGCAGGCATCAGGCATCATCGGGCATCAGGCATCATCTATATGCCATCAGCCATTGTCATCTCGCCATCAGCCAACATGCATCAGATATCAGACATCAAATATCGGCGTGCATCCTCCATCCTCAATCATCGCCGCATCACATCGCGCGCATCCTCCACAACTCAATATTATCAAGCTTCAAACTCAATTCTTGTTTTACCGCATTGAGTTTGAGTGGCGCTGTTAGATTATATTAGGTTTCATATCTTTAGTTTCCTATATTTATATTTCTTTTTCTCACATGTATTAAGGTTTCCTATTCTATTCTTATTACCTCTGTAAATAGAGGTCTCTTGTAATTCACAACACACATTA